>JARJHM010000318.1:0-345647 GCA_033356055.1 Carex pumila | reverse complement strand
TACCGAGTGCGGGCACGGCACCAGGCTAATTCGGATTCAGACGGTGCGGAAGAGAGCGAAGAATGGTATAGGAATGAAAACTTCTAGATAGGTAGTGTCGGTATAAATTTCTAACCTCTTTTAGTCTTTATCATTATTTTTTAAACTATAAATTTCTAAATATTTCATTTAGTTTTTAAATTATTCATTTTAAAGAATAATTACTAACAAAAAAAAAAGTTAGAACTCTGCCTATGTTATTTTACATAGCCGGTCCCAAGCCCGGAATAAAGGAGGAGGGTAACTTCTATTGTTTAAAAATTTCGAAATATAAATAAATTATGAAACTATATAATTAGAATGAGAATTTAAAAATAAAATAAAAAACAGAAATTAAAAAAGAGAAATTAAATCTAACCTATTCAAAATAAATCTAACATTTACAAAAATAAATCTAAAAAACAGAAATTAAAAAACAGAAATTAAAAAAACAGAAATTAAAAAACAGAAATTAAATCTAACCTATTCAAAATAAATCTAACATTTACAAAAATAAATCTAAAAAACAGAAATTAAAAAACAGAAATTAAAAAAACAGAAATTAAAAAAAGAAATAAAAAACAGAAATAAAATCTAACCTATTCAAAATAAATCTAACATTTACAAAAATAAATCTAAAAAACAGAAATTAAAAAACAGAAATTAAAAAAACAGAAATTAAAAAAAGAAATAAAAAACAGAAATTAAATCTAATCTATTCAAAATAAATCTAACATTTACAAAAATAAATTAAAAAACAGAAATTAAAAAACAGAAATTAAAAAACAGAAATTAAAAAACAGAAATTAAAAAACAGAAATAAAAAAACAGAAATTAAAAAACAGAAATTAAATCTAACTTATTCAATCTGTATACCCGTACCCGACTACCCGAGTACCCGTACTCGTATACCCGAGTTACTGTTCATTCATTTCAAAATTCAAAATTCTGATTTCCCCCCCCCCCCCCCCCCCCCCAAAAAAAACATTAAAAAAAAAACAACAACAAAACAACAACAACAAAAAACAGCAAAAAAAAAACAGCAAAAAAAAAACCAACAAAAAAACCAAACAAAAAAACAGCAAAAAAAAAAAAAAAAAAAAAAAAAATACCCTACCCGCCCTACCCGTACCCGTACCCGCCTTACCGTCTAGGGTACACGGGTAAGGGTATAACTCGGGTAGGGTATGGGTTTTGAAAATTATACCCGCCATACCCGTACCCGAATACCCTTGTACCCGAATATACCCGTACCCAAGTTATACCCGTACCCGAGACGGGTATACCCGGGGTACCCGTACCCGCCCGAGTATAAATACTCTAGTAACCAGTAATACTAACTTGTCTGCACAGTAATTAATTCCTGGACCCACGTGAGCCATTATATATTTAATACGTTCTTTATTTTTCTTTTTATTTTTATTTTTATTTTGTGGTTATTAGTTACTGGAGAAATGTTCTGGTTTCTTGGACTCAATCTCCCAAATAATTTTCTAAATTGATTTTTTTTAATCGATTACCATTTTTTAATACTTTATTCCTTTCTTTCATTACCTATATTTATTTTATCACATTTTTATCGAAGGGAAAAGAGGAGAGACTTTTTTTTCCCTGTCCAATCTCTCTCATATTTCAAATAATTTTGGAAATTTTTTGTAAATTTAAAATTATAAATGTCTTATACTCGATTATCTTTCAAATTCTATATTGATTTTTTTATTATATTTATTTCTCTGTTTTTTAATATACAATGTATAAACCATAAAGAATTAATATGTTAAATATAAAGATTTGAAAACTTTGTTTTTAGACTTAAAATTTCAAGTATAAGACTTAAAAAGTATATAACTATAGTGATTTGATAATTTGATATGTTAAGTATAAAGACTTGTACTTTCAACTTTTTTTTTTTTTTAAATCAATGAATCTTGATTGGGAGTTTAATATTTTATACTAGTTAGTTTTAGTTTTGATACACGTATTTATGAAAGATGTCAATTTAAATTAAAATTCAACTAGTGTCTACGCTCCAAACTTCATAAAGAGTTGACATGTTTAATCTTTAAAACTTAATATTTTATACACTGTTATATGTATAAAGACATGCAAATGCATGTCTACCCCATCAGCACTAGTTGCACTCACGTAACTGTCTTATATATAAGAACAACTCAGTATTAGCCAACTGAGTCAACTGTCTTATAAGAATGCAGAGGCATGGCCTTGACAGGTTAACTTCTCTTGAGAAAGGGATCAAATAACCTGGAAATGGGAAAACTCTTTAAGTATATTATGCGGCGTCACCACCGGTCGTTGATGTTCATTTTTGCGGTAGTGATTACGTACATTTGGAAATGTAAAGCTCCGCCCACGGTAAAACTATTTGGATACAAACTGGAGGTGCATTCTATGGCGTTAAGATGTGAACATGAGATGAAGCTTATTAATTTGGTTAAAATATGGAGAGCAATGTTTTCTTTTAGAGAAATTGATGAACAGGAGCATAGCAGAAGAATTTTCGGTGTGTCTCACTCTTAGTAGCAACTATTAGCATCTCAAAATTTGTACAATATTATTTGGTCATGGGGTGAGATAGAAATTAATGTGAGCTGCTGCATACCACTGTAGCTTTGAGGCGCACGTTGAGTTGATGTGATTGCTATCTAGAAGTAGTTAAGTCTTTTAATTCTGTTACAGTTATACTCCTGTATCGATTGATGCGTAGTGAAAAAACTCATTTACTGTTTAATGCATTCCCAGTAACAGCTTCTGTCATAGTTTTTTAAAAAATAAAAAACAAATTCTTGAGTTAAACCAACACATTTTAATATTTATTAGGAATAGATAAATCTAATATTCACTCTGAATAGTATCTTTATAAAAATAAATTAAATGAGCATGTATCGAGTTATATGCGTGCCAATCTTGTATAGAAATGTAATTTATTTAAGTGCAATATTTAGTTACGTGAGTGCACGTGGTAGATGTTCAAACTAAGGTAAGTTGGATTTGGTTTGATTTGTTTGTAGCAAGAGTTGGTTCTGAAGATTTTAAGGTTCGGCGCTGAAGAAAATTTTGGACCTTTCATATATATTAATGTTGTAAAAAACGGTTTTGATGGCAGATTATATGCCTATTTAATCATTAATAAAGGTCAACCGTTATGAATACACTTATCGGAGATCTATTAATTAGTGAATTTTTCCGATTAATTAATCGGTCAATTATTCACGATTATTCCCAATTATTTCATTTATTCTCGTTTGATCGTCCGTTTATTTATGTTTATTCCAGTGATTATTTATTTTTACGTTGGTTTTTTTTCTATAATTGTGTGATAATAAGTTTCATAAACATGTATTGCAATTTTATTTGTTCTTGGCTATACATCCAATTAATTTTTTATATATGTTTTTTCTTCTTACTTATTTCGAATTAATTGATTAATTCCTCTATTATTTATATACCATATATTTTCTTACTTACTGATGTATTTTTTTCAATTAGTACAGCAAGTTCATATAAATTAAGTTGTTATTACAAACTAACTTCAATGATTTTATGTTGGATTGTTTCATATCTTTCAAATAATATATTATTAGTATTTGAAAATGTTTAATTCTCAAATTTATTTTTTTCATTAAATAAATGTGTTACTTACACATGTAAAGTGAGTGTATATTGTTAAGCGTAGTGTCATGTTATAATAATAGACCTAAGTTAAATTTAGTTTATTTGATAAGTTTGATGAGTTAAATATTTTTTTAATAAATCATGAATATATACACATAATTTTAATAAAAATACAAAATTGTCCGCACAATTCTAATTAGTCGGCCGCAAGCGCATACTGATTAATCGCTTGACGGTATCACGTCCGTTCAACAAGCGCATACCGTTATTTATAATACTGATATATACAATTTTTTATTGATATGCTAATATATCATACCTATTTATAGAAAAGTCTGAACCATTTATATATTCAAAGTTTGAGTCATAATATTTTATTTATTTTAATACATATTAGTTTTTTTAAATATATACAAAATATATTTTTTTCCTTTGAGATCCTTTGAATCTTAAAGACCGGTCACCAGGGCCGGCCTGTTTCTAGCCCTACTTGTACAGTTGCAATCACGCGTTAGTAGCATTAATTGTTGATAACACAATGATGCTGCACTTGACGAAAACGAGTCAAAATTTTGATCTCTTGACTTTTTTAGTCTTATAATCTTATTATTGTTCACGCTGTACAAACAGTACTGCTGCTGGCCACTTGCGCTATGACATTATATCATTGACATGGACATAGAGCTGCTACTTTTAGTTGATTACCCGAATCCGATTTGATCCGGAACCGAACTAGAACTAATTTCAGATCCGATTAATTTGAATAGGATATGATTTAAAAAATATAATCGGTTAAATTATGAGTACAGTTACAAAATTAATAATTTAATATCTGATCCGAATCTAAACCAGAACCGACACTGTAATTAGTATATGGATTTTATTTAATTATTTGACCTATAACCGAATCCGAACCAATATCCGTATAAATACCCAATAAAACATATATTAATAACTATTAATATATAAAAATACAACTTTGCATATTCATTTTGGCATAAGCCATGGTGAACTCAGTACTTTTTCACAACTTGAATGTGAGAAAATATAATGCAATCACATATTCACTGTGTTTATACACACAGATAGATGCCAAATTTATTCCTTCTGTAACAGCTGCATTAATTTTTTAAATAAAATTTATTGCTATAAATATATCCTTCAGTATTTGTCTTAATACATAATAATGAAAATTTGTTGCTCTCAATGATATGTCATTTCTACAAATTATTAGTATTTCGTTCATAGATTTTTTGAACCATAAAAAAAAATCATCTCCAATATTTTACTTTCTAAAAATTATTTCTCTTCTTCCATATTTTTATTTTCAAAAGTTATTTCTCTCCATCCTCGTGAATCCAAAAGCTATTAACAAAAAACAAAAAAAATTTCAATACTTTTTGTTACATCATGAGTACTCCAGACAATCAAATTTAGAAAATAATACTGCCCATACCCAAATGGCAACATTGAAGAAGACGAAGTAGAACTGATAGTTAACTTGAAATTGAGGGGGAGTGACCGTATCTGCTTAAGCACGCAAGGAGCACGTGCTGATTCCCTCACAGTTCTTCTCTTTGTCACCTCCGCCAACGCCATGGCCAGTCAAAAATCAAGCTCACAATAATTTTTCCTCGCTGCATGGTACTTCAAATTTTCAGAAAATTTGAAGTACCAATATTAGCAAGGATAATTAACCATGTGACTGGGAGGCTCAACTATGGTGGAGAACGATCAAGTATGGCGGAGACGAAGAGAAGAGACGAACAGAAAGAGAGGAGGACGATCGAGTATATACAAAGGAAAGGGTGAGGATATTTTTGGAATATACGAAAATACTACTCAAAATATAACATATTTTGTTTATTTTTCATTACAAATGTATAATAATTTGTTAATTGTGACATTTTCCTTAATAAATGAGATTTGGAGTGGCATTTAACAAAACTGAAATTTTGGAGTGGCATTTTGCTAAATTCAGCATTTTGGATGGCATGGAACCAAATTCCCCTTTATTATTTATGAACAAGAACAATAGTATAACTTTTATTTTGCAGTACTTTTTAATTTATATTATAATGATTTATAATATTAAATGTTTAAGAAATTATAATTATATTTAAATGTAAATGATTTTTCAAATACTTTGGAGTTGTGACATATATCCACTCCAGATCAGGAACTGTCCCGTATCTAAACCGAACACAATAATGTAGAAACAAGTTATGAGTATCTATCCAATGGCAGAGACAGCATGGATCAGGGGTGGCAACTGCCTACCGCTGGATTTTGATAAATACCTATAAATCTGTATAAAATTAGATCATTACCTACATCTATTTCGGTTCATTACCTACACCTGTCACGATTCTCTTCTAGTTATGGCTTGATTCGGTCTTTTTCATGTCAATTTTGAATTTAAGAAAAATGAGTTTTGTTGATTTAGAAAGAAAGTGAACGGAGACTATTTGGAGAAGAAAGATTATTGGATATTTCTTTCTAAATAGACTTAATGTATTGGTCCATTAAGTATAAAAATAGAAATAATTATTGATTCACAGAGAACTAGAAGCATCTAAAAATTATTTGAGCCTTAACATTCAATCCAAACCATTGTGCCTTGCTATTTAACGATTTTAATATACAATTAATCTATTTATTTTTAAGCTATCACAAAAATTATCTTAATCACAAAGTATAGTAAAAAAGAAAAATTAACCTGACTTTTTTTTTATCAAACTGTTTAGAAATAAAAAAAAATCATTTTTAAGAAAGAGTGTGCTCACAATTTAAATTTTTTATTAAAAAATATTACTATTTTTAATAATTAATTTTTTGCCTACTCCTGATAAGAATTATGACTACGCAACTGTATTTATCTATCCGAAACTGAAGGACTAAACCCGAAATATCTACAAATAGATAAATATTTAAAACAAATAAGTATATGATTCGAAATTCGAATCGAAATATTTTAGAATACGGATCGATATATATTCAAATATAATAGTACCTGATCCGACTCAACCCGATATCACCTCGGACATATTATACCAAAACTATATATAATTCCTTGATAGTGACCTCAAAACAATCCAAATTCCAATCTCCTATTCTAGTTTTTGTTTTCATTCGAACAGTTTTGCTGTTACATATGCTAACGCGCATGCACGAATAGTTCGGGCCTCCATCTAATCCATATTGAATAGTTCGGGCCTGTAATGGCGATGATCAGCATCGATCCAACAACATTTTTTTAAATCATAAAACACCTGATCTAAGTATATGCTACATATAAATCTCCATATCATCAACACAGAAATCTTTATCCAAGCAAAATTCTCCTCTTCCAAAATTCTCAAACTGATTAACAAACCTGCCACCCGGCACAAACCCACTACCCTCTGCGGGGCCCACCGGAGATATGCCTTGACTGCGCTGCTGCTGGTCAACTAAACGGGCATCGGCCGACATCCCAGCATCAGAAGCCACTCTCTGCACAGAATGCGGCGAGAGCGGGGCCCACACATATGCCACCTCCACTCTATCTGGGAAATTGAAATTCTCAGCCGGAAATGGGCCGGGTCCCTTGAGGAAGAACACAGCGGTGTCGTGGGCCACAGCTGCTGCTTCGGGTGTTGCATATGAACCCAGCCATAGGCGGTTTTTGGATCCGGGTACGCGAATCTCAGAAACCCATTTCCCCCATTGCCTTCGGCGTACTCCGTTGTACTTCTTCTCGCCAGTACTCATGTGGTTAATTGAGCTTCTTTAATTTTCTTCTTGAGTTTTATATTTTTCTTTAAATTTGAAGTGAGAACGAGAGGGGTTGAAATGCATGGGGATATATATAGGTAATGGAGTCAACTATAGGAGGGGTTGACATCTTAATAGTTTGGTAAAGAAGAAGAGATCAGCAGATCATGGTTTGTGGTGTCTGACTTTTTTATGATTTCTACGATGAAATATGGCGCGCGCGAGAGAGAGAGAGAGATTGACTTGTGGAGGTGGTCAAGATTTTCTAGGCTCAAAAAATGCATGAGACAATAATACAAGTGCGGTGTGATATGTAAGCGTGGGGAAATAGGTTGCTTTTTATTATATTTGTAATTTTTACTGTCAAATCATTTCCTTTAGTCGGCATCAACCTCTAGAAGAGGCAAAAGGATTATGAATTTGCTTTTGATACTAATTAAAATAATATTAAAATGTCATAATTTTTATGTGTGCACAAAATAATAATATAGATTAAATTTTATTATTTTATTTTATCATTAACTTCTAAATTTTATGTTATTATCATTTTAAAATGAAAGTATAATAGAGACATGTAAATTAGTTTAATTGTTCAAAAACCTTTTAGTATCAAAATATTATGCAAATATATATTTGCTTGTCTGATAATTTATTTTTTAGCTGATGGGGACTAATTTCAGAATTAGGTAGCTGGCAACAATAAGCAGTTTGACCTGTGGTTGTGAAAATTTAATTCAGTGGTCATATTGAAATTGGAAGAATCCAGACGATTCAAGCTCAAGGCAATCCGAATGCATGCTTGACCATCCAATTTGAACCTACCAATTTTATGCTTACTTTTCAAGTTTGTACCCGGAAACCTAAGTAATTGAATCAGGAAAAACTCGATGTACCAATATTTATTTTCAAGAAAATGGTTTAAATGTCTTTATTTTTTTTATTACACTTCCCTTTTTTTATTCTCTAATCTTTATTAGAGGAGGGTTTAAATGCTTCCACCATACCTTCATTTTTAAAAACTTAAATAACTCAAAATTTAAATTATAAATATCAAAATAAAACCGTTAGATGTGATATATGTTTTTTTCTTTATATGCTCATAAAATATTACCACATTTTAATTTGTTTTTATGTGAATTAATAAGTTCAAAAAATCAATGTCTAGGAACTATCCAAATTAGTACATTTTTTTACGATCTATTGATGACAACTGAAACAAAGTTAAAATGTCGTAATATTTTACATGTGCATAGATAAAATGATGTAGATCATATCTAATGGTTTTATTTTGACTTTTAAATTTCAAATTTTGAGTTATTTAAGTTTTTAAAAATGGAGGCATGATGGAGGCACCAAAAATGGAGGCATTTGAACCCTCCTCTATTTATTAACAAAAATTTGAAAATTATATATTCATTAGATGTGTTTATATTATGTTCTCTATATAAAATATTATCACCTTTCAAATTTGTTTCTACATAAATTAATAATTTCAAAAATTAACATTCAGAAATTATTTAAATGAGTGTATTTTTACAAATTTCTGGTAATAAGAAATGTTACAATATCTTATATGTATAGAGAACTAGAGAGAATTATACATATCACATATCATTTTTAAGATTTTATTTTAATATTAAAATTGTAAATTATTAAAATTTCAAAAATGTAAAACAAATTTGCTTATTTTCAAACTCATTGTTTAAAAGAGTTAAACGCATTATAGTTTGGAGTGGACTCAGAGTAGAACAGGGCAATCGCCCCCCTAGATTTTGAATTTTAGTGGTGATTTATTAGTACTAATCGATTTTATCTTTCTTTGGAAATTTTTTTGCTCTCCCTTTGAATGTTTGATTTGTAATTCGGATTTAATTTAGTATTATAATCAAAATATTTTTTAATTATCTGACCTATAACCGAATCCGAACCGATATCCGTATAAATACCTAATAAAACATATATTAATAACTATTAATATATAAAAATACAACTTTGCATATTAATTTTTGCACAAGCCATGGTGAACTCAGTACTTTTTCACAACTTGAATGTGAGAAAATATAATGCAATCACATATTCGCTGTGTTTATACACACAGATAGATGCCAAATTTATTCCTTCTGTTACAGCTGCATTAATTTTTTAAATAAAATTTATTGCTATGAATATATCCTTCAATATTTGTCTTAATATCCTATACATAATAATGAAAATTTGTTGCTCTCAATGATATGTCATTTCTACAAATTATTAGTATTTCGTTCATAGATTTTTTGAACCATAAAAAAAAATCATTATCTCCAATATTTTACTTTCTAAAAATTATTTCTCTTCTTCCATATTTTTATTTTCAAAAGTTATTTCTCTCCATCCTCGTGAATCCAAAAGCTATTAACAAAAAAAAAACTTTTCAATATTTTTTGTTACACCATGAGTACTCCAGACAATCAAATTTAGAAAATAATACTGCCCATACCCCAATGGCAACATTGAAGAAGACGAAGTAGAACTGATAGTTAACTTGAAATCGAGGGGGAGTGACCGTATCTGCTTAAGCACGCGAGGAGCACGTGCTGATTCCCTCACATTTCTTCTCTTTGTCACCTCCGCCAACACCATGGCCAGTCAAAAATCAAGCTCACAATAATTTTTCCTCACTGCATGGTACGAAAATTTTCAGAAAATTTGAAGTACCAATATTAGGAAGGATAATTAACCATGTGACTGGGAGGCTCGACTATAGTGGAGAACGATCGAGTATGGTGGAGACGAACAGAAAGAGAGGAGGACGATCAAGTATATACAAAGGAAAGAGTGAGGATATTTTTGGAATATACGAAAATGCTACTCAAAATATAACATATTTTGTTTATTTTTTATTACAAATGTATAATAATTTGTTAATTGTGACATTTTCCTTAATAAATGAGATTTGGAGTGGCATTTAACAAAACTGAAATTTTGGAGTGGCATTTTGCTAAATTCAGCATTTTGGATGGCATGGAACCAAATTCCCCTTTATTATTTATGAACAAGAACAATAGTATAACTTTTATTTTGCAGTACTTTTTAATTTATATTATAATGATTTATAATATTAAATGTTTAAGAAATTATAATTATATTTAAATGCAAATGATTTTTCAAATACTTTGGAGTTGTGACATATATCCGCTCCGGATCAGGAACTGTCCCGTATCTAAACCGAACTCAATAATGTACAAACAAGTTATGAGTATCTATCCAATGGCAGAGACAGCATGGATCAAGGGTGGCAACTGCCTACCGCTGGATTTTGATAAATACCTATAAATCTGTATAAAATTAGATCATTACCTACATCTATTTCGGTTCATTACCTACCCCTGCCACGATTCTCTTCTAGTTATGGCTTGATTCGGTCTTTTTCATGTCAATTTTGAATTTAAGAAAAATGAGTTTTGTTGATTTAGAAAGAAAGTGAACGGAGACTATTTGGAGAAGAAAGATTATTAGATATTTCTTTCTAAATAGACTTGATGTATTGGTCCATTAAGTATAAAAATAGAAATAATTATTGATTCACAGAGAACTAGAAGCATCTAAAAATTATTTGAGCCTTAACATTCAATCCAAACCATTGTGCCTTGCTATTTGACGATTTTAATATACAATTAATCTATTTATTTTTAAGCTATCACAAAAATTATCTTAATCACAAAGTATAGTAAAAAAGAAAAATTAACCTGACTTTTTTTTATCAAACTGTTTAGAAATAAAAAAAATCATTTTTAAGAAAGAGTGTGCTCACAATTTAAATTTTTTATTAAAAAATATTACTATTTTTAATAATTAATTTTTTGCCTACTCCTGATAAGAATTATGACTACGTAACTGTATTTATCTATCCGAAACTGAAGGACTAGATCCGAAATATCTACAAATAGATAAATATTTAAAACAAATAAGTATATGATTCGAAATTCAAATCGAAATATTTTAGAATACGGATCGATATATATCCAAATATAATAGTACCTGATCCGACTCAACCCGATATCACCTCGGACATATTATACCAAAACTATATATAATTCCTTGATAGTGACCTCAAAACAATCCAAATTCCAATCTCCTATTCTAGTTTTTGTTTTCATTCGAACAGTTTTGCTGTTACATATGCTAACGCGCATGCACGAATAGTTCGGGCCTCCATCTAATCCATATTGGATAGTTCGGGCCTGTAATGGCGATGATCAGCATCGATCCAACAACATTTTTTTAAATCATAAAACACCTGATCAAAGTATATGCTACATATAAATCTCCATATCATCAACACAGAAATCTTTATCCAAGCAAAATTCTCCTCTTCCAAAATTCTCAAACTGATTAACAAACCTGCCACCCGGCACAAACCCACTACCCTCTGCGGGGCCCACCGGAGATATGCCTTGACTGCGCTGCTGCTGGTCAACTAAACAGGCATCGGCCGACATCCCAGCATCAGAAGCCACTCTCTGCACAGAATGCGGCGAGAGCGGGGCCCACACATATGCCACCTCCACTCTATCTGGGAAATTGAAATTCTCAGCCTGAAGCGGGCCGGGTCCTTTGAGGAAGAACACAGCGGTGTCGTGGGCCACAGCTGCTGCTTCGGATGTTGCATATGAACCCAGCCATAGGCGGTTTTTGGATCCAGGTACGCGAATCTCAGAAACCCATTTCCCCCATTGCCTTCGGCGTACTCCGTTGTACTTCTTCTCGCCAGTACTCATGTGATTAATTGAGCTTCTTTAATTTTCTTCTTGAGTTTTATATTTTTCTTTAAATTTGAAGTGAGAACGAGAGGGGTTGAAATGCATGGGGATATATATAGGTAATGGAGTCAACCATAGAAGGGGTTGACATTTTAATAGTTTGGTAAAGAAGAGATTATCAGATCATGGGTTGTGGTGTCTGACTTTATTATGGCGCGCGCGCAAGAGAGAGATTGACTTGTGGAGGTGGTCAAGATTTTCCAGGCTCAAAAAATGCATGAGACAATAATACAAGTGCGGTGTGATATGTAAGCGTGGGGAAATAGGTTGCTTTTTATTATATTTGTAATTTTTACTGTCAAATCATTTCCTTTAGTCGGCATCAACCTCTAGAAGAGGCAAAAGGATTATGAATTTGCTTTTGATACTAATTAAGATAATATTAAAATGTCATAATTTTTATGTGTGCACAAAATAATAATATAGATCAAATTTTATTATTTTATTTTATCATTAACTTCTAAATTTTATGTTATTATCATTTTAAAATGAAAGTATAATAGAGACATGTAAATTAGTTTAATTGTTCAAAAACCTTTTAGTATCAAAATATTATGCAAATATATATTTGCTTGTCTGATCATTTATGTTTTAACTGATAGGGACTAATTTCATTAATAGGTATCTGGCAACAATAATTAAGCAGTTTGACCTGTGGTTGTGAAAAATTAATTCAGTGGTCATATTGAAATTGGAAGAATCCAGACGATTCAAGCTCATGGCAATCCGAATGCATGCTTGACCATCCAATTTGAAACTACCAATTTTATGCTTACTTTTCAAGTTTGTACCCGGAAACCTAAGTAATTGAATTAAGAAAAACTCGATGTACCAATATTTATTTGTTTAAATGTCTTTATTTATTTTTATTATACTTCTCTTTTTTTATTCTCTAATCTTTATTAGAGGAGGGTTTAAATGTCTCCACCATACCTTAACTTTTAAAAACTTAAATAACTCAAAATTTAAATTATAAATATCAAAATAAAACCATTAGATGTGATCTATGTTTTTTTCTTTATATGCTCATAAAATATTACCACATTTTAATTTGTTTTTATGTGAATTAATAAGTTCAAAAAATCAATGTCTAGGAACTATCCAAATTAGTACATTTTTTTACGATCTATTGATGACAACCGAAACAAAGTTGAAATGTCGTAATATTTTACATGTGCATAGATAAAATGATGTAGATCATATCTAATGGTTTTATTTTGACTTTTAAATTTCAAATTTTGAGTTATTTAAGTTTTTAAAAATGGAGGCATGATGGAGGCACCAAAAATGAAGGCATTTGAACCCTCCTCTATTTATTAACAAAAATTTGAAAATTATATATTCATTAGATGTGTTTATATTATGTTCTCTATATAAAATATTATGACCTTTCAAATTTGTTTTTACATAAATTAATAATTTCAAAAATTAACATTCAGAAATTATTTAAATGAGTGTATTTTTACAAATTTTTGGTAATAAGAAATGTTACAATATCTTATATGTATAGAGAACTAGAGAGAATTATACATATCACATATCATTTTTAAGATTTTATTTTAATATTAAAATTGTAAATTGTTAAAATTTCAAAAATGTAAAACCAACAGAAGAAAAGGAATTTGCTTATTTTCAAACTCATTGTTTAAAAGAGTTAAACGCATTATAGTTTGGGGTGGATCCAGAGTAGAACAGGGCAATCGCCCTCCTAGATTTTGAGTTTTAGTGGTGATTTATTCATACTGATCGATTTTATCTTTCTTTGGAAAATTTTTTGCTCCCCCTTTGAATGTTTGATTTGTAATTCGGATTAAATTTAGTATTATAATCAAAATATTTTTTTTGAATTATGATTGATAATTAGAACTATAAGTTAAAACATCGGAAATTATAAGTCAGAGCATGCATGGAAAAATACAAGTCAAAGCATTGTTTTTTTTTTCGAGTATCCAATTAATTAATGGATTTAAATCCACTAAATTATTTAAATACGATTCAATATTTTTTTTTCCCCACAAAAATCCTGAGTCCATGACTGATTATATTTACATTTGTTTCTCTTGAGTTCAAACGACCAAAGAATTCAATCCATCAAGTAGCTTGACTCCAATAGAAGATTACAAATTAGACATTTCAAATTTCAGCTAACATGAACTCAAATATTTTTTTGTGGCAGGAGTCATTTCTAGAAGAGTATATTTTTTATGTCAAATTTATACATACAACTTAAATATATTTTTTTTTGAAAGCTAGAACTTTTAATTGGTCCATTTTGTGAGACGCTGTAAAATTACTGTCCGGACGCCATTTTTGACCACCGGGAAGTTTCTCCCGCCTCCAAAGACTTGGTTCTGTGTACACCATTAACCAGTAATACTAGTCTGCACAGATAATTCTGCACAGTAATTCCTGGACCCACGTGAACCATCAGTTATTAATGCGTTCTTTATTTTATTTTTTTTGTGTGTGTGTGTGGCTATTAGTTACGGGAGAAATGCTTTGCTTCCTTGGACCTTGGATCTCAATCTCCGAAATAATTTTCTAACTTTTTTTTAACTTATGTAACTGTTTTTTTTTATGGATTACAATTTTTTTATACTTTATCCCTTTCTTTCATCACCTATATTTTTTTTTCTGCATATTTTCATATAAGGGAGAAGAGATTTTTTTTTCCTCCGTACAATCTCGCTCATATCTCGCTCATATTTTAAACATTTTTTGAATTTTTTTTTGTAAATTTAAAATTACGAATGTCTTGTAGTCAATTCTCTTTCAAATGAGATCTATATTAATTTTTTTATTATATTTATTTCTCTGTTTTTTTAAAATATAATGTATAAACTATAAAGAATTAATATGTTAAATATAAAGATTTGAAAACTTTGTTTTTAGACTTAAAAAGTATATAACTATAATGATTTGATAATTTAATATGTTAAGTATAAACACTTGAACTTTCAACTTTTTTTAAATCAATGACTGTTGATTGAGAGTTTAATATCAATTAATTTTTATACTAGTAAGTTTTAGTTTTGATACACGTATTTATGAAAGATTCTAATTTAAATTAAAATTCAACTAGTGTTCACGCTCCAGTCTTCATAAAGAGTTGATATGTTTAATCCTTAAAACTTAGGGCTCGTTCGGCAGATTATTGTTCACCGTGGAAAAAATAAAAATTTGCTCAGACTGAAGTTTTTATTTCCACGGTGAACAATAAAATTCAGTTCAAAATTTTCAAAATCCATACCTATTTCTATTCTTTACTGGGCTGCCGAATGGACCCTTAATATGTTATATGTATAAAGACATACAAATGCATGTCTACCCCATCAACACTAGTTGCATTCACGTAACTGTCTTATATATAAGAACAACTCAGTATTAGCCAACTGAGTGATCAACGGTCTTGTAAGAATGCAGAGGTATGGCCTTGACAGGTTAACTTCTCCTGAGAAAGGGATCAAATAACCTGGAAATGAAAAAACTCAAGTATATTATGCGGCGTCACCACCGGTCGCTGATGCTTATTTTTGTTGTAGTGACTACATTTGGAAATGTAAAGCTCTGCCCATGGTAAAACTATTTGGATACAAACTGGAGGCGCATTCTATGGCGTTAAGATGTGAACTTGAGATGAAGCTTAATTTGGTTAAAATATGGATAGCAATGTTTTCGTTTAGAGGAATTAATGAACAGGAGCATATATAGCAGAAGAATTTTCGGTGTCTTTCTCACTCTTAATAGCAACTATTAGCATCTCAAAATTTGTACAATATTTGGTCATGGGGTGTAGGACTGTCAAAAAAAGCTCGCAGCTCGTGGCTCGTCTCTAGCTCGCTCAGTAGTGGACTGAGCTGTTAACGAGCCAGCTCGACTCAAGCTCTGGCCAAAATAAATGACCTAAGCTAGGGGTCAACTCGAACCAGGCCAGCTCAGCTCGTTAAGCTACAGTGGATTTAGGATTTAGTCCCGTATAATTTTAAGTCCAGTCCCATTTTCAAAGGCGCAATTATGCAAAATTAATGTATTTTTGGTTTGGGAAGAAAGGATATGGGCTTTAGTCGTTTAAAGATGTGCTTGCTGGACAATTTCTTAAATTTTTTGAATGAATTTTCTTATTTTTCTATTTTTGAATTTGTATAATAGCAGTCCAATAAAACCCAGCGAGCCAGCTCGTCAGATTGCGAGCTAGTTCGAGCTGGCTTGTGACAAGCTGAGCCAGGAATTTTGGCTCGAATGACCTAAGTTCAGCTCGCTCAGTCCAAACTCGAGCCAAAATAAACAAGTTGAGCTAAGGCCCAACGCGGCCCGAGCCAACTCGTTTACAGCCCATTGGTGTGAGATAGAAATTAATGTGAGGTGCCGCATTCCAGTGTAGCTTTGAGGCGCACGTTGAGTTGATGTGATTGCTATCTAGAAGTAGTTAAGTCTTTTAATTCTGTTACAGTTATACTCCTGTATCGATTGATGTGTGCTAAAAACACTCATTTACTGTTTGATGCATTCCCAGTGACAGAACAGTTTTTTTTTTTTTAAATTCTTGAGTTAAACCAACACATTTTAATATTTATTAGGAATAGATAAATCTAATATTCACTCTGAATAGTATCTTTCTAAAAATAAATTAAATGAGGATGTATCGAGTTATATGCGTGCCAATCTTGTATAGAAAAGTAATTTATTTAAGTGCAATATTTAGTTACGTGAGTGCACGTGGTAGATGTTCAAACTGAGGTAAGTTTGATTTGGTTTGATTCGTTTGCAGCTAGGGTTGGTTATGAAGATTTTAAGGTCGGGGGCGGCAGAAAATTTTGGACCTTTCATATATATTAATGTTGTAAAAAACGGTTTTAATGGCAGATTATATGCCTGTTTAATCGTTAATAAAGGTCAAACTGTTATGAATACACTTATCGGAGGTCTATTAGTGAATTTCTCCGATTAATTAATTAATCGGTCAATTATTCACAATTATTCCCAATTATTCCGTTTATTCTTGTTTGATCGTCTGTTTATTTCCGTTTATTCCCATTTATTTTTGTTTATTCCAGTGATTATTTATTTTTACATTGTTTTTTTCTATAATTGTGTGATAATAAGTTTCATAAACATGTATTGCAATTTTATTTGTGCTTGGCTATGCGTCCAATTTTTTATATATGTTTTTTCTTCTTACTTATTTTGAATTAATTGATTAATTCCTCTATTATTTATAAACCATATATTTTCTTACTTGCTGATGTAATTCTTTCAATTAGTACAGCATGTTCTTATAAATTAAGTTGTTATTACAAACTAACTTCAGTGATTTTATGTTGGAATGTTTCATATCTTTCAAATAATATATTATTACTATTTGAAAATGTTTAATTCTCAAAATTATTTTTCATTAAATAAATGTGTTACTTACACATGTAAAGTGCGTGTGTATTGCTAAGCATAGTGTCATGTTATAATTATAAGTTAAATTAAGTTTATTTGATAAGTTTGATGAGTTAAATATTTTTTTGAATAAATCATGAATATATACACATAATTTTAAAAAATACAAAATTGTCCGCAAAATTCTAATTAGTTGACTGCACACGCATACCGATTAATCACTTGACGGTATCACGTCCATTCAACAAGCGCATTCCGTTATTTATAATACTGATATATACAATTTTTATTGATATTTTAATATATCATGAGGAGAGATCAAGTTACAACATTTTTTGAGTTACAACAAGTTACAACAAGCTTTTTTTTAATTTTGAAAGTCCATATCGTTGATCCAAACCGTTAGATATGATCTCTACAATAAATTGTGCTTGGAGACCAAATTTTATATTTTTTTGGAATTTTTTTACTATTTATTAAGATGAGTACAAAATTCAATGGTCTGAATTTGACTAGTTTTTGTACCCATCTTAATAAATAGTAAAAAAATTTCCAAAAAATGTAAAATTTGGTCTCCAAGCACATTTTATTGTAGAGATCATATTTAACGGTTTGAATCGACGATTTGGACTTTCAAAATTAAAAAAAAAAAGAAATTTATTGTAACTTGTTGTAACTCAAAAAATGTTGTAACTTGATCCCTCCTCATATATCATACCTATTTATAAAAAAGTTTGAACCATTTATATATTCAAAGTTTGAGTTCTAATATTTTATTTATTTTTAATACAAATTAGTTTTATTAAATACATACAAAATATATTTTTTTTTCTTTTGAGATCCTTTAAATCTTAAAGTCCGGTCCCCTCGCTGTCCAACACCAGGGCCGGCCCTGTTTCCAGCCCTACTTGTACAGTTGCAATCACGCGTTAGTAGCATTAATTGTTGATAACACCATGATGCTGCACTTGACGAAAACGAGTCAAAATTTTGATCTCTTGACTTTTTTAGTCTTATAATCTTATTATTGTTCACGCTGTACAAACAGTACTGCTGCTGGCCACTTGCGCTATGACATTATATCATTGATATGGACTAGTTTATTTATACTTGGGTGGGTACGGGTACCCCGGGTATACTCAAGTCGGGTACGGGTATAACTCGGATACGGGTATACTCGGGTACAAGGGTATACGGATAAGGGTATCTCGGATATATTTTTCAAAATTCATACCCTATCCGTCTTATATCCGTACCCGTGTACTCTTGACGGGTAGGGCGGGTACGGGTATTTTTTTTTTTTTTGCTGTTTTTTTCTGTTTCTGTTTTTTTGTTGGTTTTTTTTTGCTGTTTTTCTTTTCTGGTTTTTTTTGGCTGGTTTTTTTTTTGCTGTTTTTTTGTTTCTGTTTTTTTATTACTGTTTTTTAATTTCTGTTTTTTAGATTTATTTTTGTAAATATTAGATTTATTTTGAATAGGTTAGATTTATTTTTGAAAATGTTAGATTTATTTAAAAAACAGAAATTAAATCTAACCTATTCAAAATAAATCTAACATTTTCAAAAATAAATCTAACATATTCAAAATAATTCTAACATTTTTAAAAATAAATCTAACATATTCAAAATAATTCTAACATTTTTAAAAATAAATCTAACCTATTCAAAATAAATCTAACATTTAAAAAAATAAATCTAAAAAACTGATATTAAATCTAACCTATTCAAATTAAATCTAACATTTTCAAAAATAAATCTAACCTATTCAAAATAAATTGAACATTTACAAAAATAAATCTAAAAAACAGAAATTAAATCTAACTTATTCAAAATAAATCTAACATTTTTAAAAATAAATCTAACCAATTCAAAATAAATCTAACATTTACAAAAATAAATCTAAAAAACAGAAAAAAAAAAACAGAAACAAAAAAACAGAGATTAAAAAACAGAAATTAAAAAACAGAAATAAAAAAACAGAAACAAAAAAACAGAAATTAAAAAAGAAATTAAATCATGGCATTGGGTGGGGGTAAAAACTGAATTTTGAATTTTGAATTCGGATGAACAGTACTCGGGTACTAGGGTACGGGTATAGTCGGGTACGGGTAAATTCGGGTAGGGTATGGTCGGGTATTGGTCCAAAAAATAAGGTCCGGCCCCATTTTTGCCCGTACCTGCGTACCCGAGTACCCGACCCATACCCTAGCTCGGGTACGGGTACCCTAGGCAGCGGGTACGGACGGGTACGGGCGGGTATACCCGTTAAGGGTATTGTTAATACTCTAATATGGACATAGAGCTGCTACTTTTAGTTGATTACCCGAATCCGATTTGATCTGGAACCGAACTAGAACTGATTTCAGATCCGATTAATTTGAATAGGATATGATTTAAAAAATATAATCGGTTAAATTATGAGTACAGTTACAAAATTAATAATTTAATATCTGATCCGAATCTAAACCGGAACCGATACTGTAATGAGTAGGATATGGATTTTATTTAATTATCTGACCTATAACCGAATCCGAACCGATATTCGTATAAATACCCAATAAAACATATATTAATAACTATTAATATATAAAAATACAACTTTCCATATTAATTTCTGCATAAGCCATGATGAGCTTAGTACTTTTTCACAACTTGAATGTGAGAAAATATAATGCAGTCACATATTCGCTAATGTTTATACACACAGATAAATGCCAAATTTATTCCTTCCGTAACAGCTGCATTAATTTTTTAAATAAAATTTATTGCTATGAATATATCCTTCAATATTTGTCTTAATATTCTATACATAATAATGAAAATTTGTTACTTTCAACGATATGTCATTTCTACAAATTATTAGTATTTTATTCATAAATTTTTTGAACCATAAAAAAAAATATCATCTGCAACATTTTACTTTCTAAAATTATCTCTCTTCTTTAATATTTTTATTTTCAAAAGTTATTTCTCTCCATCCTAGTGAATTCAAAAGCTATTAACAAAAAACAAAAAACTTTTCAATATTTTTTGTTACATCATGAGTACTCCAAACAATCAAATTTTGAAAATAATACTGCCCATACCCCAATGACAACATTGAAGAAGACGAAGTAGGACTGGTAGTTAACTTGAAATCAAGAGGGAGTGATCGTATCTGCTTGAGCACGCGAGGAGCACGTGCTGATTCCTTCACAGTTCTTCTCTTTGTCATCTCCGCCAACACCATGGCCAGTCAAAAATCAAGCTCACAATAATTTTTCCTCGCTGCATGGTACGAAAATTTTCAGAAAATTCGAAGTACCCAATATTAGGAAAGATAATTAACCATGTGACTGGGATGCACCAACTGCGACTGGGAGGCTCGATTATGGTGGAGAATGATCAAGTATGGCAGAGACGAAGAGAAGAGACGAACAGAAAGAGAGGAGGACGATCGAGTATATACAAAGGAAAGGGTGAGGATATTTTTGGAATATACAAAAATACTACTCGAAATATAACATATTTGGTTTATTTTTTATTACAAACATATAATAATTTGTTAATTGTGACATTTTCCTTAATAAATGAGATTTGGAATGGCATTTAACAAAACTAAAATTTGGGAGTAGCATTTTGCTAAATTCAGCATTTTGGGTGGCATGGAACCAAATTCCCCTTTATTATTTATGAACAAGAACAATAGTATAAGTTTTATTTTGCAGTACTTTTTATTTTATATTATAATGATTTGTGATATTAGATGTTTAAGAAATTATAATTATATTTAAATGTAAATGATTTATCAAATGCTTTGGAGTTGTGACATATATCCCGCTCTGGATCCAGAACCGTCCCGTATCTAAACCGGACCCAATAATCTACAAACAAGCTATGGATATCTATCCAATGGCAGAGACAGCATGGATCAGGGGTGGCAACCGCCTACCGCTGGATTTTAATAAATACCTATAAATCTGTATAAAATTAGATCATTACCTACATCTATTTCGGTTCATTGCCTACCCCTCCCACGATTCTCTTCTAGTTATGGCTTGATTCGGTCTTTTTCGTGTCAATTTTGAATTTAAGAAAAATGAGTTTTGTTGATTTAGAAAGAAAGTGAACGGAGACTATCTAGAGAAAGATTATTGGATACTTCTTTCTAAATAGACTCGATGTATTGGTCTATTAAATATAAAAGTAGAAATAATAATTGATTCGCAGAGAACTAGAAGCATCTAAAAATCATTTGAGCCTTAACATTCAATACAAACCATTGTGTCTTGCTATTTGACAATTTTAATATACAATGAATCTATTTATTTTTAAGCTATCACAAAAATTATTTTAATCACAAAGTATAATAAAAAAAATTAACCTGATTTTTTTTACCAAATTATTTAGAAATAAAAAAAATATATTATTTTTAAGAAAGGGTGTGCTCACAATTTAAATTTTTTATTAAAAAAATATAACTATTTTTAATAATTTATTTTTTTGTCTACTCCTGATAAAAATTATGACTACGCAACTGTATTTATTTATTCGGAACTGAAGGACTAGATCCAAAATATCTACAGATAGATAGATATTTAAAACAAATAAGTATATGAATTGAAATTCGAATCCGAACACTTTTAAGGTACGAATCGATATATATCCAAATATAATAGTATCTGATCCGACCCAACCCGATATCACCTCTACATGGACATATTATACCAAAACTATTCCTTGATAGTAACCTCAAAACAATCCAAATTCCAAACTCCTATTCTAGTTTTTGTTTTCATTCGAACTGTTTTTCTGTTATATCTGTTAACGCGCATGCACGAATAGCCTTAGAAAATCTCAGCTGACATGGCATGCATCCCCTCCATCTAATCCATATTGGATAGTTCAGGCCTGTAATGGCGATGATCAGCATCGATCCAACAACATGTTTTTAAATCATAAAACACCTGATCTAAGTATATGCTACATATAAATCTCCATATCATCAACACAGAAATCTTTATCCAAGCAAAATTCTCCTCTTCCAAAATTCTCAAACTGATTAACAAACCTGCCACCCGGCGCAAGCCCACTACCCTCTGCGGGGCCCACCGGAGACATGCCTTGACTGCGCTGCTGCTGGTCAACTAAACGGGCATCGGCCGACATCCCAGCATCAGAAGCCACTCTCTGCACAGAATGCGGCGAGAGCGGGGCCCACGCGTATGCCACCTCCACCCTATCTGGGAAATTGAAATTCTCAGCCGGAAGCGGGCCGGGTCCCTTGAGGAAGAACACAGCGGTGTCGTGGGCCACAGCTGCTGCTTCGGGTGTCGCATATGAACCCAGCCATAGGCGGTTTTTGGATCCGGGTACGCGAATCTCAGAAACCCATTTCCCCCATTGCCTTCGGCGTACTCCGTTGTACTTCTTCTCGCCAGTACTCATGTGGTTAATTGAGCTTTGTTAATTTTCTTCTTGAGTTTTATATTTTTCTTTAAATTTGAAGTGAGAACGAGGGGTTGAAATGCATGGGGATATATATAGGTAATGGAGTCAACCATAGGAGGGGTTGACATCTTAATAGTTTGGTAAAGAAGAGATTATCAGATCATGGTTTGTGGTGTCTGACTTTATTATCATTTCTGCGATATGAAATATGGCGCACGAGAGAGTGAGAGAGAGATATTGACTTGTGGAGGTGGTCAAGATTTTCAAGGGTCAAAAGATGGATGAGACAATAATACAAGTGCGGTGTGATATGTAAGAACGTGGTGAAATAGGTTGCCACCAAACTAGAATTGTCAACGTGCTTTTTATTTATTATATTTATAATTTTTATTGTCAAATCATTTCCTTTAGTCGGCTTCAACCTCTAGAAGAGGCAAAAGGAGTATGAATTTTAGCTTTTGATACTAATTAAAGTAATTAATATCAAAATATTATAATTTTTATGTGTGCATAGAAATAATAGTATTGATCAAATTTAATTATTTTATTTTACTATTTAAATTTTAAATTTTATGCTATTGTTATTGTTATTTTAAAATGAAAGTATAATAAATACAAATAAAATAGAGATATTTGAATCATCTTCATTTTTGAAATACCACAAGTTTAAAGTATAAATTATATCACGAGTTCAAGATGTTCTGCTTTTTGGATTGGGTATTCTCACATTTAGACATATTTTTGAGTTAGATATTATTAATAGGCAAATAGGTTCAGGACATAATTTTTTTTTTTTTTGGTTAGATAGATGATTTCAAGAATGCTCTTGATATTGCTTATTTCCTCAACATTTTAAGATGACAATAGGTCTTGGTCCACAGACCTTTATTCACGATCTGTCCACAATCTTATCAATTTCCTAATTCAACTGTCTTTTAACTTCTGATGGTTCTCACCTTCTAACGGGTCTCATCTCCTCCTATTTAAACATATCATCGCGCGACACCGAACTTTCCTTTTTTGAATTTCATTTCCAAATCTTTCATTTTCGATCAGATCTGCTCCGCAATTTCCTTCCTCTTTCTGATCAGATCGGGTCTCTCATCTATGCCGCTCCGTCCGCCACTGTTCTTCCCGCCAGTCCCCCGTTGCCTCCTCACGCCACCATCCCCATCTCCGTCCCGATCTCAACTGCACCTAAGCGTCCGGCTTCCGTTCCTCCTTCAATTTCCATTACCGTTGTCCCAATTGCCGATTTCAATCGTGACTCTCCTCTCGTCACAATGGAGGTGGCGTCATCGCACCCTCCTCCTCACCGTCGATCGGATAGAAGTTGTCAGGGTTGAAAAATAGGGCAAAATTTAAATCCAGTGAGTTATTTCTTTATTTATGTTGAATTTATTATTTGATTTGATGCAATAATGGATCTAGCATTGTTTTGAACTTTTATTTGAATTTATTGTTTGATTTGATGCAGTAAGAAATATCGTAATTATTTCTTTATTTCTGTTGAATTTCGATATGGAGGAGATATGAAGAGATGATCTGAGAGAGGCGACATGGATGAGAGATGATAGAGAGGCGACATGGAGTATTGATCTATTAATTTTATAGTATTTTCCTTGTTAATTTTACAGTATTCATCTTGTGATTTTACAATATTCATCTTGTAGAAATCTAGAGAAAAGAGATGATAGAGAGGCGATATGGAGTATTGGTCTGTTAATTTTATAGTATCCCTCATGTTAATTTTACAGTATTCATCTTGTAATTTTATAGTATTCATCTTGTGAAAATCTGGAGGAAAGAGATGATAGAGAGGCGATATGGAGTATTGATCTATTAATTTTACAGTATTCATCTTGTAAAAATATGGAGAAAAGAGATGATAAAGAGGCGATATAGAGTATTGATTTATTAATTTTATAGTATTTCTCCTGTTAATTTTACAATATTCATCTTGTGATTTTACAGTATTCATCTTGTGAATATATGGAGGAAAGAGATGATAGAGAGACGATATGGAGTATTGATCTTATCATTTTACAGTATTTCCTCTATTAATTTTACAGTATTCATCTTGTAAAAATATGGAGGAAAAAGATGGTAGAGAAGCGATATGAAGTATTGATCTTATCATTTTACAGTATTCACCTAGTTAATTTTACAGTATTCATCTTGTGAATAGTTACAATGTTTAACAATGTGGTTGTGAATATTTAACGTATTGATGATTTATAGTTTGCATCTGTTAGTTTTACTGTTTACAACTTTTAAATTTATAGTATTGAATTTTGTAGTGTGTTTATCTTAGTTTTATAGTGTTTTAGGTTTCAGATTTACAGTTTTATAGTTTGCATATGTTAGTTTTTGAAGGATGTGTGTTTTGAAAGTTATCTTTTAATAATAATTTATTTGTTGTTCATGATTTTATTATGAATATTATTATTCTTGTTCCTTGAGATTTATATGTTATATCTTTGGAAGTATTCAAGAAGATGCTCTTGGTCTTGAATCATAGAACTCCTAAGATGAGAAACATTTAATCACTAAATAAGTTCACAATCGTGGTAATTAAGTAGGAACATTAATTACCGAGGAAGATTGTCATGTAGATTAAAGTACATTGAAGTTCTATAAATGTTGATAAAGGATTATCATTTAATTACATGAATATATAAAATGTGTATTTTATATATTGAGCATGACCTAAATGAATGGAACATTATATGGATTGTGTTTTGTGTCATTAATGTTTCCATTGTGTCTTTAGAATCTTATATATGAGATGTGTAGGTTTTTCACATGAGAAGCATATAATGTGATTGCTATTTAAATACTATCTTGTGATGGGAATAAAATAGCAGTTCGTTGTGTACAACTTGTGCGGGAGAAATCTATATGTTAATATTATCATTGTCCCTCAATTTGAGTTATGATATTACTGGGCCCCTTGGTAAAGTGGATTATATCGCATGCAACATAACTGATGTAGTTATAATTATAATTCACTTGAGAGACCAAGAAAACGAATATAATGCAAAAATGACACAATCCTATTTTGCATATTATTCATAATATCATGTGACAAGGATAGACACAAAATTAGTGGATTGAGTAAATGATTACTATGTCGTTTGGATAACTATAATGTAATGATAGAACCTCTTATAGCCAATAATATAAAGTTTTATATTATTGCCAAGATGACATAGATCATCTATACGGTCACACCAACTGAAGAGAAACAACAAGTATTTTACATTTCATAATGATGTATAAGATAAAATACATGTGATGAAATGCTAAAATAAAATGTCATAATATGACATGCTTAGACCATAAATAAATTTATGAAGTTATGCAAATATTATTTGGTATAATGTTTGAATACATTATAAGAATAATATAAATATTGTATAATAGAATAATATGAATAATATTATTTGTTCATAAATTAATTTATTAAACCAACCATAAGATGAGATTAAAGAGAGCGTGAGATGGCTAAACAAGGCTAGTGGCATTTGTGTAATTGATTCAAACCTTACACAAAGAGTTGCCCTAACCCTTGCCTATTTAAGGGGGCTCATTTTGGAGAAAAACAAGCTAATTTTCTGCCTATAACACTTGCCAAAATCAGCTCCTTTGAGCAACCACGTTTTTCCTTTCTCCTTGACCAAAAGTTGAGAATGTTGCTCTCTCATCTTCTCTTGTTAGGTTTAGCCACCAAGAAATCAAATAGTTTGTTGATTTAAAGATCAAGAGGTGGTTGTATCTAAGCCTTGAACTTCACATCCATCTATCTAAGAGGTGTGGTAGTTCGTTGTTTAGGTTCAAGGTGAACTAAGAGGTGCTTCCAAGAGAACGGCGGTTCCAAGAGATCTAGAAGGGAAATCAACTTCCCTCTAACAAGAGATTTAATCTCTTTAGGTATAAATTATTATCTCCTCTTGTATAAGAAATAAATAAATTTATTTATTTTTATTTAGTACACATTAGGTGCTTAATGAAACTATTAAGAAGTTTCTTGTTTGCTATTGTCATATAAATAACGTCCTTTGTGTATTGAGCCAAGTGGTGATTGGAAAATTTTTTAATTCTCACCATAGGCATACACATGAAATCCCTACAGTTTTATAGTTTACATTTGAAAATTTTACAATATTTAAGTTCTATAGTTTGCATCTTTATGTTTTACAATATGTGTAGTTTTAATTTATAGGATATAGAGGCATATATAAATATTAATAATTGAAGAAGAAAAATTATGAATTTTTTTTCAAAAAAATTAAAATAAATTTTAATTTTGAAAAAGAAAATTTGATTCAAAAATAATAATTTTGATTCCAAAAATAAATTTTGTATAATTTTCAAGATTATTTTGAAAAAACTGCAAGTTTGATAAGTGATTCAATTTTAAAATTGTTATTAACTGTAAGTTAGATAAGTACATCAAGTGGTCCCGCATCAAATACAATTAGTTGTGCCAGTTGCAAGTATACAAAGTGGTTCTGCTGAATGTTAGAAACTTAAAGTGTATTTTTTGTAAGATTTTTTATACAAGTTACAACACTGAATTAGTAATTTTACATGATTGGCACAAGTCAAATGACAGTTTTTTTGTAGGCAAAATGTGAACAAAAAACTGTGGACAATTAGACGCTTCATTTTAAGATAGTTTCTAATTCTAATATTACTGTCTTTGTTGCTTTCCATAATTCTATTATTTCCTTATCATTTAATAGACAGTTAACGGGGATGTACTATAGTGAATGGGTACAATTAAATTCTATAGTTACTTTTGACAAGGTCTTTACAGATATTACCAGACCAGATTTGATTTCATGGAGATGGGGTCCTGCTGGGAAATTCATAGTACATTCTTTGTATTTGTGGTTGGTACATAGGGAAATTCTCAATAGGTCATATGATAAACTTTGAAATTCAAATATCCTCTTAAAATCAAGATTTTTATATGGTTGGTTATACAAGGTAGGATTTTGACCAAAGAAAACTTAATAAAGAATGGCAAGGAGACATTTCTTGTCCATTTTGTGGTACTTTTAAAATAATAGATCATCTTTTTGTTACTTGTCCAATAGCTAATTCTTTATGATCTTTGATTGCTTTACATAATTATTTTACTTTTAATTGTATCTCCATTTCTGACTTATGATTATTAGATGCTTGGATTCCATTAAAGAATAAATTACTTATTGAAATGATTATGGCAACAACTATTTGGATTATTTTGTTAGCACGTAACAAAGTTTGTTTTCGGAATTCTCCTATTCTTTCTATTTCTTCTTTAGGTCTTCTTATTATAGATTTAACGTTTTTTCGATGCAAGACTAAATTAGATGATACTTTTTTTAAAAATTAATTTTAATTTTGCTTATGGATGTTTCCTCTTTGCATCAAGCAGGCCCATTGGTAATCATTTCGGATTCAAGTACCCCGACCATCCCGTCAAATTCAAAGGAAACAGACCCTGGTCTTGGTTTAGAAGGGTCTGACTTGTCTGAATATCTTAGGGATCGAGCTGAAATGAATGATATTAATGTTGTGTTTCTATCCATTGGCAATCAGGATGTCTTAATCCCTCTTTCTTCCTCCACTGAGTCGTTATCTTTGACTTCTAGCACTTCTTCTATTGATAGTACTACTGATGTTTAGTTTCTTAGTTCTTTTCTACTACTTGTGTTTAGGCTTATTTTGTATTAGCTATGCCTTTATGTTTTGTATTAGTGATGCATTTCTGTCTTGTTTTGTATTAGTGATGACTCTATAGACAGGTACCTCTATTTTGTATGAACTTTTATGTTTCTAATGAAACAGGTGGTTATCCACTTTTTCAAAAAAAAATTAAAAAAACATTACTGATAGTCACTGTAGTAATATTCGGTCTATTTGGCTCCTATTTGGTTGCAATTCGAATAGAAAATCTATATTCGGTCCAAATATGCGGTTTAGAGCATATTACCGGTTTAGAATATTTTAACAGTGATAAAAATACCGGTTTATAGTACATTATCGGTTTAAAGTATATTAATTGTGATAAAAATACCGGTTTTAGAGTATATTAACAGTGATTTATACCACATATTACAATATACTTGTTTATATATAGAGAGAGAGAGAGATGGGCTATGGTGCATTGCAATGCATAGGCCATAGTGTGCATTGGACCATAAATCACCGATTCAAAGTCCAAATGACCGATCCAAACTGTTCATCTTGTTCTACATATTAATATGTGCTTGGAGACCAAATTTTACATTTTTTGGAATTTTTTTTACTATTTATTAAGCCACTTTGAAAATCGCTGATCCAACGGTGGCTTCTGATTTTACTGTTCGAAACAGTCACCGTTGGATCAGCGATTTTCAAAGTGGCTTAATAAATAGTAAAAAAAATTCCAAAAAATATAAAATTTGGTCTCCAAGCACATATTAATATGGAGAACCAGATGAACGGTTTGGATTGGTCATTTGGACTTTGAATCGGTAATTTATGGTCCAATGCACACCATGACCTATGCATTGCAATGCACCATAGCCCATCTCTCTCTCTCTCTATATATATATATGAATTCTCATTTAAAATCTGCATATATAAGTCCGCATAAAAATATATATTTATATTTATGAATTCTCATTTAAAATTTGCATATATAAGTCTACATAAAAATTCGCATATACAGTTGCATACCGCATATACAGTATGCGGTAGCTTTTCACATACCGCATATAAACCAAATATTAAAATACTGCTGAAAGTAGATGCCATCGGTCCGTAACCAAATAATCACGCCTCATTAAATATATTTGTTAAGACTATAATAAAACAATTAATTTAACACAAAACACTAGTTTAATTGTTCAAAACCTTTTAGTATCAAAATATTAAGCAAATATATATATGCTTGTCTGATCATTTATTTTTTAGCTGATGGAGACTAATTTCATAATTAGGTAGCTGGCAACAATAAGCAGTTTGACCTGTGGTTGTGAAAATTTAATTCAGTGGTCATATTGAAATTGGAAGAATCCAGACGATTCAAGCTCAAGGCAATCCGAATGCATGATTGACCATCCAATTTGAACCTACCAATTTTATGCTTACTTTTCAAGTTTGTATCCGGAAACCTAAGTAATTGAATTAAGCAAAACTAGATGTACCAATATTTATTTTCAAGAGAATGGTTTAAATGTCTTTATTTTATTTTTATTATACTTCCGTTTTTTTATTCTCTAATCTTTATTAACAAAAATTTGAATCGTTAGATGTGCTTATATAATGTTCTCTATATAAATAATTAGAGAGAATGATACATATCACATATCATTTTTAAGATTTTATTTTAACATTAAAATTTTAAATTATTAAAATTTCAAAAATGTTAAAGCAACAGAAGAAAAGGAATTTGCTTATTTTCAAAGTCATTGTTTAAAAGAGTTAAAGGCATTATAATTACATTTGCTTCTCTCTTTTTTTTTAAAAAAAACCTTGATAGTAACTGTTAAATATAATTTTTATTAATTAAAACGTAAAATACATTCATCGTTCTACATCCAAACTACATTAACATCTAAAAAACATCCACATCTTAAACACCAACATCTAACAAAACAAACAACTAAAACAACAACAAAAAACAAACCATATCATTTAGTGGTAGACACCGATAACCTTTAGTATTGGCTGGCTAGCGACCAAAGGAAATGAGACATTTTTTTTTCTTCTTCTTCTTTTCTATTTGGGTTGTGGGCGGAGAAAGTAGGGTGCCGCGGTGGTAGGAGTTCAAAGAGAGAGGAGAGCCGACGACTAGGGCTATTGCTGTCAACTGTCCTTAGGTCTCCCAAAATAGTAAAGGAAGAGAAAGTGCCGATAGACAAGAGAGATGACAACTAGGGTTATTATCATCAACTTTCTCTTCTCTTGATAGATAGGTGCTACAATAAGGGGCAGGGACAAGTAGCGCTTGTTGGCGGCTAGGATTTTTTGAAGAGAAAGCGGGATGGACGAGAGTGGAAAAGGGCGGAGGAGGAAATGGAGAAGACAGAGAAGAGGGTCATCAGTGCGGATCTCCCGCTCCCCCTTGGCGAGAATGGGACTGAGAAAGCTTGCTGGCAGAGAGATGAGAGGAAGGAGATGGACGGAGCTGAGGAGGCTTGCGGCGCGAGATGGAAGGAAAAAGATAGCAAAGACGACTAGAATTTTCTTCTTTCTACTGTAAAAAATAATTACATTTGTTTCTCTTGGATTCAAATGATCAAAGAATTTGATACATCATACATTGCATCAGCATGCAAGTAGCTTGATTTCAATAGAAGATTACAAATTAGACATTTTAAATTTCAATGGTCCGGTACCTATATGGAAAGGTAAAAGTTGGATTTGTATGCTCTAGAAATGGGCAATATTACTTGGCACATTTTAACTGATTGCAACTTGTTATATTCTTAGGACTTGTTCGGCTGTCAAGCAGAACAAAAATAGTCTTGAATTTGAGTTTAATTTAAATGGCTGAAATACTGTGCGCGTGGAAAAAAAAAATCACTTTCCATGAGAACAGTTATGTGTCAAACATGCCTTTAATGTACAGAGATTAATTTGGAATAAGATATCTCTCTTAATCTATCAACTTTAACAATTTTGACACAATTTTGGGTCAAGGTATATATGCGTAAATTAAATTTATAATTCACATAAAAATATCAGCTAACATGAACTCAAATATTTTTTTTGTGGCAGGAGTCATCTCTAGAAGAGTATATTTTTATGTCAAATTTATACATAGAACTTAATTTTTTTTTCTTTTTGAAAGCTAGAACTTTTAAATGGTCCTTTTTGTGAGACTTCATATTTTGACCATAGCTGGATTTTCTAACCTATATCATAAAAATTCACATAAAAAATCAGCGCTAGAAATGTAGCTGTAAATTTACTGTACGGACGCCATTTTTGACCACCAGGAAGTTTCTCCCGCCTCCAAAGACTTGGTTCTGTGTACCGCAACCAGTAATACTAACTTCTCTGCACAGTAATTCCTGGACCCACGTGAGCCATCAGTTATTTAATACGTTCTTTATTTTTATTTTGTGGTTATTATTTATGGGAGAAATGGTCTCTTTCCTTGGACCTTGGATCTCAATCTCCCAAATAATTTTCTAAATTTTTTTTTTTTGTATTTTTGGTTTTTTGTTTTTTTTTTAATGTTATGTAACTTTCTTTTGATCGATTACGATTTTTTTGATACTTTATTCCTTTCTTTCATCACCTATATATTTTTTTGCACATTTTCATAGAAGGGAAAAGATGAGATTTTTTTTTTCCTTCGTCCAATCTTGCTCATATTTCAAACAATTTTTGTAAATTTAAAATTACAAATGTCTTGTACTCAATTCTCTTTCAAATGAGATCTATATTGATTTTTTTTATTATATTGTTTCTCTACATTTTAATATACAATGTATAAACTATAAAGAATTAATAGAATATAAAGATTTGAAAACTTTGTTTTTAGACTTAAAATTTCAAGTATAAGACTTAATAATTTGATGTGTTAAGTATAAAAACTTGTACTTTCAACTTTTTTTTAAATCAATGAATCTTGATTGGGAGTTTAATATCAATTAATTTTTAGTATTTTAAACTAGGTAGTTTAATTTTTTATACAAGCATTGATAAAAGATTTCAATTCAAATTAAAATTCAACTACGTCAACGCTCCAGTCTTCATAAAGAATTGATGTGTTCAACCTTTAAAACTTAATATGTTATGCATTAAAAAAAAAAAAAAACATTAGTTGTAAATGTGTTACCAATCTTCGGTCTCGATAAAGAATGGCTGGTTGAGAAATTTGTCTAGAATTTGAGTTTGGAAGCCGTTATCATGTCTCTGACCTGATAACAATTGACGCCTGTGAAAACAAAATATATAAAATTAGATAAATCAATAATTTGAATACAGTTTTGATTAAATCATTTTCTGGAATATTTATTTAGGATTTACTTGGCAGAATTTCGTTGACGGAGAAGCTATAATTATTTTTAATAATTAGTTTTTGATCTAGCAGCAAAAGCACATAGTCTCTATATAAAAAGTCATAGATTCGAAATCTGGATGGAATAAATTATTTGTTGTATTACACAAAAAAAAACTATAATTGTTTTTGACATATTGTCAAGAAAAAAAAATCATTCCTCTTTTTATAATTATTTAATGAACTGTCAAACAATGTGAGCAGTTAATATGTTTTGTTTACGACCTTATCTATGCTCATCAGTCATCACTTGGTCTAAATAAAACATTGGACTTATTTATTGCCATTGGGGCAGAGGGGGTAGAATCGTCCGATTATTAACTTCAATCCAGATTAACAGATCTGTTAATCAAGCATTCAATTCAGTAATCGGACGGTCAGAAGACTCACTGAAAAGTATATATAGACTAAGTAATCAAACATTTAATTCACTGCTGATAAAATCAGAGGCGGGGGGACGAAAGGATGAATGGGGTCGATTGACCTCATTATTTTTAATTTGTTTAGTATATATGTATAATTTTATGGGGAGGGATCGAATGACACTGTTTTTTTGTGATATCAAATGACACCGTTTATTTTCAAAGTCTAAATAGTCGATCCAAACCGTTTAACTTGATGGATATGTTAAAATGTGCTTGTAGATCAAATTTTACATTTTTCTGAATTTTTTTACTATTTATTAAGATGGGTACAAAAATTCAACGGTCTGAATATAGCGATTTTGTTAAATACTTAATAAATAGTAAAAAAATTCCAAAAAATGTAAAATTTGATCAGCAGGCATATTTTAACATATTCATTATGTTGAACAGTTTGAATCGACTGTTTAGACTTTGAAAACTTTGAAAATGAATAATGTCATCCTATCCCCCTCTAATTTTGTATATAATATAGAGTAAAATGGTTTGGAATTATGAAATTGACCTATTTTCTATATAATTTTTTTATATGATTGATTTTCATATATATTTGACCTCTATAATTCGAAAATCTGGCTCCGTCTCTCAATAAAATTATACATCTCCGGCGTTAATTGGTCTATTTTTTTTTTCATTTTACTTCATTGTTTTGCTGTGCTAAAATATATAAGTCTGTATACCAAAATTAGCATAAAACATTGTAATCTCGTTGCTTTAAGAAAATGAACAACATTTCTCAATTACATGTAAATCTCCATATCATAAATGTTCAACTCCTCATGAAAACCAAAACCCTGATCGCTTGATTCACTGCTTCCTCTCTCTTCTTCCAATACCTTCTCTGACAACCTATCGATCTCTTGCTTTTCTAGTCTCCACAGCTCTTCAGTGAGTTGCGCATCGGCTGTCATCCCGGCATCTGAGGCGACTCTTTGCACAGAACCCGGCGACAGTGGGGCCCACATGTAAGCCCCTCTGATCCGCCAAGGAAAGTTCATCGAACTTGCCGGAAGCGGGCCCGGCCCCCTGAGAAAGAATACAGCTGTATCATGCGCCACGGCAGCTGCCTCAGGCGCCGCATATGAACCGAGCCACAATCGGGTGCTGGTACCGGGTACGCGGATCTCAGAGACCCATTTGCCCCACCGTCTCCGCCTCACCCCTTTGTATTTGATCTCGTCGACCTTGTTTCTGCGCTCGGAGTTGTCGATTGATTTTTTGCTTGACATTTTGTTCGGTTTACTGGTTGCTCTCTTTGCCTCCTCTTTATTGTTTGTGTGTGTATTTGTGTTTGATACTTTGAATTAGATGGGTATATATATAGAAAAGAGGTCAGCCCCCCTCAGAATTGACATTCTTTTGAATGTCAAAAGTGTTATTGAGTGTTATGTTGAAATTATTATGGATTAATGGTATTATATTATACTAAAAAGGGAGCACATGGGTATATTAAGCCTGTTTGACGGGGAATACAAAGTCAATATTTTCAAGGGTCAAAAAGAGAGAAACGTGAGGTTTATACAGAGGTTAAAAAAGTTGCACTTAGAGACTGTTTAGGCGGCCTATGGGAATTCACACACCCTCAGCTACCTGACTGAGTACAATTGAATCCAACGGTCTGAAATTGAAATTTTTAATTTGGCACGGATCTCAAAGCACAAATAATACTGTTTCCTAGCGCTATTTCGAACACCCACCGACTGAAATTAAATCTGGACCGTCCATTTCAATTGTGTTGAATCAGGTACCTGGGAGGATACGGCTGTGAAGGGAAGTGGACAGTGGCGTCAGCATGCATTGTCTGATTTGAATTTTTATTGCATGAGTTTAGCATTTAAAATGCAGTTTTAATATATAAAAAAAAAAATAAGAATGAAACATGTTAAAAATTTGAATTCGTTATTTTTTATGAACTAGTCTAGTACGTAATCCAAGTGGAATTACTGTGGATATTCTATTGCTAATATGATATAGTACCTAATCCACATAGTTTAGTTAGGTCTTACAGTTTACATGGTATTCTTAATTTTCAAGGGATAATTGTATAAGAGTAAGACTTGGGTGTTATGGAGCAGGTCATCCGTGCTATGGTTTTAAAAATCTATCGTATAAATTTCAAACTTTAATTTAAGTAGCTCAATAAATTGGATATATAATAAACTTATAGAATATTAATTTTCACTATTTTTGAAAAAAAAATTATTATTTTTATGATTTATAAAAGATGGTAAAAAATAGTCTAAAATATTGACAATTTTTTTATTTTTATATCATTTTTGGCCATCTTTCATAAATTATAAAAAATGGTAAAAAAAATCATAAATAGTAAAAATTAGTATTCTACAAGTTTATTATATAATTAATTTAGTAAGCTACTTAAATCGAAATTTGAAATTTAAACGATAAATTTTTGAGGCCATAATACAAATGACTTTATGCTATACATAACATTCAAGTCTTACTCAAACTACTATTTAAAAAAAAAAATCATTATGAATATAAATTGAAACTGAAGTTCAACACTGTCAATTATCAACCTCCAAAAATTCACTGGATGCTGCCAATTGCAAGTGTCCCTACAAAATCCTTTGAATCCAGCGTTATTTTTAGTTATGACCAATCGTTTGACGATACTCTATCCGTACAACAAACGCATATCGTTATTTACAATACTGATTCAAATTAACTATAGACGACTAAAATATGCATATCAATCAATTTCATCCATGTCAACCATAGATAAAGAAGAATCAATTGTATCAACCCAGTGGACCCAGAAAATTGCTCTTTGTGGAATTGTGGGTCCAATACTCCAGTTCCTTCCAGAGAGTATGAAATTTCAAATAGTGATAGCAAAGGAACAAAAATGGAAGCATAGTGTCAAATAACGTGGCATGGTCAAGATGAGGAAATCTTCATATTCAATATCTATCAGAGAATTTAATGCAACCCATATGACATTGAAATGGGAACTCAAACGACCGCAAATATTTTAGTCCGCACAGTCGAGTTTGACTGTTGGATTATTGAACTTATATATATAAAATAATTATGTATTTTATATTATCAATTTTATGTAAATTAAAATAATCGATTGAGATTTATAATATATCTCAATTATTATATTATATAGAGTGTGAACATGTAAGCTTCAACGATAAATACAATTTAATAATAAACTAAATTGAATAATTATTAAATACAATGCTCTAAATAGCATGCTATAGCGACGCAATAGCGGCACTATAGTATTTTCAAACCTTAAATGCTAAGCTATGGTATAAAAGTTTGTTATTTCAGCTACAACCACTATAGCGCGTAGCGTATAGCGCAAAAAGCACACGCTATGCTACATAAGTTTTTATTTAAAAATCAAAACTGCAAATTTATTTTGAAGGATTATTTTTTTTTCGAAACCCATATTATTTTTACTTTTAAATAGAAAAAATATATAGTTTATGTCACAATCATGAAGTTACTTTGAATAATCAAATGATAGATAGTTTATGTCATGATGCTTAAGTTATTTTGAATGAACAAAGACAAATAATGTACGATTTTATTAGGGATTTTTTAAGAGAATTTTGTGTTTTTTGCACTTATTCAATATGAATATTTTAATTCTTTAATCGATTTTGTGCTAGTTATTATTCTATGGGACTTTAGATAATGTTAATAATCAATGAAAATATAAAATATAAATTTTGAAAAAAAATGTTGTTGCCATAACTACGCTATTTGTGATACCTTTTTTAGCCTTTCCACAATAACAAGACAATCACTATTTAGAACCTTGAATAAAACAATCAAGAGATTTCTTAGGCTGATTTGTAAAGGTATCTTTAGAAAACAAGATATTCTAAACTCACTCCTAAAACAAGATATTCCAGTAAACATGTAAAATAATTTAAAGAAGACTCAATAAAACCTAGCAATTATAAAAGAATCAAATTAGTAACGCTCGTGTATGTTTGGTTACAAAACAAAAAAATCTAAATAGTTTTTTTGTTATTTGTCTTATTATAATAGTCAAATCTAAAAATGACACTCTATCCGTACAACAAACGCATATCGTTATTTACAACACTGGTTCAAATTAACTATAGACGACTAAAATATGCATATCAATCAATTTCATCCATGTCAACCATAAATACAGAAGAATCAATTGTATCAACCCAGTGGACCCAGAAAATTGTTCTTTGTGGAATTGTGGGTCCAATACTCCAGTTCCTTCCAGAGTATGAAATTTCAAATAGTGACAGCAAAGGAATAAAAATGGAAGCATAGTGTCAAATAACGTGGCATGGTCAAGATGAGGAAATCTTCATATTCAATATCTATCAGAGAATTTAATGCAACCCATATGACATTGAAATGGGAACTCAAACGACCGCAAATATTTTAGTCCGCACAGTCGAGTTTGACTGTTGGATTATTGAACTTATATATATAAAATAATTATGTATTTTATATTATCAATTTTATGTAAATTAAAATAATCGATTGAGATTTATAATATATCTCAATTATTATATTATATAGAGTGTGAACATGTAAGCTTCAACGATAAATACAATTTAATAATAAACTAAATTGAATAATTATTAAATACAATGCTCTAAATAGCATGCTATAGCGACGCAATAGCGGCACTATAGTATTTTCAAACCTTAAATGCTAAGCTATGGTATAAAAGTTTGTTATTTCAGCTACAACCACTATAGCGCGTAGCGTATAGCGCAAAAAGCACACGCTATGCTACATAAGTTTTTATTTAAAAATCAAAACTGCAAATTTATTTTGAAGGATTATTTTTTTTTCGAAACCCATATTATTTTTACTTTTAAATAGAAAAAATATATAGTTTATGTCACAATCATGAAGTTACTTTGAATAATCAAATGATAGATAGTTTATGTCATGATGCTTAAGTTATTTTGAATGAACAAAGACAAATAATGTACGATTTTATTAGGGATTTTTTAAGAGAATTTTGTGTTTTTTGCACTTATTCAATATGAATATTTTAATTCTTTAATCGATTTTGTGCTAGTTATTATTCTATGGGACTTTAGATAATGTTAATAATCAATGAAAATATAAAATATAAATTTTGAAAAAAAATGTTGTTGCCATAACTACGCTATTTGTGATACCTTTTTTAGCCTTTCCACAATAACAAGACAATCACTATTTAGAACCTTGAATAAAACAATCAAGAGATTTCTTAGGCTGATTTGTAAAGGTATCTTTAGAAAACAAGATATTCTAAACTCACTCCTAAAACAAGATATTCCAGTAAACATGTAAAATAATTTAAAGAAGACTCAATAAAACCTAGCAATTATAAAAGAATCAAATTAGTAACGCTCGTGTATGTTTGGTTACAAAACAAAAAAATCTAAATAGTTTTTTTGTTATTTGTCTTATTATAATAGTCAAATCTAAAAATGACACTCTATCCGTACAACAAACGCATATCGTTATTTACAACACTGGTTCAAATTAACTATAGACGACTAAAATATGCATATCAATCAATTTCATCCATGTCAACCATAAATACAGAAGAATCAATTGTATCAACCCAGTGGACCCAGAAAATTGTTCTTTGTGGAATTGTGGGTCCAATACTCCAGTTCCTTCCAGAGTATGAAATTTCAAATAGTGACAGCAAAGGAATAAAAATGGAAGCATAGTGTCAAATAACGTGGCATGGTCAAGATGAGGAAATCTTCATATTCAATATCTATCAGAGAATTTAATGCAACCCATATGACATTGAAATGGGAACTCAAACGACCGCAAATATTTTAGTCCGCACAGTCGAGTTTGACTGTTGGATTATTGAACTTATATATATAAAATAATTATGTATTTCATATCATCAATTTTATGTAAATTAAAATAATCGATTGAGATTTTTAATATATCTCAATTATTATATTATATAGAGTGTGAACATGTAAACTTCAACGATAAATACAATTTAATAATAAACTAAATTGAATAATTATTAAATACAGTGTTCTAAATAGCGCGCTATAGCGACGCAATAGCAGCACTATAGCGTTTTCAAACCTTAAATGCTAAGCTACGGTATAAAAGTTTGTTATTTCAGCTACGACCGCTATATAGCGCACACTATGCTACATAAGTTTTTATTTAAAGATCAAAACTGAAAATTTATTTTGAAGGATTTTTTTTTTTTGAAACCCATATTATTTTTACTTTTAAATAGAAAATATATATAGTTTATGTCATGATTCTTAAGTTACTTTGAATAATCAAACGATAGATAGTTTATGCCATAATACTTAGGTTATTTTGAATGAACAAAGGTAGATAATGTACGATTTTATTAGGGATTTTTTAAGAGAAATTTGTGCTTTTTGTACTTATTCAATATGAATATTTTAATTCTTTAATCAATTTTGTGCTACTTATTGTTCTGTGGGACTTTAGATAATATTGATAATCAATGAAAATATAAAATATAAATTTCGAAAAAAAAATGTTGTTGCCATAACTATGCTATTTGTGATACCTTTTTTAGCCTTTCCACAATAACAAGACAATCATTATTTACAACCTTGAATAAAACAATCAAGAGGTTTCTTAGGCTGATTTGTAAAGGTATCTTAAGAAAACAAGATATTCTAAAAGAAGACTCAATAAAACCTAGCAATTATAAAAGAATCAAATTAGTAACGCTCTTGTGTGTGTTTGGTTGCAAAATAAAAATAACTAAAATAGTTATTTTATTATTTGTCTTATTAGAATAGTCAAATCTAATTTTTTGTAAAAATATATTATTCTCATAAGACAAAAGAGTTGAATTCATTATTCTAACTATCCAATCTCATTCAAACAAAGAACAAGCTATTCCAAATAACCTTATTATAAAAATAGTTTATTCTTAATCCAACCAAATATACCGACATTGATAAAAAAAAGACAGTTGATCTTGAAAGTAACCACGGTGATTTTCATAGACCCCAGCATTGACAATTAATTACCCAATTTGGCAATTTGCATCATATAATTAAGAGAACGACGACCAGGTATTCGGAGAGTATAATACCTAGAAAACAGGGTGCACAAAGGAGAGCAATCAGTATTGACTTTTCTTTTCTTTTTCTGATAGAACTATGTCAACATAGACTACACAGTAATTCTCTCTCTTTATTTTTCCCATTTCCTGTTCAAAACACCGCAAACAGCAATCAGAAGAAGATTCAGTTTTGACATGGTACTTGAAAGAATCGAGAGTTGACATAGTATATAGCATGTTAGTACTGTGTTACCTTCATTTTAAAATTCAATGCAGAAATTTCGCAATGTGGACCTTTCTTTAATTCTGCCATTAATGCAATTTCTCAAATTTGAACAATTCAAAAGCAGTAGCATTTCTTCTTCTTTGTTTTCAAAGGAAAATAAGAATTAAAAATAGAACCCTTTGAAAAAATAAGAACTAAAAATAGAACCAATAGTAGTGTTTGGTTGTGGCCTAAAGGGTGGAATAAGGGGTTTAGTCCTCATTATTTCATCAAACAAGCATTAATTGAACCAGACTAAGATGATATAAACCGATTTTTAGGCTGGCTTAAATTAAATCACTTCACAAGGTGGTTTAATTTTATTGCACATCATGAGTCTAACTTGAATGATAATAATAATATATTATTAGTATATAATTAGTATATTATTATTAATTATTATTAGTAGTATATGATTATATAATTAATATCTTAATATATTAGTATCTTTTTATTAATAATTATTATTAATATATAATTATTAAGTTATTTGTTAATATATTAAATAATTATTATAATAATATTATAATATATTAAATAATTATTATAATAATATTATAATATATTAAATAATTATTATAATAATATTATAATATATTATAGTTATTAGAGGAGGGATCCAATTACACCATTTTTTGGTGACACCGGATTACACCCTATGCTTACAAAGTTCAAACAGTCTGATGGATATGTTAAAATGTGCTTATAGATCAAATTTTACATTTTTTTGAATCTTTTTACTATTTATTAAGATGGGTACAAAAATTCAACAGTCTGAATATAGGGATTTTGTTAAATACTTAATAAATAGTAAAAAAATTTCAAAAAATGTAAAATTTGATTTGCAAGTACATTTTAACATATCCATTATGTTGAACGATTTGGATCGACTATTTGGAATTTGAAAACTTTGAAACTGGAGAGTGTAATTCGGTGTCACCAATAAAGGGTGTAATTGGATCCCTCCTCTTTATTAATATATTAATATTATATAATTAGTATCTTACTATTAATAATTATTATTAATATATAATTATATAATTAATATATTATATTGTTAATATATTAAATAATTATTATAATAATATTATATAATTAGCATCTTTTTATTAATAATTATTATTAATATATAATTATATAATTTTTAAGTTATATTGTTGAGGAGGGATCGGATAACACTCTTTTTTGGTGACATCGGATGACACCGTATATTTTCAAAGTCCAAATGGTCTATCCAAACCGTTCAACTTGATAGATATGTTAAAATGTGTTTGCAGATCAAATTTTACATTTTCTGAATTTTTTAACTATTTATTAAGATGGGTACAAAAATTCAACGGTCTGAATATAGCGATTTTGTTAAATACTTAATAAATAGTAAAAAAATTTCAAAAAATATAAAATTTGATCTGCAAGCACATTTTAACATATCCATCAAGTTGAACGGTTTGGATCGACCGTTTGGACTTTAAAAACTTTGAAAATACACGATGTTATCCGATATCACCAAAAAAGGGTGTCATCTGACCTCCTCTATATTGTTAATATATTAAATAAGAGGAGGGTTCAAATGCCTCCATATTTTTGTGCCTCCATCTCTCTCCATCATTTTCAAAGTTCAAATAGTCGATCCGAACCGTTCAACCTAACCTCCATACTAAAATATGTTTGGAGACCAAATTTTATATTTTTAGGAATTTTTTTACTATTTTTTTAGATAGATACAAAATCAGTAAATCTGAAAACATTATTTTTGTACATATCTAAAAAAAATAGTAAAAAAATTCCTAAAAATATAAAATTTGGTCTCCAAACATATTTTAGTATGGAGGTTAGGTTGAGCGGTTCGGATCGACTGTTTGAACTTTGAAAATAATGGAGAGAGATGGAGGCATGATGGAGGCACAAAAACATGGAGGCATTTGAACCCTCATTAAATAATTATGATAATAATATTATAATATAATATAGTTATTATTAATATATTAATATTATATAATTAGTATCTTATTATTAATAATAATTATTAATATATAATTATATAATTAATATCTATCTTGTTAATATATTAAATAATTATTATAATAATATTATAATGTATTATAGTAGTTATTAATATATTAATATTATATAATTAGTATCTTATTATTCATAATTATTATTAATTTGTTATATTGTTAATATATTTAATAATTAATTAATAATGTTATAATATATTATAGTTATTATTAATATATTTATATTATATAATTAGTATCTTATTATTAGTAATTACTATTAATATATAATTATATAATTAATATCTTATATTATCAATATATTAAATAATTATTATAATAATATTCTAATATATTATGGTTATGGATAATAATAACAAATCGATGCTGAATATTTAGCACCGTTTTTTAGAAACAAACTGGTGTTGTATGTCAGACATTTAGCACCGGTTGTACGTTTAACCGATGCTAAGATACATACAACACCAGTTTTGTCAAATCCGATGTTGTTTGACCGGTGCAAATTTAAAATTCTATAGTAGTGTTTTTTTTTCAATTAGTGAATATATGTTGTATATATTATTATTATATAATTAGTATCTTAATATAAATAATTAACTCACTCAGTCTTCCAAAATTTTAGTTCTCCACCAACTCTAACCAAATAAGGAATACCTTAAGCAATAATTTAACTTTAGACCTCAATCAAACATAAATAATTTACACCGGTCTAAGTTGAAATAATCAATTTAGTCCTCCTTAGCTCTCTAGTCCACAACCAAACACCACCACTAAGAAATCAAATCAATTTAAGAAGAGAGAAGAAACAGATTAAATAATCACTGACAGTGGGGCCCATAAGGAGGACTAACTCTTAAACCGTGGTTTAAATTTAGAGATCTAATTTTAGAGTTAACCTAGCTAGACTGACCTAATTAATCCGCATTTGGTAGAATAGCTAAAGCCTAAACCTCTTAAAGCTAAAACCTCTTATTCCATGGTATAGGCCTCAACCAAACACCACTGATATTGAGAATTAAATTCAAACAAAGTCAGTTAAAGAGAACTTATAAGAATAAAATAAGACCCCCAAGAAAATGCGTCAATTAGTCATTATTAGTTATTTTAAAATACTTTTTATACAAGTTCACTCTATTGTAAGAGAACGTGCAGAAAATAATCAACAAATGAGTTACACCATTCAATGTTAAAATATTACCGCCTTCACATGCTGTTTAACTCTCTAGTAATTTCTCAAAATTGTTGCACAAATAGTCTTGCTAGCTCAATTCAACCTCCACGAATACCTCTTAAAGTAGTCTCTATTCGGAAAGTGGCTGAAAGAATTTTAAATAATCCATCAGGGTTGTCAGCATGAACCTGAAAAAAAAAAATTAATATAAGCAGGGATTGAGTACGGAATACCAGTGCTGGAAGGTCGCTAACCTGTAAGAAATAGAACTAGAAAATTACACGGACTGAAGAGAATTAATGCATAGAAATATAGATTACCAAACACAAATGGTAGCAATTTCTATGTGACCCGTGTCAACCATTGATTACCAGGGCATTGCGGACTGGTAACACATGCTGGCACAAAAGTATGGACTATAACCGGTACCATTACAAACTGGCACATTGTCAATACCAAAGATTAAGGGACCCCACCAGTCAGATACAGGTACGCACATAAACTTGTACTGAGTCTGAGCAGTAAGGTACATACCCAGTGGCCGGCATCTTGTAGAACATGCATCTGTACACCAGCTCCCTCATCAGAGGCCACTTCTTCAGCCGCATGGATTCTTTGTAAATCTTCTAGAGCCCATCTATGCAAACTCCTCTCAGCTTTCAAGAAATTTATATGAACACCCCTCGGTACATTCTCCACTATTTCCCTGAGTATACAAAATGATTTTATATTAATTTAGTTTACTAGCTTGTGCTCGTCAGTTAGATTGGAGATGTGAGAGATGTATTCAGTAATGCTTGGAATGGGGGGTAGGGGGCAAGAATTCAAATTACCAATCAAACAACAATCATAATAAAGGTACCAGTCATAGAGTTAAGGCCATTATTTTTCACCTTTCTTATTCCCCCGCAAGCATTACGAAAAAATAATGTAGCTTGAAATTCTGATATGTTTGAGGGCTCTACCATAAATTTGTTTTTTCATAGGACTCGTACATATCAGCAATGCCATTAAGATCAAATGTCCAGGAGAAGTTTTGTGGAGCATTTCTTCTCAGATTTGTCACCACCCACTACAAATTAAACAAAATGGAGTTAATTTGAGTTAAGTTTAATTAATAAACCCAACCAGCGCTATTCAAAATTAATAAAAAAAAGGTCAACCAAAATTGCCATATACCCGTGCAACTTCCAGAGAAAAACCTTGCTGAACTAACGAGTCAATCACCTGTTGCTTAGAAGGAACCTGCCACATATTATAAGAAAAGATGAATCAATAATGGCTTGATCAGGCATATTTACCTGAAATATCCAAATTCTGCTTAGAAGTATATCACAGAACAAAGAAGCATTTACCTGATCAGGCATGTTTCTAAGAAAAGAAATGAGTTCACCAGGGTGGTCTTCACCGTCCCCACCAGCTCTCACTTTACCAGGGGACGCATCAAGTACCCAGACCTTCATTCAAATTTGAGCATATAAGAGGGCTAAATTCCTTTTTATTTTAAAACTATGTCAGACAGCTAGATAAGGAAAGGCAGTTGAATAGTTGCAAATGCTCCAGGAATAAAATTTGACACTTTTAATTAAGCTTGGTGAGATGCTTACCCGAACAGGTCGAGCCAGAGGTTTCGCAGCCTGTTCAACCATGCTTAATGCCACTAATTAACAAATGATAATGCGAGTTAGTCCAAGGAAGTTAAGTCACTGGATACTAGTACATAGTAAATCTGAATTGAAACATTGAAGTACCTTTTCCACCAAAACTGTGGCCAACTAATACTCTAGGTGTTAGCCTCAATTGCCCGACCTGTTTTATATTGAATGGAGCAATTAGCTCAAAAGTAATATAGAAAAATAAACTATCCACAAAGAGAAATTAATTATATTAAGAAATGCAAAAATGCATCTGTTTCACTAAGCATTAACCTATGCGAGCTATTTTTTATAGTTTTATTATTTATTTATTTTTGCTAAATGCATTTGTAATGCACTGCCTCAAGGCAGGCAGCTCTATTAATTTTTTTATTTCATAGATTCTATTTTCTTTCATATCCCTTTTTTCGTTTTCATTTTTGGTACGTGTGAAGTGGAATGGCAGAGCATTTGTCTAATAAATGAGGCATGCAACCATAAATTATTAAAATTTAGTTTCAGCTACATTTCCTTCAATATAAAGCGTGCACGTGTATGAGTGAGAGAGAGAAAGAGAGATGAAGAGAGACAGAGAGAAATACAAGTTTCAGCACATCAAGGGCAGCTGAAGAAACAGTGTGAGGCCCCCTCTTTTTTATTGAAGCTGAATCCCCATGGCATCTTAAATCAACTAAAAGAAACTGTAACAAAAGGAAAACAATGTAAAACATGCCCAAAGCATAACAGGAAATGTTCTTACAAAATAACAAGAGGAAACCTACCTGCCACAAGGGAAATTCCTGAGCTAACCTCTTAGCAAAGGATCCTGAGATGAAATGTGCACAAAAAAAAAAAATCAACCACCACTCTGCAGTAAAAAAAAAAAGGTTTCCCCACTTGCCCATCAAGTGAAAATTTCATTCTATGCCGTACTAAACAAAAGAATACTACCGAATATCACAATTTCTTTTCCTACAAACTACTAAAATTATACATGTGAGGAGAAAATTTGGTAATGTGAAAGCTTAATTGCATAAAATGATGGTTATGTGAGGCTTAATTGAAATAAATGACAGTTTAATCAGAGGCAAACAGACCAAGACACTCTGGTATAGTACCAAAATAAATTTAACTTACCCCAGTTCTTCCGACTACCAAGAATTCCATGCAAGAGAACACAGGTTGGTGGATCTGGTACCGACTTGTCCATAAATGAGTTCCATTGTACCTGTACTATTAAGCTGTCACTCATTGCCAATATAGTATATAACTCATCAAGTGTTACTGATATGGTAAGCTCAGTTCTGTGCCAGGTATGGTAGTAAATTATTGAGCTAAAACATTTTTTTTTCCAAATTATTTATTAGAATTTCTCTTTGATCGAACCTGTCTTAGTTACTTGCTACCTAACATCAGAGTATTAGGTGGTCAGGTAATGATACAGTACTAGTTTTAAGGAAACATTTTATTTATAAAAATGAAAAATATGCAAAATCAACAAAAAAAAATTGAAACAAAATTGAGAAGATTACAGAACTCATTATCCCGCTCTCTTTGATAGCGGCAGGCAAAGATCCTAGAGGTTAATCTAAAGCCACTCATCTGGACCATTATCAGAGGAAGTAGGATTCTTTTGCAGTTTTCTCAAAGCTATTTTGACTGTTTGAACATGGCAATTTTATAAATTTAAGCATACCATATTTCAGCTTTAACAGTTAGGATAATTACCAATTACCATTCTATGGTAAGAACCACATTCTATACCAGTAGAGTCCTGTACCTTTTGGTACAATTTGAAATATAACCCTTGTTGGATATAATAAGATGGAGATAGGGATACCACTTACCAGGTTTCCTTGAACTAGCTCATAAGCCTGTACAAAAATGATAAAAAAATAAAAATAGAGCAATATATTGTCCAAAATTTTCACAAAGTATATAAATTAATATATCATCACTTCTCATTTAGGGGAATCCAGTTGCTTTTGCTACTTAGAAGTCCTTTCTAGTTCATTTGTTTTGTTATTGCTGATCAATGGTGTTGTTTGTAATAAGTGAAATCTGGATACACGTGTTATGATTTACTGTGGGTTTGGGTCTTTGAGTTTGCTAGAAGCAAGAACTATTGTGCTACAAACATGAGCTGAGACTTAGTCATTTCTTCAGCACAAAACTTGTGCTTCTGAGACATAGAATTGTGAGACTTTGTGCGCAGGTTAAGTGATCGGTCAGTGAAACTGAGTTTGTGGAGTCTACTGTGTAACAGCTATGTTTCAGTTAATTAAACTAGTTTTAACATCACAAAGTAATAGCTCGTCTGATTTATAAAGAAAGCAGTTAGTAATATTTACCAGCAGTCCAGTAGATTTGGGCATGGTATTGGTATGCCCTTGCAAAACTCTTTGATTAACCAAGGCTGTATCAGTACATAGACATCGCATATTTTGAGAAAACTTCTTCTTTGAATATTTTATGCAATGTTGGCCGAATTGTCCTTTTCCCTAAAAACCACAGAAAAAAATGAATAAAATTACAATGCAAGGAACTCTGATAAGAGAATTTGGACATGCATTTAATAAAATTAATTAGTACACAACTGAAAGTGGCAACACTGATTGGTCTTGCGTTAATCAAAAACATGCACCAAGCATAGAGAGATTTGTTCCAATTGAGATAACTCAATACCTATGATTGCCAAAAAAAAAAAAAAAAAAGCTTCGCTTATAGAGATAAAACCTCACCTCGTGACGACCTAAAATTCGAATTCTTCCAATTGGATTCAGAGAGTCGACACTAGAAGAACACGAATCTCTAACACCCATTCGAACCCCAATTGGCATCTGACATCCGCAAGATGCGACAATATTCGAAACCGCCGCCATTAGATCGATCGAGAGAAAGGAAAGCTATCGGTCCAGTCTAAGAAGTTGAAGGCTTGAAGCATTTAGTGCAAATTAAAGGAGCATTTTTTCTATTCTAGTTCTAGTTGTAAATGTAGAATTTTGAGGCGGGAGAGGTAGCCAGAGGGCGGAGAGGACGAGGTAAATTTGTTGCATGAGCTTGGTGTACCGGAAAGAGTTACGAACCGAACAGCTGTCCGGTAGAACAAAATTGTTTACACTTTACAATGGATGTTTGTTTGCAGCATAGCTGCACAAGTCAATTTTGAATTCAAAAAAATAAAACTGTTTAATTAGGATATTTGATAAATGCTTATTGGAGTTGTTGTCAAATGAGCATGTGCTAGTAAACAAATTTTTATTTTAATTATTGATATTTTATCATCCAGAAATTTTCATTGATAACTTGTAAAGAGATGTCATAAATATTATTGTATAGAGTGATTGTTAAAACAATAAGACGGTGATTTTTTTATAGCATGAGAAGTATTTTGCAAGTTCAAAATGAAATAAATTAAAAAAAAATGTTTTTTTAATACAATATATTGTATTAATAACTTAGGAAACACTAATAGGAAAACAACAAAAAAAACTAAAAGTTCAGTTATTTTTTATAAGTGAAATTTATTTCATATTATATTCTGAAATATTTATTTTTGTCATTTTAAATAGTTCAAATTAACCCAAACAGCAGTTTAAGACAGGTGATTTCTACTTACTTTTTTTTTTTTATTTCTTGCACTCGTTTTTAAGAAAAAACACCAGAGTCCAACATTTGCTCCCGGTCTATAAAAGACCAGGTCTATAAACAGTGGTGGATTGCCGGGGCACTTTAGAACAGTGGGCTCCATGAAACGTGTCGATGACAAAAATAAGCGGTCACAACTCACAAGGCATAAATAAAGGCAATCTCCTGCGAATTCGTATTCCCTGAGATATCTCAAACTTTCCGTGACTTTATGGAAAATCCAAACTGTTTAAATACGTTCTACACGAATCTCAAAGCACACATAATACTGACCCCTACATCATCCCCGAATAGGCACAGGACACGTCGGTCACGCAAAAGTTGAGATATCTCAGAGGATACGCACTCATCTCCTGCGGAGTCTTGGTCCAAAAGGACCGAAACCGTGCTACATGGTTTGTCGGATTCCAACTGTAGTGACAAGTGACTCTGGTCCCGAATCAGATAGTGATTTGATACAGCAGCTTCGCGATCGTCCCTTGATGCAAATCGAACGCACAGAAATAAGAAGCGAGATCCGCAACATTCAGTCTAAATTTTTCTGGGCCGGGCCGGGCCAGACAGAGTCACTCCGTAAAGTCGGAATGACGGTTCAAATACTTAAAAGGCCGCAGATCAGCAAAATACACGATTGCGTACGTTCAGTTGGAGAGGTGTCGGCCTGTTGGGCCGGGTTCAGTAGTAACTTGTAATTGATGGGCCAACGAGTACAAAAGAGAAGAGTTGATATCAAAACGGGACAATGTTAAAGATGCAATGGATATCAAAGGTTGTTAACCGTTTTTAATAACTGTTTGGTTAATTTGTTATCATCTACAGAGGAAACAAACCAATAGATACCATAAGATGTACACTCATTGTCAAGAAATAAATTGAGAAATTAATGTTAATGTACCACATTTCATAAATCATAACAACGATTATGGTTACATTATGTCATTGGTTGTTGAGAAGTCTACGTATAATTAATATGATTCATTAAATTGATCATACCTGTCTCATTAATTTCGTTTATTTCATTAACATTGACCGTTCACTTTTTGTGCATGGTGGTGTGACTATCCAATTGTAATTTGGATAAAGAGGTGTGTATGCAAGAGCATCTACATCTCTGAAACTCTTTGAATTTTTAATCTGATGTGACAGTTTTTAAACCAGTTTTAGAGATGTAGATGAGTTTCTTATTTAGCAACTTTGTTCCAAAGTTTCTTAATAAGAAACTGTTTATAAACTCTGACGTGGCCAAATAATTAACTGAAATTATTTTCTCTTATAAATTATTTGTTGATGTGGCAATTAAGAAACTCTAATTTTGAGTTTTAGGGATGTGAGGATTTAGAAACTTTCATAAATAAAGTTCCTAAAAATTAGTTAACAGTTATTTAGAAACTTCAAGAGTTTGAGGGATGTAGATGCTCTAATATATAGAAAAGAAAAAGAAAATGCCTGGGATTCAAGAAAAATTTCCTGCATAATGCTTTGGTAATAACGAATGCAAGTACTGTGAGTTAGGTAATGCATCTAAAATGGTTTATTGCAAACGGATCGATTTGGCCCGGTTTGGTCCAGATCCGGATGGATTACAGTTTCACACAGTTTACGGTTCTCACGGGTTTACACTGTTTGGGTCTGGTTTGAAATGGTTGATCTAAATCTGTGTTAGGATCATGGTTCAGATTTACACGGTTTGGTCCAATCTACGAGTCTGTGGGTCTTTTTAAAATAAAAAAAAATTACATCGGTTTAAATGGTTTTGGGGCATTTTGGGCAGGTCCAATCCAGTCCGATTTTACCACGGTCCACGGGTCAAGACCCGTCTGGTCGAGTCTGGATTTAGTGGAAAAAGCCGGCCGAAAACTGTGCTAGGTCCGGATTTAGCAACGGTCCAATCCACCACGGGTTTGAACCCCAGTCTGAATCATGTATGCGGGTTGTTCGATCCAGTTCTAGATCGGTCGGTTTTTTTCAATACACTAATTTATTATGTTCGACCAAATAGTTGAGAGAGATGCGATGATATGGAATTTTACAATTTTAAGGCTATATATTTAAGCAAATATTAAAGGAATCTTCGTAACTATTGACATTTCCAAAAGAGTAAACAGCGTATGATGCAATCACATGGATTCAAATTATCATTGATTTTTCGAAATCGTACAAAAAGGATTGGGAATATATTTTTAACATTTAGTGATCAGATTAAATGCTTTTTATGTACTTTCTTATGTTCAATTATTCAATACGAATAATGCAATCGAATCCGAGGACAAGAAGTTAACAATCCTTCCTTTTTTAGAAAAACAAAAAAAAGGCTACTCACCTTTAAAAAAAAATTTTGCTTTATATATTTTTTTTGGGTCCGATGTACGACAGAGCAATTTTGATAATTTAATCTGATTTATATTAATGGAACTTTATTTTACAATTTTAGGCTATAATGGTAAGCAGCATACCGTGAGAATATGTTTAAATTACATAGTTTGTATTAAGCATTTAAGCTGCTTGTTCCTTAGAACAGGAAAATGTCAATTTAGAAGGACTTGAATAATGTCTTAAATTTGGTTTAATAAAAAAAAATTGTCTTAAATTAGAAGTATATATATGAGGTGAGTTGTCATTACTCTGTCGTGGACTGAGCACACTGTAAAAATCTACAGTTGCAAAACAAAAAAGTTGTCAGTTCTTCTTTCTGAAATTTTCAGATATTGTTTTGGGATTTTTTTTTTCATTTTTCATAAAAAAGATGCGGTTATGCTTTTATGATAATTCAATACAAAGGGTATGTTTGCATGTGTTAAGAATAAGAGCTATTTTAGAATATAGTCTACTCGGAATAGTAATGTACATCTAAATAATATCTTTGCTATTTGGAATAGCAAGAATAGCTGCTATTATTTATTCCTTATAAATATTATAATAACTACTATTTGAAAAATGTTAAGAGAGGGAAAAATGCTCTCTTCTCGAATTTCCGCTAACATAGTCTCAAAATTATAAAATTAACATTACTTCTGTTATCTCCACATCTTGACGAACCCCACTTTAGTTTGCACATTGTTAACACTATTTTTTATCGGTTACAACTATTCACTATTATAAATGTATAATCCAAACAACATTTTTATTAACCCAAATAGCACCAATTTCGCACTAATCTGAAAATCACTATTTTTTCTCTATTATCATTCAATATTCTCAAATTTTTACTAGCTATTCTTACTCCGATTCAAACACACGCTAAATGGCTGGTAATTTCAATTGGGAATAATTCATGCAGGTACAATATTTTCAGAGGAATAGTTAAAATTTATTACTGAATTATTTCAAATAGAATGTAGTGTAAATTTTATTAGCATTTCCTAACAAGATAAAGAGTTAACAATATGAAACGCTGCTTTCACGACTTTAATTGCATGTTCAAATTTACAGAATACTAATAAGTAATAATTTTTCATTATAATTCAAATTCGTTCTAATAAAAAAAATTTATAAAAAAGTTCAATTAAAATGAGAAAAATTCTGTCCAAAAAATAGACAACAAATTTAAAAATAATTAATATTTTCTAAATACTAACACAATATCTTTCATGTGAGAATTAACATTCAGTCTAGTGACTAACACAATATCTTTCATGTGAAAAGTTGTACCGAAAACCGGCTAAATTTTTTCTTATAGATATTTAAAATTAAGAATTTGGCTCCATCCTTATTTTTTTTTTTTCATACAATATTAGATACTTCGAACACACTTTTATATTAGAAGCAGAAAACAAAAGTACATTAACAATTCAATTAAAAATACACAGAGAGATAGAAGCGGATTGAACAATTAGTGGTGAACGTAGGCGGAACTAGAAAATTTAAATTAAAGAACTGAAACTTAAAATGTATAATGTGGTATATAAAATTTGAACTCAAATCTCCACCGCTACAAAATTTACAAGGGATTGAACTATATAAAATAATATAAGATAATAAAGTATATTTAGGTTTTAAATATATATAATTAAAAAAATTAAAATTATGGTGGTGGCTTAAGTATTTCTGATTAATTAAAGTAACATGATTAAAAATATTTAACGTCCAATCACTTTAATGGCATATAGAATATTTTTGTAATAAAAGCTTATATCATGATGGCTCTGTAATGATAGATTTCATACAACCCTGTAAATATCTTGGAAATATCATAGAAAGATGCATTTAGAGCGACATTTTCGTTTTAGATGATAGACATGAATCGACTAGATGTCATACTGTCATCCAGCCTAATTTGAAGGCATTCATTGCCGATATAACATTCACAAACAAAATATATCTCATACATATCATACTCATAATGAGTATGGCTATATAACATCAGCGTCATTTCAGTCTATATAACACTAATTTTAAAATCTATCAAATCGAGTTTAAATGGTGAATTCAAACCGTTCAAACCGATCTAGTTCATTAGTTGTGCGTTTATATGTAAAATTTATAAGTTTTAAATTTATTTGGTATCAAGTCAAGCGGTCAAATGTTTTAGTTTTTAAGTTAATTTGAATACATTCATTTTTCAATTTTTTAGTCGCTTGATTTGATACTAAAATAACTCAAAAATATAAAAATTTTGCATGTAAACGCATCACTCATAAAATAAATTGGTTTGAACGGTTTGGATTCACCATTTTAATTCAATTTGATAGGTTTTGAAATTAGTGTTATATAGACTGAAATGACACCAAAGTTATATTAATCATACTCCTTATAAATTAGGAATGGGATCCGGTGCTCTTCAAACTCTGCTCTTTCTCTAATATTCTCTCTCTCCCACGTGATCTTCTTTCTCTCTTTTTTTGAAGAGAGATATAGAGAGAAAACGGATAACAGGAAGTTGCTTTTCTAGCATTTCTTACTAAAAAAGCAGTAGATCCTCTTTCTATAAACAGTGGCGGAGCCACCATGTAACAGGATAAGCAATTGTCTATCTTTGAAATTTTAAAATCGGATATGAAGTAGTATAAATATGTTGATATGCTACTCCTAAAAATTAGATTACCTACTCCTCTGCTTTGACAATTCATTACTGCAATTCAATCGAATGAATTAAAATTGCAAATTAATTGTGACTAATAATTGATTAAAATCATTGAGTGTTAATTTTTTATTTATTTATGTTTAAATATGATTTAGAATTTGTTGAAATTGATTAAAATGATTCAAGTATATAAGTTAATTTTATCCATTGATCCGATAACTCGAAACTTTTTGTCCACTCGTAACTCAAATCCTAACTACGCCACTGCTTATAAATATATATTAATGAAAAATTATTCTCAAATAGATTTAACTAGATATTTCATTTACCAATTATTATCCCAACCCAAACCCTGTTGATCCACCTTCGCTGCGGCTGGGAGGGAACGAACCTTTTCAGATCGGATCTGGATGAAACCTCACCTGACTCGATCCGACCCGTTTGCATCCCTCTTTGCTGCCGCTGGGAGGGAACGAACCTTTTCGGGTCGGATCTGGAGGAAACCTCACCAGACCCGATCTGACCGGTCTGCATCCCTCCTGCTGCAGATTGCAGAAGTTAGTTAGAGTGTAGTTTTCGTCATGTCTGAGCTCAAAGGGTCCATTTGACCGTTTGATGGATCAGGCCCAACAACCAGTAAATCCTCACCGTTGGATCAGACATCAAGTCCGATGAAAGGATGAGATTGATTTGTGTCTCTCTTTCTTACAAGTTTCTTCGAAGAATAATGGATTTTTTTTGCTTTTGCTTTCCGTACAAGTTGAAAAAGTGACATAATAAAAATAGAGAGAAAATAGAGGCGAAATGTTTGCTCGTTATGGAATTGTTTCTCAATCATGCGGTCTCGTGCAATGTAACCTTTTAGCCATAGGTTTTATTTTTTTAAAGTTTGTAAAGCAGATTCGCTCGATTTAATTACACAAGAGAAAGAATTTATTAATTGCGTTCGATTAAAACGGCCGAAGAATTCAAACTTAATCAATTAGGAACAAAATAATAAGAAATGAATTACACTGCATGCAATAGTTTATTCGTACGTCTGAATGACACAGAAATAGTGCTCACTTAGAAATAGTTGCTATTTCTAATGAGCTATTCTCAACAAATAAATAGTTCGGGTTAGCTGCTGTTCCGTTATTCATATGAAATGTTGGGTTAGTAACTATTTCAAATTCAAAAATAGCTGTTATTCTGAGCTATTTCTTAGTTCATTCAAATACACCAGTATACAGTAAAGTATTCAGTGCTTTAGCTTTAATTTTTTGTTTCGTTCTCAGAAAATTCTGTTACGATCGTTTTCAACCTGCATAAGAAAGCAATTTGATTGATTGGAAAATGCAAAAAAGGCACTTGCATTTGCAAGATGCTCTTCTTACACGAAGACAATGCCATGAAAGGCAGAGAGTCCTTAATTAAGTATGATGGATCTGTTAGTTTGTAATAATTTAGAAGTCAATAATACGATAATTTATCATAAAGCTTTGTTCATGAATTGGATGATTAATATCATTTTGTTGCCTTGAGTATTATTGCATTTATGGATCATTTCGAGTTCATGACTGAAATTGTTAAACTCCATAATATAGATGATATATACTCTTAAAAGGTCACTAACCAAGGTAATTAGCAGGAACACTAATTACCGCGAAAATGTTAGTATGTGGATTAAAAGATGGTTAAGTTTTACAAACCACCTGACACGAGATGTCATTTTAATCACATAGATACATGTTCTAGGAACATGGAATTTGACAGACTCCGAATGAGACATTAAATAGAATTGTGTTCGTGTCATTAATGTTTCTCATTCAGTGTCACGTTCTAAAGTATGAGGTATTTATCGTTCCCACTAAGAAATATGTATGTGTGATTGCTATCTACCGCTGTCCGCAAAAAGCAGTCATAACGGTAGCATTCCCATATGTATAGCTTAGCTGAGGAAGTGATAGTCTATCAAAAGTACTATTTGTCCCTCGTATCTCTATACGAGCTATAGCATCACTGGGCCCCTTGATAGAGTTAGATTATCTGCTAGCGGTATAATTACAAGAGTATTTATATTTGATAATCTGCTCAAGATCAAGAAAAGATTCAGTTAGCAAGGATGACACACATCTACCTTGAAACTGATCTGATAGCTATGAGACAGAAGAACAGACACAAGTAAATTGTTTACTGGATCGTGATATTGTACAGTACAGCATCATCTGTGTAATTGGATGGTCATGATGTGTTGCCAGACGCCACCCATGATTATAGAACTTAAAACAGTTTTAACTCTATTTACCAACATAACACAGATCCTATTGGGTCACACCATATAGGAGCTAATTGGAGAATCTTATTTTGATTGATTATAAATTGGTTATGATCAATGATAAGATGGTTATAATTAATTATACGTGTTATAATTAAATTATAAATGTTATGTAAAAATAACAAGCAAAAAACAGTGGTTAATTTATAAACGTGTGTGTGACACGTTGTATAAAAGTTAACCGGTTAATTTATAAATGTGCAGGACACATTGTATAAATTACCGAAGCAACAACCGCAAGAAAAATATATATAATTATTCAGAATAATTATACGAATATTATTTGTGTTCGGGCCGAGGGCATTCGGATCTTTTCAGATTCGTCCTTATTCGCATGACATGTCATCGATCCTATCCAGATGACACGTCATCGATACCGAAACAAATAACCGCAAGAAAAATATATATATAATTGTTCAGAATAATTATAAGAATATTATTTGTCTTCGGACCGAGGGCATTCGGGTCTTTTTAGATTCGTGCTTATCTGCATGACGTGTCATTGATCCTATCCAGATGACATGTCATCAATCCTATCCACAAGGGCAAAATGGTCATTTCACACCTATGCCACCTTGCATGTGTAGAAACATGGAGAAGAGTGTGGAAGGGTGTGGAAGGGGTATTTTGGTCATTTCACATATAAAAGGATGAGGTGTCAATGGCATACCTTGTAAATAGGCATATGTTGAGGGGTATTTCGGTCTTTTGCGAACCTCCTCAAAAGCCTATAAATAGAGGGGTGCATGTAGAGGGAAAAATCACTAATTCACTTGTATCGTTTCGTGCAGAATCGAATCGGTATTTTCTCTCTTTCTCGGTTTCTCTCCCAAATAGTGTTTCGGTTGAGAAAAGAAAGTTATACGTAGTTGACGTATAATCTTGCGGGTTGTTGTGGAGTATATTTACGGGATCGATGAATAGTGTTTTACCGAATTTAGCGGTATGTCAGTTTTGCTCATTTGATGAAACTGAGTAACCAAAAATTCGTGTTTACGGGTTTTCGTCTTTTTCCCGTGAATAGTGTTTTTGCAGAATTCCGCGGTTTACGGTATTTCTGGCAGAAGAAATTAACCGCTCTCTGGTTAGTCCTGGTGGATAACCGATAGAGGCATCAGACGTCTGATGCTCCGAGACGAGTCGATTCCTTCCGTGATGTAGCTCTACACGCTCGGTCTGCATTCCAACTGTGATTTGGAAACAAGGTATAAATATGTTATATTAATCTATTTAATTGGTAAGTAGATTAAAGTTTTAGAAATCAATCATGGAGTAGATCTGTAAAAGGATTAAATTGGATTTTGATGTCAAAGGAATACTGAAGGTGGACCGCCTTGGAAAGTTTCCTGACATATCCCGTTTAATCCTGAGCTTAAGTTGGCCGTAGAAATTTTTGTTCTACGGTCATTCCGCACCTTAAGCCTAAACGAGTTTTGGTTACCGCAAAACCCCAAAAGTGGTATCCGAAACCCAACAGGATCTATAATTATAGATTATTTTTATTATTTATTAAGATGGATACAAAAATTTAATGGTCTGAAATTTTGTTAAATATTTAATAAATAGTAAAAAAAATTGAAGAAAAATGTAAAATTTGATCTGCAAGCACATTTTAATATATTAATTATGTTAAACGGTTTGGATCGACTATTTGAACTTTGAAAATTTCGTAAATGATATCATGGGTAATTCTTGAAAACAATCTTGACTCTGATAAGTGAGACAATCTTTGTGAAATGAACTCTGATATGATAAATAATAAGATTTCGAGTATTTTTATATCCCTAAAAGAATGATTCTTTCTTTTAATATGTCGTCTCTTTTTCTTTCTTTGACACTTTTTTTCTTTTCATATTGATGGTATAATATAAAACAAACGCTTATTTACCATCCATATTATTTTGCAAAAAAAATGACATATAATTAATAAAATATTCTTTTTCTGAAAAAAAAGGAAAAAATGAAAAAAAGAATTACTATGTTCAATTCTATTCGGTTTATAGAATCATTTTGTTCTATTTTTTTGTTATGTTTTGCTCACTTTGGTTGGAAGGTTTTATATCATGCTAATTCGGTGCCACAAAAAAAAATGTAATTGAATCCCTCCTCTATATATATATGAAGAGGGTTCCAATACCTCATGTCTTTCATGCCTCATATTTTATATCTTCGTTTTCAAAGTCCAAATTATCAATGCGAACCGTTCAACATGACATATATACTAAAATACGATTAGGGGTGAAATTTTTATAATTTTTTTAAAAAATTTACTATTTTTTTATGATGGGTAGAAAATCACTGTATTTTAACGGTTCAAAAAATAGTAAAAAAATTTCATCTCCATGCATATTTTAGTATAAATATTATTTTGAACTGTTCGGATCGATAATTTGAACTTTGAAAACAAAGATATAAAATATGAGGCATGATGAGTTATGAAAAAAATGAGGCATTGAAGGGTTAAAATTCCCGGTGGCTTTTAACTTCTATGGTGGCTCACATTTTTTATTTCTGTTTCAAATTTATAATAGTCAATTTGAATCGCTTAACATGGTTTTCGTATTAAATGTATATTGATATCAAATTTTATATATTTTTTAATTTTCACTATTTTTATATATGGATACTATTTTTTTTAATCAATAATCTAAAATCAGCGATTTTGTACTTATCTAGATAAATAGTACAAAGTTAAAAAAAATAAATTGGTCTCATGGTATTTTTTTTTAATTATACTAAGCAGTTCGAATCTAATGTTTGAACTTTTAAAAAAACAGGTTAAATTTCACCGAAGGTCACTAAACTTTGTCTTTTATGACGAATTGGTCACTCAAGTTTGATTTACCTCTCTATAGCCATTGAACTTTTAATTTGTCTCAATCAAATCACCTTATAAATTTTTCATCAAAAAATATTAACATAATAATCTTTATTATGTCTAGAATATAATAGAATATGCTCATTGTATTCAAAATTTTAATGGAATATGCTGACAACGTTCAAAATACTTGAAATGTTATATTTTACTAAACTTTTTGGATGAAAAAGTTACAGAATAATTTTATTAGAACAAATTAAAAATTCAGTAGTTATAGAGAAAAAAAAAATTTAATTTGAGGGAGCAATTTCGTGACATAAAATAAAGTTTAGTAACCTCTAACAAAATTTATTTAAAAAAATATAAAAAATATGAAACACGATTAGACGTGAAAGATGTGACGTGTTTGAACACAATTAGACATGTAAATCATATTAAATTTTGGTTGACAACACAGTAAAAGAGCAACGACCCCATCACAATCTCTCTAAATCCAAATTTTTGAAAATTCTGGTTAAGTCAGACAGCGTCCTTTTATCTTTTCCTTTTGTTGGAACTTGGAAATGACAAATGAGACAGGAGAAATTGGCTTATTTCCATTTTCCGCTTTTAATTGTTAGTAAAAAGTTTTGCAATTATTTTAAGGCCATCAATTCGTTTATTAAAAAAAAGGAAGCAGCTAACGGTCTTCCAATTTCAGCCTCTCAAAAATTTTCGGATATTTTTAACTAATTCTGTAAATATCAATACTAAATTCTGTAAACATCAATACTAAATCTTGTAAATTAATACACCAAATCATGTCAATATAAAAACGCGTGAAAGCTGTTAAAAATGCGTGACAGTTGTTAAAAACACGTGACAGTTATTTGGGACCACCTTCTGTGAACATACACATAGTATCTTGTAAACATACATATTGTACTTGAAATTATAACAGTTGTGGCAGTTGAAAGCGCGTCGAACTAAGCTAAAAATGAAAGACTTTTATACACAGGGATTTTCGGGGGACTGTAGCTCGAGAGACGTTACCTTTTTTAAAAAAAAAAATGTGTTTGTATGTGTGTGTTTTTTTTTCATTTTGAAACGCTCTCTAACAATAAAGCATGTGTATAAAAATGAACATACATAATGCATGTTTTCAATTTTCAAATTTTATTTTTTGGATAAAAATGTAAATGTTTTAATTTCTCTCAAATGAACATACATACTGCATATTGTATATCTACATGTGATTAAATGAATAAATGAAATTAATTATCCTATTAGATAACAGATAGATAGCTCATGCAAATTATTATTTGGTATGCAAACTAAATTCTTCTTACAATAAATGAAAAATGTGTCTAGTCAAATCTATCTTATTGAATAAAATACGGATTAAATAATCAAATAAATAATTTTTATTAACATCTCTAGTTATTTTTTTAATGGAATTCAAGTTAATTTTTTACTGTTATGTACATAATAAAATTATAATAATGATTTTTTTGAAGAACATGGTGGAAAAACAATATTTGGAAGAGTACGAAAAAAATTATTATTTGAAATAATGCATTTAGTATAGAAAACTAAAATGTACTGGAAACATCCGAAATTTTTATTAATACCATTAAAAAAAAACATTCAAAATTGGAGAATTTCAAAAAATTAGAGCCGCCAATTCAATATACGGCTCCATTCTTCGTGGACGGCGGGAGGGGGGGTTGAACCCCCTCTAAAAAATAAAAATAAATAAAGCCACAGATTGAATTGATAATCATGGTATTTTTGAAATTTCTCACAAAATGAGATTTTTTTCTTTTCTTTTTTAAATATAGTATAAATAAAAATTTCGGTGGAAATATTATTAATTTCATCCTCTTTTTGAATTTGAAGTAGCAAAAAAGTGTCATTTGAGCGCTCTTCTATGTCTGACAATAATCTTTTTTTATGAAATAACATCACAGTTGGATTTATATCTATTGAAGGTTATAAACATGAGAAGGTTTCAAATGCCTCCATTTTTTGTGTCTTCATTATATCTTTATTTTTTTTAACTTTAATAACTCAAAATTTAAAACTTAAAAATCAAAATAAAACTGTTGGATATAATCTACATTATTTTATTTATGCACGTGTCAGAAATTATGACATTTCAATTTTCTCTTGATTGTCATTAAGAGCTTGTAAAAAATGCATTAATGTGGATGATTTCTAGACGTTGATTTTTGAACTTATTGATTCACATAAAAACAAAATTAAAATGTGATAATTTTTTATTAACACATAAAGAAAATAACATAGATCACATCTAACGGTTTTATTTTAACTTTTAAGCTTTAAATTTTGAATTATTAAAGTTTAAAAAAATAAAAACACAGTAAAAACAAAAAATGAAGACATTTGAACCCTTCTCTAAACATATGTTTTGAAACTTTTTAGTTTTATTCGGCTTTGGAATTTGATGCCGTTTCACAATTCTAAACATAAAATTTCCTAAGCAAGCAACACTCTGCAATAGATGGTTGTTAATATTTTTATAATTGTTAGTAGAAGCAACATTAAATTATAAGGAATCAAATTATCAAGTGGCTATAATTTTCTCTGGATCTGAACTTTATTCTTCCGAGGAAACGAACAAGCAATTGCTTCTCTTGATCCCAGATTTGTCCTTATTTTTTTTATTCTCTTTTTAATTATTATTTAGAAGAATGCTCTAAATAATTGTTGAAAGATGTCGTATATTTCTAATCAAATAAAAATATATTTTGATAATTGTCAACGATTGTTTTATTTTTCGCTTTGGATATATATACTTAATTATTTAATAATATACATTCCAGATTATTGTACAGTGTTTTTTTTTCTTTTCTTTTTTTGTTATTTTAGCTTTCGTACTATAATTTCTCCAGTTTTATGATAAATCCCGCATAAACTTTTTACAACACATTTAAAATTATGTGATATGAAGTCTCGATACTATAATTTTCACATTCATGGATACTTTTTAGAGGAGAGTTCAAATGCCTCTATTTTTTTTGTCTTCATTATGCTTTCATTTTTAAAAACTTAAATAACTCAAAGTTTAAAACTTAAACATTAAAATAAAACCGTTAGATGCAATCTATGTTATTTTCTCTATGTGCTAATAAAAAATTATCACATTTTGATTTTTCTTTTATATGAATCAATAAGTTGAAAAATCAATGTATAGAAATTATCCATATTTGTATATATTTTTACATGCTCAAGATGACAATCAAAATAAAATTGAAATGCCATAATTTTTTTCATGTGCATGGATAAAATAATATAGTTCACATTCAATAGTTTTATTTTGAATTTTAAAATTTAAATTTTAAGTTATTAAAGTTTTTAAAAATAGAAGCATAATGGAGCCACAAAAAAATGGAGGCATTAGAACCCTCCTCTACTTTTTAATTCTTTTTACAAGATAAAAATTGTTCACATCAAACTATTCAGTTTCCAATTTCAATTTTTGCAAAATTATACGTTTTATCATTTGATGCATCAAATTCATACCAACATGTAGGGGTGGCGAGAGTTGGCTCGGTCCAAGCTAAGCCTCAATTCAGCTTGTTAACTATGGATCGAGCTATAACCGAGCGAGCTGAATTTAGAGCATCTGAGCTAAAATTTCAGCTTAAAATTATGACAAGCTAGTCGGAGTTAACTCACGAGCTGAAGAATTGGCTCGCTGGGTCTAGCTGGATCCTGTTTTAAGAAGAAAATGAATTCTACAAACTTTTTGAATCGATCTGAACCGAGTTGGACCGAACTAGATATTATAAAATGCACATAAATTCATACAGGTTGACAAATTGATGCTTAGCCGAGCTAAATACCAGCTTGAACTTGTTAACTATGAACCAAACTAGTGACGAACTGGCTCATTAACAGCTCGATCTAATAACAAACGAGCTGTTAGAACCTGTTCAACTGTTAGACAGAAACAAAAATAAATTTAGATTCAGATCCAATTTAAATAACTAAAATACTGTGCACATAAATAGTTGCGTACTGAACAGAATCTTAACGAAACGAGTCACAATCAAACAACGAGCTACAGACTTTTCTTTGTCACCCCTGCCAACACGTTTAAAATTGTGTACTAAAAAAAGTATGGGAACCGACAATTATTATTAACCGGTGACTTTTTCACTTTTTCAGCATGGTTTGTAAGAAGAGTACACAATAAATGAAGGAACGACGACACTGTTCGTCTGTTCGATCTTCCATAGCAACAATAGTTTGTTTTGTCGTGTCTTTTCTTCAGTGTGCCAATAAACGAGCGTTCAAATCGCAAGTATTAATTTAAGGAGAAATGCCATGTGCTCTTCATGTGGGTATTTTTGTCATTGTTCCCTTCTTATTTATTTATTTATTTATTCTCTTCGCAATCTGGCACGTCTTAATTCCTAATTCCAAAACCTTCTCGTTTCCTCTTATCCATGTAGATTAGCTCCTCTCCATTACCAAATGAAATGGAGGCGTCGTGACTCTAGAAGAGAATTCATGATGAATTTATTTTTTGGAATGATATAATGACACAGTAGTGTAATTTGATGCTGTACTAAGCTAAAACTAATTTACAAAATACACTCCTTAATTCGCTCATGTAAATACTTAATATTAGTTTATAAATAGTAAAAACACGTGTAGTTCTGTAGAGATAAATTAATGTTTATTTCACTTCCCTAAAATTCCTAATCAACTTCATTATAAAACGAAATGTTTGTTAAGCAGCATGTCCGGATCCATTTTAGTTGAGAATGGAAGTATATATAGGATACTAACATAGAAGATCTACTTGAAAGTATACTTGGTAAAAAAAAAAGTTACTATAGCTGATTGCCTCGTTTTTGAACGGTTTGGTCAAAAAAAAAAAAAGAAGAAGAAGAAGTTGATCGTTCCAACGCGGGGCGGGACGGTTTGGTAGAAAAACCTGACCACTCCATGTTTGGACTGTCAAGGCATTTAAAAAAAAAAAGCGAAGAGCATAGTTGATATTTTTATTATTTTTTAGGATATTAATAAAAAAATCGACATATGTCCAGTGTTGTGTCATCAAATGATGCATCATTTTTTGCTAATTTGAGAATAAGCATCTTAGTTTATAAATAGTAAAAACATGTGTAGTTTTCTGTAGAGATAAATTAATGTTTATTAATTTCACTTCCAAAAAATTTCTAATCAATTGGCAAGTCCGGATCCATTTTGGTTGAGAATGGAGGTATAAGATACTAACATGCAAGATCTACTTAGAAGTGTACTTGATTATAGGCACAGCAGTGGAGATGCATGCAAAAATCTTAATACCTTCACGTTGTAAGTCGATCAATTGGTTAGAATCACATGCGACTAACTTTGAATAATTACAAATTCCAGACAAGCTTCGTTCATCTATAATTACAACCGAAGGGCCTTAAACAAGATTTAAATAATTGCTCCATCACTCAACTATGTTTTGCAACATTCAGTGTAATGAAAAAGGAGGAAAAGGATATATAAGAAAAGAAAACACTCTTAGTCAGGGGCGGATTTACATATATTTTAGAAAGCGATAACAAGTCACTCTATGATTTTAAAATTCTTAATTATATATATTAAAATTTAATTAAATTTTTTAATTGTTTGAATGTGTGTATATATATAAATTTAATTAAATTGTGCTTGTAGACCAAATTTTACATTTTTTGAAATTTTTTTACTATTTATTAAGATGGGTACAAAAATTAGTCAAATTCATACCATTGAATATTGTACTCATCTTAATAAATAGTAAAAAAATTCCAAAAAATATAAAATTTGGTCTACAAGCACATTTTATCGTAGAGATCACATCTAATGGTTTGGATCGACGATTTGGACTTTAAAAATGTAAATAATACTTGTTGTAACTTGATCCCTCCTCACACACACACACACACACACATATATATATAGGAACATGCTAGCGTGCTATGCATAGCATAGAACCCCTCCATGCAACGGCTTGGATTTCGAGTTTTCAAAATTCTAATGGTCGATCCGAACCGTTCATCTTGTTCTTCATATTAATATGTGTTTGGAGACCAAATTTTACATTTTTTGGAACTTTTTTACTATTTCTTTAGATTTATTGAAAATCGCTGTTTTTTTATGGTGCAGATTTGCTGAAAACAGCGATTTTCAATAAATCTAAAGAAATAGTAAAAAAATTCCAAAAAAATATAAAATTTGGTCTCCAAACACATATTAATATGGAGAACAATATGAACGGTTCGGATCGACCATTAGGATTTTAAAAACTCGAAATCCAAGCCATTGCATGGAGGGGTTCTATGCTATGCATAGCATGCTAGCATATTCTTACACACACACACACACACACACACCCCAGTATCATACCCGTGCGTTGCAACGGGGGTATATTATAAAAAAAAAAATATCAATAAAAATAATAATTATCTAAAAATTAAAACACGTGTTAATAGAAATTTTATATGATTCTATATTTTTTAATTAACTTTAATCATGATCTCTAATAACAATTTGATGATGTGATGATTTTTTATTTTTAAGTACCAATGATATCAAATAATAACTCGATTCGAATCTAATATCAAATATCATACAACATATAATATGATATCAAAAAGCATAAATAAAAAGTGTTATCGTGTGTATGTATAGGATATATATACGCACACACATATTATAAGAAAAATATATATTGACACACACGTTCTAATTTATATTCTTCTTTGTTTCCAATTTAGAACACACACACATTGATATATTATATATTGGAAATATATTCTAAATTACCCACATCATTATGTATAGAAACAAAGAAAGAGAAATAAGGAAATAAAAAAAATAATTTCTATTGTGATCCGTATAGAAAGGAATAAGGAAACAATAAATAAGAAAATGAAAGGTGGAGTCTTCTCAATTAAAAATGAGAAATATGGAAAAAAAAGAAACAGATAAATATATTGCTAAATTTCAGAATTTATTTAATTTTAATTGTAACTTATCGTGTGGCAGCATATGTGTTGGGTATGTTTTTAACTAAATTTAGACTTCTATACATAAAACATATGCATTTAATCAAAATAAAACAAATTATGTAATTGAAAAGCTGAGATCAAATCCGAAGTTTTATTTCTCAATCGTAGCCATTGGCGGATCGGACACCCAACGTAATTAATAATATAATAGAGATATAGTATATTGCTAATTTTGAGAATGTCAGGTGTGTAGGGGGCTAACATGAAATATAACAGCGCCTCTGTTAGAAACCTGGAATCCAAGGGATCTTACACTTAGGTCCTGGTTTAATAATTTAATTAGTATTTACTGCACAAAACAAACATTCACGGTCTTCTAGAGTTCTAATCCCGACTCCTGTTGCCAACTCAGTTTTGACACGTGGCAATAAACTATAGAAAGTCAAACAAGGTGTATACAGTCCAAAATTTTGCTAGCTGTAAATATTCAGATGTCCAGTTTTTCCATGTCGTATTATTTCGAATTTCGCAATTTATGTCTGACCTCCTGGAGACTCGCGCTATTGTTCAAATTCCTTGACTTAAAATATACGATGAAATGAATTTTAAATTGTATCAAACTTAATATACAATCTATCTAAACTGGGCATCAACATAGTTACAATTTTATTTCTTTTATACTGATAACTGTTTAGCCATTTTCAATTAGATATTATTGTCAGAGGTTAAATGGAGCTCTCCATTGCAATCTAATTAAAAAGGTACAGAGCGGTACGACCTCCCTTTTTTAAAGGGAATAATTAATGGAGCGCTGCGCGAGGAAAAAAAATGACTAAACACCAATTGACCGTTAAATAAAATTCCCGACAATTAAACTGTAAAAATTACAAAATTACTAATCCTGCCGACAATTAACTTACAACCAAGATTAGAGGCGCTTAAAAGAGCAATCAATCATCGGGTAAAGATTTTAACAGAGTAGTTTTGGCTTTATACAGTGCACATACTATAAAATCAAAACAACACTCCATATGGTTCGTGCGCTGCATGAAGTCAAAACTACTCTGTTACAATCTTGACCCTCAATCATCCATTCATTGATTCTAGCGGTTAACTAATCCCTAAAACAACATGAACCCCACATGCTAGGTTCCAATCAGATGCAACATGGTTACATGGTCTACTTGAACTAGATATCAGGCGCAACACTAATAATAGTGGGTCCCTATTCTAACTCAAATCTTATCATTTAGGTCATGGTACTAGAGTGCTTCCAAAAGTGTCATTAATAAAACGGTGCTCTTTATAAAGCAAGCGAGGGGAATAATAGGACCAATCTAGGTTCCTCAACCGTGCTAATCTTACTTACCTTTTTATTTAAAATTATTTATAGAAATTGACAAAGCATCTTTTGCTTCATGCAGTGCACAAAAAGTACAGTCAAAAGAGCGCCGCACATGAAGCAAAAGCTTCTCTGTGAATATTTTTACACAAACTGTGTCTGACAGTGAAGAACTTCATTTGTTGTCATTATTGATTGGTTCCTCAACCGTGCTAATCTTAATTACCTTTTTATTTAAAATTATTTATAGAAATTGACAAAGCATCTTTTGCTTCATGCAGTGCACAAAAAGTACAGTTAAAAGAGCGCCGCACTTGGATGGTGCGCTGCATGAAGCAAAAGCTACTCTGTGAATATTTTTACACAAACTGTGTCTGACAGTGAAGAATTTGATTTGTTATCATTATTGTTAGATTGTAATATATAAAACGATATGGAAAATTATTGACGATATACATGGATCAAATCATATCACGTTACTTGGATCAGATTTAAATTTTAGAAAAAGGCACGCGAATACGTATTAATGGCATTAAGCTTCGAGGAAAAAGAAAACAAGCACAGGATCCAGATCCGGGACCAAAGTGCCTTTGTACTGTTCCATTTCCATTTCCCGCAAGAAAAGGACAAGGGAACTCGCGCTCTTACCATACGCCTCCAGTGTAGATCTTCTGTGGCTAGTGAGAATAAATCATAAGTGTGACCTTGGCGAGAAAAGTAACAAAAGAATTATTCGGGTTCGGTTCACTGAGGCTGAAAATTTGTGATTCGGAAATAATTCAGATATAATTTGAAAATGATTTGGAATTATTCAGATCAGAGATCTCAGTCCTACAAGAGAGCAAAAAAAATAGTTATGGAAAAAATCGTAAAATTTGCGAACTATTCGGGTTTAATTCGCGAATTTTGTGACTATGTGAGACCAGTGTTGTAAAAAAAGTCCGTTTAGGCCAATTAGTCGTTGGCGGTGATCAAACCGTATGGATTTTTCCGACTAATTGACTGATTATTTCCAATTATGGCCGATTATTTTTGATTAATCGCTTAGCGGTATCTTTGAATTTTGTGTTGGCACGCCTTTGAAAATTAAATCTGCCACAGAAGATCATAAGTTATTTTTCTCGACTAAGATTTTGGTCGCGAGAAATGGGCAAAAGTAAGCGAAAACTAGTTCTTGTCATTGTCCGTCAATAATTGGAGAGGAAACAAATCGGCTGCTTGAATTTCAAGACCATAAAAAAAAAATGAAATGAAAATTGGTTGAAAGATGATATAAGAAGTACAAAAGAAATTATGTTAGTGGTGAGTTTAATTATTTTGTGTCTATTTCATAATCAAACGTTTAATTTGTATTGAGATTCATACAAATATATTTTAAAATTTATAAATTTAAATGATTTCTTGAATCTAAATGTCTGTACGAATTTTAATGCAGATCAGATGGTTTAAATTTGATTTTAGATGGAATTTTGTTCAAATCCCTTCCATTAAACAATTAGATAGAAGCCAATGAGCAAAGTTACCACAAATTCCTTTAATTTTTGGGATCAACTAACAGTCCCCCTACTTCAGTCCCCTATCTGTCCCCCGCACTAAAAGACAAAAAAAAAGTTAAAACGTGCTAACTACCACCAAAGAGCAAGATTAATGTTATTTTATTAATAGTCAAAACGTATAGTATTCATACCTACGAATTTGTAGTATTCATACTTATTATTAGAACCATTCGTCATATGTAAACACAAGTTGGAGGGGACCAGTAACAACCAGGGAGACCGCTGACGTCTTGTGACAGCCTGGATTGGGGACCACAATCGTTTGAAAGCGACATTTACCAAGATTGGGGACCACTACAGCGAATCTATATATTATTCATATCTAAATAAAGAAGTATTCATATCTAAACAAATGAAGTATTCATTCTGACGATTACAAAGTATTCATACATGTTTAAAATAATTTATACAATTCAAAAAGGAAGTTAGATTCATCTCTCTCACCCTATCTCTTCCAAAAAGTATTCATACTGACGATTACGAAGTATTCATATATAACTAATGAAGTATTCAATATCTAACAAATGAAATATTCATATATATAACTATTCATATCTAACTAATGAAGTATTCACATATGACACTAACAATATTAACATCTGACACTAATAATATTCACACCTGTTGAGATTGGGACTAAAAAGAAAGGTTGTTAGGGGGACAAAAAAAGAAGGTTGAAAATAGTGAATTTTGACCACGTGGGAGAACAAAAAAAAAAAGTTATTAGAAGGACAAATAGAAAACAGATTCAAGGGAACAATATCTATACTCTTAATTTTTATTGCAGCTGTAATTCTTCTGATCATCTGACATCTCTAATAAATGCCATTTCCTCTTGAAGAATATAATATATATTTTTTCCTTTCTGCCAAGATATTATATTTGTTGCCTTCTTTATTGATGCTGGCGGTTGCCTAAGAAAGAGTCACAAGATACTATAATTACTGAATCAACGGACTCATTTTATTTTCGGCACTTTGCACAGCCAGAGTCTTTGCGGGACATTTTCGGGTACATGTAAGATAATCGATGCTTGCTATAATTAACTTTAGGCGTGGCGACCCCATGTTACCTCCACGTTAACGTCTCACTCAGTTTGTGCACGTCAAGTGTTATCAGAATTTTGGTTGGGGGCGAAAATATTTACTTTTTAGCCCTTCAAAAAAGTTAGTTCTACGTTTCGAATACTTCCTTATCGAAAGATCCTTCTAATTTACTCTACGCTTGAATATAAGCCGAAATTTTTATTATGTCCAAAAAGATTAATAAATTTTAAATTCTACTCTCTTTTGTGCAGAATTTCAAAAATTATTCAAATTGGTCAAAATCTCACCAGTTTTAACCTACTTTCTGGTTATTTTTCAACCAGTTCTAGAATTGAAACCGGTGAGATTCTTGCCAGTTTCAAGAAAATAAATCAGTGAGATTTTGCCCGGACAAGGAATGAATCCCATAACTGATGAGAACCTCACCGGCTTTTTTTTTAAAATAGAAAATTTTATAATTTATTTATTTTTTACATTGAAATATTAGAAATGTTTAATATATTTCTTTGAAAATAGATGAAATATAATACAATTTGATATATTAAAAAAATTATGACAAATAACCATGATCAATATTTTTCAGGCTGAATTTTTCGCGACAGTAAGAAAAATTAATATATTTTTTTATGTATTACTAAAAAAATACTTAAATTTTGAGTTATTGATTCCGATTCAAAGCTTGTTTCTAAGTAAATACAGAAAATTTATTCAACGGTTGAATAATAAGTTAATAACTGAATACATTTGAGACTGGTTCGAGGGTATATTTAATAAAGCTATAGTTTTTTATGGTATATACGTAAAAAAGGTACAAAAATACAAATACCGTAGTTTTCCCACCTACCGACGGTTCGAAGTGCGTGCGTCACTTTTATCCCCTTACTCTTCACATGACAGTGCGTGACCAGACCTCTCAGTTCGAATCCCTGATTGGAGTATTTCTCGGTTTTTGCCCCTTTTTTTTCTCAGGTATATTGAGTTTGAATTCATTCTATGCTTCTTTCTTCTTCCTGTTGCTTCTTTTCTTTGGTTTGGAGGCTTCGGAGTTTCTTTTCTTCTTCCTTTCCTTCGGTTAATTTTGCTTTACCCGTGAAAACGATGTGATTTTTGAATAATCTGGGGACTTAATCTCTTCGAGAAATTGTTTTCTGGCAGTTTGAAAGCCTGGATAGGTATTTTCTCGCGTAATGTTGTCGAGTTTTGGAGATCAGTGTATATATTTTGGCGAATTTTGCTCGAATTAATGGGTTAAATTCTGTAATTGTCTGTACTTTTGTCATAAAGCTTGTAGAGATAGTTCTCTTAGAACTCAAAATTGTGGGAATAAACATTGTTTCCTGTAATGCTGTTGTAATTCGATTTATATTTCTGTTCTAGCTGTATTCATTGTTTTGTATCTTTTTACTTCGATTATAATTAAAGAGTTCTCTGTTTTATCTTTATAAGTTGTGAACATTGTCAGAGGAGTAGGTTTCATGAGGCATAAATTTGTTCAAATCTTAGTAACAGTTGTCATAATTGCTACTTTTGAATTTTCTTAAAGTAAAATTGGGAGAACTATTTAGAGCAATTTTGAGTTTTCTCCATTCTTACTGTTTTGTTATTTTTTGAATTGTTATTTGTTGAATATGAACTTATTTATATTAGTTTCTTTCCTTTGTTTCATAGTCCAGCGGATTTGTTGTCTTTAAATCGAGAAATATAAGCAAAGCGGTATGAGATAGCAATTCAAGTAGAAAAAATGACAACTGACGTGGATCAAGGCTATTTTGTATGGTCACAAGAGGAATTAACCCAAAGAGATGCTTCCACGGTATTTTTAATTTTCCTTTCCTTTTTTTCAGATGCTATTTTGAAAATATTACTATTATCAGATGAATTTTTATATTTAGACACCGTTAAATGGTGCTATTAAGTATTTCAAACCCAAAAAATGTTACCTTCATGGAACTCTATCAGTGGTGAAAAGTCTGATTTCATATCGGTTTTTGTTTGTTTGTTTGTGTGTTCTTAAATTTTACCTATCCTTGTGATTTTCCTCTTCCAAAAAAAAAGTTACACTTTTATTTTTATGTTTTTTCTTTCTATATTTTAGGGGGTCACAATCTCACAAATGCTAGACCATGGCTCGGTTTCCTTCGGCAAATTTGAATTCGAATCGCTGTCATGGGAAAAATGGTCAGTCTTCAGGCACGACAGGCGGCAAGAGGAACTTGAGAAATTCAATGGCTTAGTGGCCGAAAAAAAGGCCTATTTTGAGGAATACTACAAGAGGATGCGGGCCCTGAAGGCGCTACAGCAGCAACAGCAACAGCAAGAGGAGCAAGCGCAGCAGCAGATCCAGCAGACTGAACTCACCTTAGACTATAGTGTAGATGGGAGCCTCTCTGAGGAAGAACAGGAAACAGCAACTGGAAGAAAAATGGAAACAGAAAAAATTATTGAAGAGAGAAGGAAAGATCCGGAAGGCTGTACTGTGGTGGAGAATCCTAGTGTTGGGGACACCAAGTCGGAGATGCCAATCGTTGGGGATGTGAAGGGAAGCTATAAGAGAGGTAGCAGGATAGTCTCAAAGAGGCTAATAGAACGCAAGACTATTTCTAAGGTAAAATTTATATTCTTGAAAGTTCAGGTTATGTTGCAATTTATGCTCCCCTCACCCAATTAGAAGGACATTTTGGGTATTCTGAATTTATTAAGGGTTGATTTATGTCGAACCTTTCTCCCATTTTTGAGAGGAAAATGAGATTGCGTTGCTCTTAGGTGAGGAATGATAATATAACAAAGTATTTTCTTGTACAAGTTATTTGTCATGATCCGAAACCTGTACTAGTGACAGTAATTCTTACAGCAATTCTTGAGTGTGTACAGCTGAACCTTGTTTTCTATCATGTCTGCATTTTTCTTTTTTTAGGAACCTTCTAGTTCTACACGATTCTCTCCTGGTCCAAAACAAAACTCCAGACCTCAAACACGACCTGTTGTGCATAAACCACAGCCACAGCCACCGCCACTACCACCGCCGCGAAAAATCACAGGAAAGACTAACAACATAAGCAACCTCAAAGTCAGAACAAAGGAAGCTACTAGAACAATTCCAATTGCTAGTACAGCAACTACAAGTGCAATTGCAACTCCTAGGAGGCCTAGTTCAAGTGCAATTGCAACTCCTAGGAGGCCGAGTTCAAGTGCATCAGCTACTAGAACAATTCCAATTGCTAGTACAGCAACTACAAGTACTATTGCAACTCCAAAGAGGCCTAGCTCGAGTGCATCTATGCGTAGGCCTCCTAGTGCCAGTGGGACCCGTCCTAGCTCGACACCAAGGCGCCCACTTTCATCAGCTGGAGATAGGGGAGGAGGGATGAGAGAGAAAATGCAGAGATCAGATTTGAGTAGCAATAGAGTGGGAGCGGTTACTCATGGGAAGATGGCCCCCTCTGTACATGTAAGTTCAGTTTGATTTCTTGTACCAGTAATAACACAACGACTCATTTGTCACCTGTTAGTATTAGTAGTTGCGGACTGGGAAACTATGTAACTTCCTGTCAACTATTTGTACTGTCATAGAGACATAATCCTTATTTTTTTTTTAATTTACCAATAAAATAGTCTACTTCTGGTGTTACCATTTAATGCTGTAAAAGTACATTATTTCATTATAATTTTGTTTTGCATATTGGTAAAGACCTTTTCCTTCTTGCTCCTGACACATGAGTTTATCTTACCTGTATGTACTCTTAACTGTTTTTTTGTGTATGATCTTACAGGGCACTCCAAGAATGAACATCATACCAAGTACTGTTAAAAGTATTACACCTGAATCTAAGAGGTTAGTTCCTAATCCTACTATTTTGTGGTAAATTTATTTACCTTCAATTATGGTAAATGCCCCTTAGACTTCCCATTGCAGTTCTCCACAATGATATATTGGGAGAACTAGAGGGGTATTTTGGGCATTTTAAAAAGGGAAGGAAGGCATGAAGAAATTCTCTTGTTCAGTTCAAAAGAAACTACCTCATATTGTATTAGTTTAATGTTTTGTCATTACTTTTTGTGACAAAGGGCAATCGTGATCAGTATCACTTAAATAACAGTTATATTATTATTTTTTGAGTGAAGGTTGGTGGTCAAGCCACCCAACTATTTAATACCCTTGTTATTATAACAAAGGATTTCCCTCATCCGGGTTTTAAACCCATGACTTCTCACATAGAGACCATGTGCCTTTGCCACTAGATCAAAGGCTAGTTCTAGTTATATAATTTATTTTGGTAACAACAATATATTATTCTTCATAGGCAAGTTTTTAAGGAGCCATTGGTCTTGAACAACAATTCTACAAGCGTGAAAAGACCTGAAAGATATATCCTTCATGCTCAGAAATCAAGGTACCATTTTCCCTTTTCCAAATTAATCAAACGACTGCCTTGAGATCATAATACATAGTCTATTGATGTCATCTTATTTTATATTCATTTATGGCCTTCTAATCTTTGTTTTTCTGCTAGTGACTTCTATATATCTACAATTCTTTCTCTGTAAACAGGTCAATCAACCTACCTCCTAAGAAGAATCCAAGCTCTTCTGGTGCGAGTGAAACATTTTCTAGAAGCAAAACAAAAGAGGTTATATAGGCAATCTGATTATTCATTATTAGTGTCAATCTCTCCATATCGTACTTGTCCCAAGTCTGAAATGTCTAAGGTTGAAGCTTCAATTATTCATAAAACAGCACTATCTGCTGCTGTATTATATAACATGTCTTTTACCAATCAGCTTAGGAATTGGCTTCAGTTATACTGAAGTTTATGGTATGTTTTTATTTATTTCAATTATATATTATAAAATTATAAGAATTGGTTCTATTTTTTAAATAGGCCCCAAGTACAACACAACCTCGCAGTACTACACGAAATAATGTGACGCCAGCTCGAAGCAGTGTCCCAGTGAGAAGTGCAACCCCTTCACGTATGAATGACAGCAATAAGATAGGAACTCAGAAGGTATCACCTTTTTCTAAAGATTTTGTGCACTTATTTGCCTACCGAATTTGTTTTGTCTATGTTCATGACATCAATACTTGTTTATCAAGGACAAGTATCCTCTCAGGTATTGGACGGTGGGGTCCACAACTTTACGGTCCAGATTAACTCAATCCGGTGCCTATTCGGGGATAGCGTAGGGGCCAATTTTATTTGTCCTTTGAGATTCGTGCAAAAGTTAAAAGAACGGTCCAAATCCACTAATTCTAAAAGATGCTCTTGTCCGGTACCAAGGAGGATGTGAATTTGTTTATCAATGCAGTGGGAACAACATAATCGATTGATGTTGGACAATTTTGCCCTGACCCTAACATGCTCTATTTCATTCTAAGGCCTGAATGTAAACTAAAATCAAATTTGACAGGCTTTGCATGAAATATAATAATAATTGCAAGTGAAGATGGTATTAAAATTTGTAAGTGTGGATTAGTTATCTTTTGTTTGGCTGGACCTGGTTGGTAATCTTTGAACATTCTTTCCAGTAACGGAGAAAATGTTACCTTTTCATTTTGTTTGTTCCCACAACTTTGTCAATATTTCAAAATTACCATGCATTACAGGTGCAGACTGGTATGGCTTGCCAGTAAAGGCCTTGCTGTACCACTCACAAGGATACCATCCTAATATCCTGCCAGGCTGATATATTGAATCTATGTGCAATTATTTGAACTTTCTTGTGCTATAATGTTTCAGCCTATTCCACCCCGTACAAGTGAGACACCACGTGTCGGGAGTAGACATCCCACGAGTAGCTCTTCTGTCAATGCAAGGAAGCCAAAGTACATACTTATTTTCCTAATTTTTGTCACATTTTCTTGCATGCTGTGAATCAAATTAACTTTGACTTTAAGATTGTTGTGCATGTGACTGCTAGTGATGGTAAAAAATAACTGGTATACAGGAAAAAATAAGAGTGAGGCCATGGTAATATGAATATTACACAACGACCTGCGCTATGGACTCATATTTACGTTTTTAAAGTTCAAATAGTTGATCTGAACTGATCATGATCTTCATGTGGAATGTACTTGATTGCAAAATTTATATTTTTTAGAATTTGTTTATTATTTTTTGAGATTGGTAGAAAATCACTTGATTTGAAAATTCTGGACCATCCAAAAGCAACGATTTCTACCTGTCTAAATACACAGCAAACAAATTATAAAATATTTAAAATTTGATATGCAAGTACATTTTGGTACGAAGATTATGTTTACCGGTTCTGACCAGCTGTGAACTTAGCACAGGCCGATCCGTAATATGCATATTACCATAAGCTTCACCTAAAAAGTAATTATAAATTGAGAATGACTACTTCAAGGTGTTTACCTGCGAGCTGTAATATCTTGGGATGAATTTTGTTTGTACTAACTTCTCCTGCTGTGTTTCAGAGTGGAGACCAAAACATGGAGGTAATTTGAATTTGACAGTTTTGAGCTTGAAATCACAAAAGAAGCACCTTTGGAGCAAATACCTGCTTCAGCTGAAGAGAAACCTGGAACCATCAATTGTTAGTCATCTTATAAATGTCTGTACCTATTCCATCTCCTCTGTTCATCCTCGTTAGATAGTCAAGTGGTCTTCTGTAATTGGATGTCATTTTTGTTGTATTCCTCTACAATCTGTTTTAGTAATGTTACTACTTGTCAATGGAATATGATGCTATGTATATACTTAAAAATGACATTATGTAGAGACTTGTTCCGTTATTAGGGTAATTATATTTCCTCCTCTTGTTAAAAAGTTTATGCACGCTGAAAGGAAGTTGGAGATCTTTATCTTTAAAATAGAATTCAAAGGGCATGTTTAGGAGGTGTGAAATTGTCGGTCGAGTAGCGGATTGAGTTTACTTAATTTGTTTATTGTTTGCCCGTGACATAGTATAAAGTAAAACTGGAAAATAATAAAATTTTATATAGCCACATCCCTTGTGAAGTTGAATGGGGTTAACTGTTTGAATTCCAAACTTTGAAATATCAAATATAAATTCAAATGTGACATTAAAACCGAATTTTTTCAGTTACCATTTAAAAGTAAATACCGAATTGCTCTACCTTTTCAAAAAGAATTTCATTCTTGACCGAGACAGCTATTGCTATTATTTGATATTCGACTGTTTATACAACAAGAGAGAATTTAGATATGCCATGATGTTGATACATCTCAATCTCGTTCGATTGATTAATCGTTTCGATTTCAGGTAAAAGATGAGCCCACATCTCAAGCTGTTGCTTGAAAGGAGCAACTGCGAAGCGTACTTTTTGTGGAATGTTTGGGAGTTGGTACATGTCTATTACTTTTAATGGAAGTTGGGCATGGGATGAATGATGGAAAATGGGTTTACATGAGAAAACAATAGCTTAGGTTTAATTAGTTATTTGGGCCTTTCTTGTCCAAAATATAGACATGTAATATGGGTATGTCTAACTAGATTTCGGGCCTCTGCTCGGCGCCTATCTAATTGTAGAATTTATTAGACTAGAAAGTTCATACAATCTGAACCGTTCTTTTGAGATTAGACGGCTATAATTACAGATACTAAATATTTTGTATGGACAGATTTGGATTTGGATTGTCTGATCTGAAATTTATTGTTCCATTTTTGTAAATAGACATTTTAATGTATTATGTAAGTCCGACTAATGTCATAACACTATAATTTCAACTTAAGTTATAATAAGTCAGTTTTTGCGATTCCAAAGTCTAAATAGCCAATTTAAACCGCTCAGCTCGATCTCCATATTAAAATAGACATGGAGACCAAATTTTATATTTTTTGAAACTTTTTTACTATTTTTTTTAAATAGGTACAAAATAAATGTTTTCAGTTGTAGACCATCCAACATAGTGATTTTGTACCAATCTAAAATAATAGTATTGGTCTCCACACCTATTTTAATATGGAGATCAAGATGAGTGGTTTGAATCGGCTATTTAGACTTTGAAATCGCAAAAGGTGACTCGTTATAACTTATTATGAAATTATAATATTATGACATTAGTCGGAGACAAATTCCAGTCTGGGTACGGACAACTTAATATTTTATATTTTATTCCATTTATCCAAACCGTTCTTTGTCAAATATCATTTAATCCTAACCATTTAAATGTTTGAAGTGTCTAGATTTATTAATTGTACCTTGTCAGATACCCTAAAAGGATATGGACTCAATATATAATATGAGAACTTCCCTAATGTGCATAAACAAATGATTCTAATACCAGCTTGAATTATAACATTAGTAGAATAAAAAAAAGCTACCAGTGTAAAATTTTATGATGTGCATAATAGAGAGTTCTAGCCCCTAAATTTTATTAATTTAACATAAGTAGTGTAAATTACAAAAAAGTTTAGAAGGAAGCAAAATTATAATCAAAGAAAATTAAGCCGCGCATAGACTTTGTTTTTGTATTGTATGATTATAATAGCATCAAGTTGAAAACAAGAACTTCTTTCTTGTAATTTATTTTTTTGAAAATATTACTGCAAAATTGTGAGAGAGAATCAAACTCTCGGCCTTTAAATAACCAATAATTCTAAAACCTTTTCTAGCCAACTGTACTATTTTTTCTTTTTTCTTCTCTCTTGTAATATCACCCGTGAGTTTCAATCCATCTTGACGTTGTTATCGTAATATTCAACTACATCTTTCTCACCATACATTGAAGCAAATCAAAACTTGTAATTGTCTTGTGAATTTAAGTGAAGCTGTGAGGACGGAACTATAAAACTTTGATAGAAGGGGCTGAAAATTAAAATTTATAATGTGATTAGTGGAATTTGAATTTAAAACCTCTCACCTACAAAATAAAACTCTAACCACTATACTACAAATAAATATTTAAGTGTTATAGAGAGGAGCTAGACTACATAAAAAGTTTTAAAAAATAAAATAAAATAAAATTTTAATATATATGTTGGGTGTGTTGCATCCTCTCTTTATCAAATTTTCAATTGTTGATATGTTTTTTTTTTTTTGCTTTGGACCATGAGTCAATAAACATTATTACATTTGGAGGCGATTGTAATTTTCAGATTTTGTGGATGTGAGCGCGTACAAAAAAAAGTATATGCTTAAATAATAAAAATATAATTAAGAATAACAAAGAAAGGCGAATATTTTTTTTTTAAAAAACTACATATTTATTTTGATTTTTCTTGCCAAATGAGAGGTAGGCTAGCTTGATTCCTGAGTCTTCGTTCTTTTAACTTTTGTCTGGTTTTTCTTAAATATTTTAAATTTCTTAACATAAATTCTGATATGATAGGAACAAATAGAGGTGTCAACGAGTACTATACGAATTGAATGAAGACATTTTTATATCTATATCCGTTATAATAACAAACAAAAAAAATCTTTATTCTTATTTGTCTTTTTGAATATTGTACGGGTCGGAAAAAAAAATAAGAAAGTGTCATTCATATTTCGATTTGTACTTTCGATAAAATATTTTTCAAAACAATAAATAAAAGAAAAAGATAATAATGAATACAACTAATTTGTATTTTGAAAATTTAATAAAATACAAAACTTTATTGTATCATGTATCATCTTTGTATAGGGTTTTTCATATTATTTTTATTATTTTTTTAATATTTTTTATGACTATTTTGAAAAATTATGAAAAAATAGTAAAAAAGTTCCAAAAAATGTAAAATTTGGTCTCCAAGTACAATTTAATATGGAGATCAACTTGAACGGTTCGGATCGACATTTTGAACTTTGAAATTAAAGATATAGACGTGAAGTAAAACACTCGCTTTACTTCGCTAAATACCATAGCATAACTCATATATATATATATATATATATATATATAGAGAGAGAGAGAGAGAGAGAGAGAGAGAGAGAGAGGGGGGGGGGCTAATGTGCATTCGAATGTATATGGTCCGAAGTGCTTACGGTCCAAATTTGAAATTTCAAAATCCAAACGGTCGATCCGAACCGTTCATCTTGTTATCCATATTAATTTGTGCTTGGAGACCAAATTTTACATTTTTCTAAATTTTTTTACTATTTATTAAGTATTTTACAAAATCGTTGATCCAACGGTGGCTGCACAAAACAGTAAAACCGTTGGATCAGCGATTTTCAAAGTGGCTTAATAACTAGTAAAAAAATTCAGAAAAATGTAAAATTTTGCCTCCAAGCACATATTAATATGGAGAACAAGATGAACGGTTCGGATTGACTATTTGGATTTTGAAATTTCAAATTTGGACCATATACATTCGAATGCACATTAGCCTATCTCTCTCTCTCTCTCTCTATATATATATATAGAGAGAGAGAGAAAGAGATGAGCTGTGGTGAGCCATGGAGTAAAATGCGTTCGCACTCCATGCCGTATTTTCATTTTGAAAGTCCAAATGACCGATCCAAACCGTTAGATTTGATCTTCATATTGAAATGTGCTTGGAGAGAAAATTTTACATTTTTTGAATTTTTTTACTATTTATTAAGCAATTTTGAAAATTATTGTTTTGCTATGAAACAGTAAAAATAGTAAAAATTTCTGGACTATCAGATCAGATATTTTCAAAATTACTTAATAAATAGTAAAAAAAATTCAAAAAATTTAAAATTTGCTCTCCAAACACATTTCAATATGGAGATCATGTTGAGTGGGTTCGAATTGGTCATTTGGATTTTCGAAATAGAAATATAGTGCTATGAAGCACCAACTCATTTTACTCTATGGCTCACCGTAGCCTATATCTCTCTATATATAATTTTATTTTTTAAAATTATCTTATACGAAAATAAGTAAGATAATGGAAAAAGAAAAACCATTATTCTTATCTGTACTCGATAAGCTAACGAAAAGAAAATCTTACTTTTATTTGCATTTTCGAATACAATACGAATCAGATAAACGGATAAAAGAGTACCATTAAAAAACCAAGCAGTTATAATTTTTGCCAAACGCGTCGGTTTGTAGCACTTTTCATCTAACGTTGTATTTCTTAATTGAAAATTCGAAACTTAATAAAGTTGAAAAAAAAAAATGAGCACGAAGAGGCGCTTTTCTGAAAGAACCAGCACAAGTAGTACGACTGTACGAGGATATGTTTGGATGAGATTTGGGCACATGCAATATCTCACTAAAGAGAAAGACATCATTATGCATTTATGCTGGCTCTCCAATCTATCCATGGTCAATTTATACTATGACACTTGATAACTTTCAACTTTCAACTTTCTTTCTTTGTTTCTTTGTCTTCTAAAACAGATCTATTAATTCATTAAATTATTCTTTATGAGGTTGATTTGGATGAGTTATGGAGTAAAATGTATTTATACTCCACGCTATATTTTTATTTTGAAAATTCAAACAACTGATTCGAACTGCTCAACGTGTTCTCTATATTGAAATGTGCTTGAAGACTAAATTTTACATTTTTTGCAATATTTTTACTATTTATTAAGCCACTTTGAAAATAGTTGTTTTACTGTGAACAGTAAAAAACAGTAAAAATTTCTGGACCGCCGAATTAGTGATTTTCAAAGTGACTTAATAAATAGTAAAAAAATTCCCAAAAATGTAAAATTTGATCTCCAAGCACATTTCAATATAGAGATTATGTTGAACGGTTCGGATCGGATGTTTGGATTTTCAAAATGCAAATATAGTGCCATGGAGCATAAACTTGTTTTACTCCATGGCTCATTTTAGCCCAACTCATTCTTTATTAATCAATTAGTTTTTTTTTTGATAGGGATTTTTTTTTATAAACCATAATTAGAAAACAGATTTTTATGAAACCAACATGATTACTTATTTCTTTTTTTTTTATAACAATCATAAGAATCGAAATGCCATTTCGGTCCCCTTTTTTTTTGGACCGAATTGTCATTTCAGTCCCAGCTGTTTTTACAGATTTCGAAAAAAAAATATGTTGAAAAATTGTAAAAATATCTGGAACCAAATTGTCATTTCAGTCCCAAAAAAAAAAGTTCGGGATCAAAATGATATTTTTATTTTTATGATTTTTTTTAAAAAAAGGTAATCATCTTGGTTTGATAAAAATCTTTTTTCTAATTATGATTTATAAAAAAATTCTGTGATAGGTGCTAAATCATTATCCAAATCGGTACAAATGCCATAGGTTCTCATGCTAGCTAGGTTTACATGTTCCTCCAATAATCATGCTAAGGAATCAATAATATATATAGGTCTTGCGAGTCAACGAGTCTTTATCTCAAGGACAAATGCAGAATCTTAAATTTACGAAGGTCAACTTAAAAAATATATATATTTGAGAAAAATATAGAGGACGAGTATAGAAGATTTTTATACAAAAAAATTGAGAGTCAATTTAAGAAAAAATATAACAAATTAAAAGTATGTAGAGATGTATATATATCTCTAAAAATTTTGGAAACAAAATAGAATGATATCAATTGACCTCGTTTATGTATGTGAATTGTGAAGTCACTTAACAATTTTGACAATAAAATTTCAAATATATTGAAAATAATTTAAAATTGAGAGGTTATGCATCAAGGACCGTTAATTTGAACTACTAAAATTTCACTGAATATATGGCAAATACACTAAATTTCATCATATTTATATACATTGTATGTGAATAATATAAATCATGCATATAGTGTTGAATTTCAATTTTATTTTTATTAAAGAATCTCAATACACTCAAGTATTTTATAGATGTTATTTTTGAGAATTGAACTTATGTCTCTTTCAAAGAAACAAAAACTTGTACCGCTGCACTGAATCTGCAATTCTTAAATTTTTATTTTTTAAACCGTCTATAAACAAAACAATCATAATCACAGAAAAACAACGAGGTAATATTTAATTTAGGAAGCAGTTAACAGTCTCTGGCCCTCAGTCCTTCGAAAATCTCCGGACTTTTTATACTAATTCTATAAACAAGTTCAATGGATGTTCTGCAGATAAAACCGCGTGGTCCCAGATGAAAACGAGTGAAAGCTGTTGAAAACGCGTGGTCAACGAACAAAGTACAATTGAAGTACAATCGGCAGTTAAACTGGAGACCACCTTCTGCGAACATACACATATTATCTTGTAAACATACACATATTATTCTATTAACATACAAATATTATCATGTGAACATACACATAATATCATGTGAACATACACATATTATTCTATTAACATACAAATATTATTCTGTAAACATACACATATTATTCTGTGAACATAAAAATATTATTCTGTGAACATACATATTGTACTTGAAATTATGGTAGTTGAAAGCGCGTTGCCGAAAAAAATCAGATCAGAAAAGGAAAGAAGGTTCAAAAAACGATTCAATTTTCAAAAAAAAGGAAAGTGGTAAAAAAAGAAAGGGTTTAAATAGGAAAAATGATGGATGTACTAGTAAGGACCGCGTTGTTGCCGGTTATGGCAGTTGAAAGCACGTCAGAACTAAGATAAAAAGATAAGGTTTTTATACGCAGAGATTTTTGAAAAACTGTAGCTCGGGGAACGTTACTTTTCTCTTTAATTTACCTCAACTCTTAAATTAGCTAACATAAAAGAATGTAAAACAGTCATCTGACATATCTGATTAAACACATCATAAGAATATCTATGAACAACATAGCATAGGTTGTATTTATCTCAAATCTCAGCATAAGACAACATGAAAGAATGTAAATCAGATTGAAAAACTCATCAATTATAGATCTGATTAAACAAACAATAAAACATAAAATTATTTCAAGTAAAATTTACCAATAGAATTTGAGTAGAACTAGGTTGCTCTTAAATTCATCAAGTCTCTTTATGAACTCAACTCTAAAATCTATCAGATTGGCTTCTAACAATGAATCCAAACTGTTAAAATCTATTTACTTACAAGTGATGTGTCTATGCGCAAAAGATTTAAATTTGGAATTAACTTTGTATTGAGTCAATGGTAAAAAAAAATTCAAAAATAAATGAATTAAAATAATTTATATACCTTCTAATTTTGACCGCTTGATTTTATACTAAATTAATTTCAAAGTTTAAAAGTTTCACATGCAAATGAATCACTCGTAAAGTAGATGGATTTTTATGTTTCAGATTCATTGTTTGAAGCTAATCTGATAAATTTTAAAGTTAAATTTACAAAGAAATTCGATGAATCAGGAACACCTAATTCTACTCATAGAAATTTACTAAAATTATCCTATTACAGCATCTACATCCCTAAAATTATTAGAGTTTCTAATCTGATGTGGCAGTTTCTAATTCAGTTTCAGGGATGTGAGAGAGTTTTTTATTTCGAAACTATGCAGAAAATTTTCTTATTAAGAAACTGTCTATAAACTCTATGTTGACCAAATGATTGGCTCAAATTGTTTCTCCTTTTTAATTTGTTGCTGACGTGGCTTAATAGAAACTCTAAAATGAGTTTCAGGAATGTGAGAGTTAGAAATTTTAAAGACCATAATTTCTAAAAAATAGTTAACAGTTATTTAGAAATCCTTTTGAGTTTTAGGGATGTAGATGCTCTTAATAACTTCCACTAAAAATAATTTTATGTTTTATCATTTGTCCAGTGGGTGCAAACAAAAAATGTGAGATAAACCTCCATATTCCAACATCAATAGCAAGTAAAGATGAGTAGAACTATGGTGTTCTTAGGTTCACTAAGTTTTTTGGAAAATTTAAGTCTAAAACCAGTCAAATTAGCTTCAAATGATGAATCTGAACCATTGAAATATGCGTGCCTTACGAGTGATGCTTCTACATGTGAAAATTTTACAACATTCGAATTAATTTAGTATAAAGTCAATCAGTCAAAATTATAAGGTTAATAAATAATTTAATGCATTCATTTTTTGGAAAGTTTTTGACCGCTTGACTTTATACTTAATTAATTTGAATGTTTAAAATTTTCACATGTAGATACATCACTCGTAAGGTATGCTAGTTTTAACCATTCGAATTCATCATTTAAAACTGATTTGACGGGTTTTAGACTTAAGTTCACCAAAGAGGTTAGTGAATGTCACACCCCAAACCAGGAATTCTGGATTAAGGTGTGATCAACCTCGCCTCGTGCTTAATTAATCATTAAGCACACAAGGCTAATCATGAATAATAAATCAAACAGCAGCGGAAGCAAAATAATATAAATATCAAGCATCAGTCACATAGCAAATAAATAAACATACACATACATAACATATAATCTGATCCATCTCGGATCCAAATAACACCATCTATAGAAGGGGATACATGATCTATCGAGCCCGTATATATAACACAAGAATACGGGACACGTAAACCTAATCAAAAGTCTAACTCTAGCTAATCAAGCGGTGTGGCCATCGGGGACAACTCCTGACAACTCCTGCTGCGGATCGCCAGATGTTGTACCTAAAACCCACGAAACAACTTGTGGGTGAGCGACGAATCGCCCAGTATGTGACCCAGAATTATCCCCTCAGGGATCCTCTACGGTCAAAGCACTTTTATTTATAAAATGAATGCAATTGAAAATATGCACATGTTTGAACCTATATTAATATCTAATAGAACTTATAATACTTTTGAATGATGTCATGATGTGATTATTCTATCATGTCAACATGCGGAATAAATCCAAACTAAAATCAAGGTGTATTATCGGATATAAATCAAATCGGAATCCAATACTCATTGCACTGTGTGCTCAAATACCATAATAATAATAATATGGATAAAGTAAATCACCCCGTGCCGTGCCAATAGGATAAAAAAGATCCAACCAATATAATCCAAGGACTGTGTTCATAGGTACAATGATACACGTTGCCTAATGACATCGAGCATTGCCCACAAGTTATACAACACACTAGCCGATGGTTATATCAAAATCGGTGTGTCATCTCGCCTAACGATTCATCACCCAAACATATAAAATAGGAGAAATCATACAATGCATGTCGTAAAATTGTTAATCTCTTCCCTCATGAGCAGGAGAGAACTCTACCGTCCGGCCAGACTAATAGGATCAGCATCAAGGCTCGCCGGCCTTATGCTATGTACATCATTCCACAAGGCCCGCATTGGACCTTTGGAACTTCCGTTCTAGGCAAAGTAGCTCCTAATGTAGGGAAGGAATAGATCCCGAATCGTCCGTGCCTCAGGGCTTGCATCCGACCCGCACGTAATGGTAAAATGAATCGAAAAAAGATATATATAATCAAAGTTTATACATATAATATAAATCCTAAAGCCATCCAAGGATTAAGTGACCCTCGGCTCAGTGGCTGTCGGGCCGTCCCATGCCAAGTGACACCAAGACGAAACGAAGTCACTCGGCTCTGCTCAGCTCTCACCAATGCATGCGTATGCACGAATTATAATAATAATATATTGTCTTCCACGAGAAGGAGACAACTAATAACCTAATATTCTAATAATATACATATAATATTATTTAATTACTCTACTCCTAAGATACAGTAAATTCGAGTTTTTCAGGGATTATGCAATTCTACCTATAGTGCAGAAAGGATAAACATGCTCTAAAGTTTTAATGCAACTACTTAAAATAAAAGTGCGGATGTCAGGTCAGATGGATCGACTGGTAAGAGTACGCCCACAAAAGAATAATTCAGATATCCCACACCTGAGGGGGCTAGAGTCTCTGTCGCTAATAATCAGCGTGCTCCGCGTATGCTCCGAACTGCGGATCCGTCGGATTGGCCCACGGGTCGGATTCGTACGGAGTAGATTGATCTGTGATCACGTAATTTATACTAATTAAAATCTACACTAATTTTATTCTAACCATCGTCCCAGTTAATGTGCAAGTTAAATTCTCAATTATTTCGGTTTTATAAAATTACCGATTCAGTCAGTCTAACTGATCTGGTTAGGCGTATATTAATTATTTACTTTCATGTCATCGAGCTTAGCGTTAATCTTAATTTCTTTATAGGTTTGTCAGATATTGATCATTCACTTTGGTCCAACTTAATCTAACTTAATCCTAAATTAATTTAATAATTTAATTTGAAGATACATTGCTTTTAGAAATTTAATATTGAATTATTCGCAAGTAAAAATAATTGTTCGAAAGCTACGGTAAATTAACGGGTTTTACTTAGCTAATATATTCTAATTGCCTATCTACTATGGTTTATTTTAAACGAATTACAATTAATTTTAATTGATCGAATTTCAGTTTCAAAAGTTCATTTATAATTAAAATCCCTAATGCTAATATTTAATAATTATAATAATTAAATCGTTATTGCAAATTTTATAATCCGTTTTAATATAGTTAAACTATTTAATATTTTAGATGTATAATTTATTTTATAAAATTAAAACGGAACCCTTAATTAGTTTGCGTGTTTCTAATTAATTTATTCCTAAGTCACGTAGTTCGTTATTTTTATAACTAATTTAATTTCTACGTTTAATTAGCCGTTTCGAATCTAAGTTCATAACGAATATTTTTCGTTGCCAATTAATTGTTCTTTATTAATTAGCAACGAATTTTTGTACAAGTTTGGAAAAAAATGTTTAAAAGAATTATTTTAAATTTTAAAAACTTTTTATAAAAATTTTAATTTAGTTTAATGTGTTGGGTGTTTTAATTTAGTTTGTTTCGGGATCATACAGGTGTCCAATCGGGTTATTTTAGTATGTGCTCAAATTTTGTTATGAGCTATCATCAAGGCATCAAGACCCTGGACGGTATAATCATTTCCCGATTTAATTTAAGTTTACATAAGCATCCGGTTTTATTCGGTTACATTATTGAAAACCTAAATTTTTAAAAGCCGTAATTTAATCCGTCGATTGCCTTATACCTTTCGGCCCATTTGACTTAACGATTATATTCCAACTTAGTTTAATTAAAGGCCCATAATTTAGAAAAAAAAGTTCCAAGCCCTTAATTAAATAGGTCCAATTTCGGATTGGGCCTAAGCCCAATAATCATCACAAATTCATATTAGCCCCTGAATTTTTAAACATCTTTCAAGGGCCTATTTTATTCACAATCAACCCTAACATTGCAAAAATTGCAACAAGGTCCCTGTCAATTCAAGGTCTGGTACACACACATAAATTCAGCACAGTACCAGTGGTATCACTGGGCCAGTACCGACTGGTACCAGCAGCACATACACAACAATAAGCACCACAAGTACCACATTCTCAACACAAGCCAGCAAAACAAAACAGACCAGGCCAAGCAACGGCAGAACCAGCAAAACAGAACCAAGACCCAGGTCAGAATCAGAATAGGCATGCCAGAAATCAACACATGGCTCAAGCCTCAATTCAGCACCATTTGCCGGGAAAAACAACAACCCGAGCAACAGTGTATTTATCTAAAAATTCCTCAACGAAATCCGACCAATTGAACAAGAGGCTCGATAATTTACCCGATTAGAGCTAGCCCGGTACGAAGAGAGCAAAAGGGGAAGGAAAGAACCGACACCAGCGCAACAACAACTAGCACCAGCACAGCACCAACCAAGCACCAGAACAACACCAGTCAAGCACCGGGACGGTACCAGCCAATAGGCGTACCAGAACAGCGTACCAGAACAAACCAGAACGACAGAAAGAGGGAATTTACAGCTATTCTCAGCTCATGAGACCAAATCAAACAAAAACCGGAGCAATTAGAGAGGGATGGGAGGTACTTATACCAAAAGGAGTATAAAGAGAGGGGGGGTCGGCCAAGCCCTCTGACAGGGTAGGCACGAGTCCAACGGGTCAGGGAGCAGGTGCAAGGCCATCTCTCGTCTCACCTTCTCCTGTACGGCATCTGACAAGAGACGAGACAGTGGCAAAAATGGGGCACGCACATTCGCACAAGCAACGAGCGGGAGGGAAAAGGTCCCATCGAACCGTTTAAACCGTCTCCAGTAAGCACAAACAAGAGAGGAGAGGGGTCACAGTGGGGCCATGGGTCAGTGAAGGAATAGAGGGGAGATGCTAGGGTTTCAAGGGAGGGAAGGGGCTGGTGAAAGGAGAGAGACCGAGTGGGACACGGAAAGGAGGAAAAAGAAGAAAATAGAGTAGAGGGGGTCTGCTTTAAGATTCGGGCTGAACGTATTTAATGGATTGAGATTTTCCAAAAGGTCACGCAAATATGAGGTGTTTCAGAGGGGGGTGAATTCCATTCAAGAGTGGACCCGAACCCCAAATTAAATTGGGTTAATTCCCAAGTCCCTCATGTATTCAAAATAAAGGAGTAGGATATCTTCAAGATTCGTGCAAGGTTAAAGATCAATGGTTTAAAACAATTGAAAGGTTTAGGAATTTGTGGCGGACCTGAACTCAAAATTAAACTTGTTAAAATTTCATTCTTCATTTGATGCGGATCCAAATTTTACACTTCATTTTGCTTAGCTAAAGTCCTCTCAAACTGAACTAAATAGGAACCAAATGAGTGCTTTGAGATTCGTGCTAAATCTTTGATCAAGAGTTTACAAATTTCTGAAATTCCAATATGTCTAAGTTAATTGATCAATAGTCCATTTTGTTTATAAAATCTGAATTCTAAGTTTCGTAAAATTCTATAATTAAATTCGTACGAATATTCAGAATGTTAAATTTTTAATTTGGGATTCAAATAATTTGATATGAGTTTTATATAATTATATATGTAAATATCTATTTGATTATACTTCTATAATTCATAAATGAACGTTATTTATAAAATTTTAAATTATTTCATTTCATAAATTCGTTTATGTTTCAAAAATTTTTTGTCTCGTTTTAATAATCAGATTAATTGGATCGATCATTAATCTAGTTGAAGATTTTTGTTTAGTGCAAAGATAAATTTAGAAATTAATCACGTTTTAGAATTTCAGAATATAACATATTGTGTTTTATCATATTTCTCCCACTTACTACATATATTCTGTCTTTAATTTGTAATTTATGATCACTTGCATAAACAACTAATTTTATAGTATCACAATAAACAATTAAAACGTGATGAACATTATCATTTACATGACCATATATAAAATTGTTGGAGCCAGAAAATAATTTAGAGGAGACATTATCATTTAAAAAAGATTAAGAATTAATTACATTCATTATTAGCATGTCCATACAAAGATGAAAAGGAGAAGTCTTTGTCATCAATAACCAAACTCAACATTTGCTCCAATGGCTTCTAGTGTATTCGATCCATTACAATGATGAAAGCCATCACCAATTTGCAGTCGAATTCCGGCTTGATAACGAGGCTAAACACGTCGTTTCCTAGTAATACGGATGTTGCACCCGTTGTTTTTCTTGAAATTTGTGCCACCTCATCCCCTATGCTGTTGTAAATTTTACAGCTTCTTTTCTCAAAGCAGCCTTCGATTCTAAAACTCGGCATTAGTTTCGGGTTGTTATTATCTGCCAAGTTTCTCAGCAAAACTTGTGCTTTATCAATGTTTTGAAGCATTGAGTATCGTTTCATTGAGAATAATTTTGAGTTTGATTGCTTTTTTTTCGCATTCTTCGACTTCATACGCATTCCATCTGTCGTGCAAGCTCAAAAACTACAACAATATATAGCATATATAAGAAATTTATAACTTGCTAGATTTGTAAATTTCAATTTCCTTGAAAATAATACATACCCGAGGGCGTAAACAAAGAAGAGCCTTGCCATCTCCATCCATGAGCACAATCTCTTTGGTTAAATATCTTTGTCTTCTCGAGTAGTTATCGACACGAAAAGCTAACCGTCCAGAATCGTCGTATACCGAGAAACCATCAGTTCCTTGAAACCCCATACTCGATTTTTGCCACACCGTGAAAACCCTCAGTTTGTCGATATTCTTCAGCTTGTTCTCTGTGTGCTGGCCTTGCATGTTACTCGTCATCTTTAGTGTTGTCTGTAGACTGTATATATCAGTAAAGTGATAGTAATTAAGAGGGTGTTTTGGATTGGAGACCAATGTATTGGTTATGTACTTCTTATATATGATCCTACTTGCTCCATTAATTTGGGTGTATATTATTTTTTAATGTATCATGTATAGCACGTTTGTTATATTTTAAATAAAGCAAATTTGTAAGATTTATTAGAGCACTTTAATTTGGACTAGTGGTGTGAGCTGTCCAGTTCTTCTCCAGTTGTATTTATATATGGAGAGGTTTGGCGTTTGGGTAAGCTTTGGTAGCAATGACATGTTCACATTTCTCACACTCTACAATAAGGTTGGAAAAGGAACATCTCCAGCTATTCTTGTAATTAATTAATTAGCAACCTATTTATATATGAATTATTGAATCAATCATTGAATCAATCATTAATTGTTAATGTTGAATTTAATCATATGGAAAATATTATATATTTTTTATAAATTAATAATCATGCATGTATAAATTAATGGAGTATACCCTACCTAACTCGATATATAATTAATTATTTTATTATGTGATCATTTATTGAAATTTTTATATCTTTTTTATGTTGCATTCTATTTTATGTTATTTTATCTCAATTTAAAAATTAAATTCTTTCTTCTATACATATTTTTTTTCAGGACGAAGTCTCAAAAAATAGTCATAGCCGTGTATGTATAGTGTTGATGAGACATATATATTGAAATAAACATTTTCCATAAATTAATAATTTTATTTTTACAACTGGCTTATTTAATTTCAAAAGCAGAAAAATTATACTTTGCCATATATGTTAATGAAAGCATCCAGCAATTATTAGATCAGCATGTCTTGTATTGGTTTGGAGTATATATTTGTGTTCCTATGCACCTTATAAAATCCTATAAACGAAGCACAAATTCTAACTCTAATTAATTTCAAATCCAAGCGGATACCAATTGATTATGGACAAAATGGAGAAATAGAGTTAAGAGATATCATAAATTATCTTTATTTATACAATTGTATATATACGATCAATAACCAAACCATGTGTGAGCTCATATATGGTGGTCTGGATAAAGTGTGGAGAAAGGTATAAAGATGATCTGCATCTAATACCACTTTGGAATAAAGATGAGTAGCAGTTGGTAAAGATTAAGAGCACTAAATATTTTGTTTAAATATATAGCTCATGCCAATGGTTGTTTGAAACTAAAGAATGACCTAAGAAAATATTGCCAAGTGTCTTATTATATCAATATGATATCCTTAATATAACTTCTCATTTTAAAGGAACAATATTTGATAATATTATGGTTGTTTGAAACTAAAGAATGGCCTAAGAAAATATTGCCAAGTGCCTTATTATATCAATATGATATCCTTAATATAACTTCTCATTTTAAAGGAACAATATTTGATAATATTGCTTTTATACATTTTTAATTGACAACTTTTTCTTATTGATATGATGGTCAAAATACCATGTATAAAACAGTTGGTACAAGAACAATTTTTTCATCTATAAATTAAGCTATTAGTGCTTGAAGCTTCAAAATGATAGGCACAAACAATTTCAAATTTTATTTTTTCAATAAAAGATAATCAAGCCTCTGAACTTAAATATTCAACTGAAATCTCTTAATCAAATTTTGAATATGATGTCTCACACTGAGAATAATCTTTGCAGCTAGATCAAAGACTAGTTTTCAAATATATAATTTTAAATTTTAAAAAGGTTCACATGTTCGATCGATCACAGCCAATATAAATAATGATTTTGAGTCTAATATCGGTGAAATTTTTATTGAGACTATAACTATGTTGAAATAGCATAAGCTATGCAAATTAAGGAGTTAACTAAAAAAAATGAGGAAAATGCTACCAAGTAGTAGCTTGGGCTAACTTAAGCCTAACCATAAATAAAGAATCAGATCATGTGCAGAATAAAATCCAACCTACTGCACACCAAAATCTTTTAAAATTATATTCAGAACACATATGACTTGAGTCTTGCTGCTAATCTGAACTGCACAGTCTAACATCTTATTCTATGGAAGATGGAAGATTCCTCTCCCTCCCTTTCTGTGTTGTAAATGTCAGCAGTTGCTGGGGTTGGTGCTGGTGGAAGTCAAGCTGCAACTCACATTTTCGATCGATCACAGCCAATATAAATAATGATTATCAGATATTGAAGTAAACAAACTGGTTAATGCTATGGGATATTGTCATGACTTTTGTGATAATTCATCAAAATTCAACACATTAGCCAAGTATTGGTCCTGACTACTGACAATGCTCTAAATACAATATTAATAATTTGCAAAAAAACAACAATTTATGTTTCGCTTCTCTAAAATTAATTTGAGGATGTCGGCCTTTTCTATATCTAAGCAAAGGCATACATTTTGGTACATTCATTTTTCAATATTTTTTATCTTAACTTCACTCCAGCCAAACTAATAAAAGTAACTAAGCTAACAAAATAAGCATTTTGAACCATCACTACACGATCAGCAAATTTATAATATAAACCGCCAGCTTAGAACATGAGCATTTTTGGATCATCACCATATCAAATGAATTTATTTGCTTGTCCAGAATAGGTAACTAGAACTAGGCTATGCCGCTATGGTGATCATACTAAATGCTATACCACACAAATGGCTACTAGGCCGAGTCTGCACAAGTAAACAGAATCAATACAGTAAGACAAACAAGGTATCAAACCTGGAATTTTTTTTTATATAAACCATAATTATAGGAAAAAAAATTTATGAAACCAACATGACTTTCTTTTTTACAAAAACCATAAGAGTCGAAATGACATTTCGGTGCCAACTGTTTTCACAAATTTCGAGAAAAAATATGTTAAAAAATTATAAAAATACCTAGGACCAAATTGCAATTTCAGTTCCAAACTCATAAAAGTAAGCTAAACTCGTAAAAACATCTGTGACTGAATTGTCATCTACAATATTATATACATTACAGTGTTGCTCAACTCACACAATCAACAATACATAATTTCGATATAGAAGCCCAGCCAAAAAAATAAATAAACATAATTAAAAAGAAATTCATGCTAGCTATCACACACTTAACCTGTTCATCTACAAATTCTTGCCTTAGTGGGCCAGCCCAGTGTTATGTTATTCTTTCTCGGACTATCTATAACAGATTCCCTATCCCCCCGGATAAAAGAAAATAATAATAATACCAAGTTAACCAAAAAGAAGTAAAAATCCTGGAACAAAATTAATCACAGTTTGATACTACCACAAAATATCCTAAAACAATTACATATTTGCAACAAATGGCACAAGCCGTTTGTGATCTCTTTTCTTACCAAGTGAACAAGTGTCAAGCACACGACCAAGCAATAATCGTGTGTTTTGAAGTGCCACCTCACGCGACACCAACCCTCCACCAAAAGCAGCTTCACCCCCACCTCCTTGCCATCCAGTGGATCCAAATCCAGACCCGGTGTTAACAAAAGGCAGTGGCCCGCTCCGTGCCTTGAATGATGTCTGGCTCCCAAACATTGCCTGCAAGGTCTTGTCCCCAAACCCGTTATCCATTGTACCAGAACCCGAACCCGGTTCACTGCAGCTCTTCAGAAGTGCCTCTAGAACATTCAGTGCTTCTGAACAGAGCGGGCTCTCTACCAGCTGTGACACAGCATTGTACACAAGGGGTATCTGTGCAGGGTCTACCAGTGCCTGTTGTAACAGCGACTTCAGCATTGAAAGAACCACTCTCTGGTAACCAAGTGGACCCCGCTCAAGAAGACACAGTAGGTGGCCAAATGCCATGGAGGAGTATTTGGGGAACCACTCAGAGCAGATTAGTGGGGAAGTGCGTGCAAAGAGATCATCTAGAGAAGATATGTCTCCTCGTGCATATGCTTGGAAAACGAGCGCCAGGTCATTGAGCGCCTTGTCACGGCACCAACGGGAGATGTTAGTTGCCACTTGGCATGCTTTCTGAAACTGATCTTGATGTATTGGCACGTCAATCGCAAGCTGGAGGCCAAGCCAAGGAAGGAGGCCAGTGATGTGCATCAAAAGGCGTGTTTCTTGTTTGCCAAAAATGGAGTCACAAGTTGAGATTGTGATACGAGAGAGAACCTCGATTGCTGATTCATGGCTCACTGCTGACATCAGCCCTTTCAGTACCAGTGGCTGCACACCCTCAAAAACCGGGACCTTACCGCCATCAGTCAGCAGACGTTCACTGGTTGACCTTGAATCCATTCTGTATAAAATAAAACATTAGGTTAGCCGAAATGTCACTGTATTACTTTTGTTTCAAAACTTGTACCCGGGATATACAAGGGCTGAATCAACAGTGGTCCATCCTTGTGTCAGTCAAGATGCAGCCATTATTGTAATTATAACCTACCATAGATGCACCTCATGTAATCTTAGGGTATATATCCCAAGAAAAAGAAAAGAGACAGGCTGCAGTTCAGAGTCAACATATAAGTAATTCAGGAGAAATTACTTTCCTCTAATCCTATTTCCATGCTTACTAGGATTTCTGACCTCCTTTTCTTTTACTACATTATGGTAACAGGTCAACCAAATGTAATTCATAAAATTTATGACCAATATAGCAAGTTATAGAATGGGAAATAGGTAGTGCCTTAGAGTAACTTTAAAATATTCAAAAACAAAGAAATGTAAACAATTCCATGAAAAAATATAGAAAAGAAAGAATTTTAAATAAGAATTGCCTGCTAAAATTTGACTGGTCAGTGTCCAGCTCATCACGCGGCATGCTGGAAAGTAACACAAGCTCAGTTGTGCGATCACAAAATTGCAGTCTATCAATGACACGCACAAAGAGATCAAGCACCTGCTGGTACACATGCACAAAATCAGTGTGCAACATGGCCACACATCCCCAGAAGAGCTGTGGATATAGTATGACCTTTTCTGGTTCCATGTTGTCTACCATCACTTGGAGTGTCATCAATATTTCCATTGCAAACCCTAAAACCGGTGGCACAGGATTGACCAAGCACCTTTAGCAGAAAAACTATGTTATATAATATCAAGGAAATAATTTAATAGAGAACACTAACTACCTGAATCTCAACTTGGAACATAAAACAACAGATGCTTTTAAATTTAAAAAGCTGACCCATCTTTTTAAAAAATGTGCAGATAATAGCCAAATTAGTAACGCTAAAAACTTATCATTTTGTAGGATTTTCACAAATACTAATCAATCCTTCAAATATGATGGAAAAGACAAATTCCATCAAATATTCAGAAATTTACTCATTGCCTAGCTCATCTTTTAATTTCTGTTGGTCTAGGACCCAAGGACTGAAAAAATCAAGCCAGACAAGTAGAAAATCCAGGACTACAAATCTGACAAACAAAATAAAAAAATAATTCTCATTCTTTTAGGGAAATTTTAGCCATCTTTCACTTAATTGTTTTGTCTTGTCAATAAAACAGAACAAGCATTAGAAGATATTTACAAAATACAATACATCAGGTATAATTTTCAAAGGTACAAAGAATAGAACCAAAAGCAAAACAAATTTACCTATAAAGGCACCGGAGGAGCAACACACAGTTGTCACTCTTGACAGTTGGGCGTAAGGAACGGTAGATTTGGTGGGATCGGCAGGCGAGGTGCATTGACGTGCACTCCATGGCCCACTTGAGCGCCTCAGCTCCCCATGTCTCCCGCAAATCCCCCTGGAAGAATATTGCACCTACCATATCCTGCACCAGTGCCGCCAGCAGCTCTGTACTGGGGAGTACAGCACGTGCCAGTGTGGGATCCTCATTTTCCCACATCAAGCTTCCCCTCTTGGACTGAATGTGATTGATTAGGCTTGCCACATGCTGTTTGTTCTCTCTGTCACTTTTTCCCTCCACTTCATACAACTCTAGATGCCGCCCAGCTAAAGAGTACAACAAATTTCCAAGCAAATCCTGACAGTGTTCCAGAACAATATCCTCTGAGCTATCCATTGAGACACAAGTCACATGAAACAAGAGGGGCAAGTTCTCACGAAAATCCTCATCGTTCTCGTAAGCTATTTCAGCAAGCAGGATTAAGGCAATGTCGGCACGGGATAGCAGGTGCTGGTGGTGGCCCTGCAAAGCTGACACAAGCTCAGTTGCATTAATCCCGTAGCCCCCACCGCCTCCCAGGTGCAGTTCACCAGAGTGAGGTGTCTCGATCATGCAGTCCACACTATCCCGAGATACGTGGCGGCTCCTCAAGTTGCCAGTTGAGCTACGTACATTTATTAATGGGCCTGACATGTTCATCAATGATGGGAGAAGCTGGCCTGAGCGGCCAGTGGAAGGGTTTGTGAATGCAACCTCAGGTACTGCTGCTGCTAGTGGGCTTAATGGGCCTGACACACTCCGTCCTGTAAGGTTTGAGGTTCGCCAGCTCAAACTGCCACTTGTGTTTCTTAGTGCAGCAGCTGCATCTAGAGATCCACGCACAAGCAAGGGTGACATGTGGGGCTGGTTGTCTACAATAGCTGCCGTGGCTATTTGAACAGGAGCAGGACCCTGAGAGAACTCGAGAATAATGTTCACTGATGGATCCATTCTAACAGGTCTGACAGGCTCATCCGTATCCTCAAGCATTCGCTGCGACAGCTCACATACAAGGTGGTCAATGGTTTGCTGGGGACAGATCCTGGCAAGGTATAAACTAACCCTTTTAGCAACAGAGAAGTAAGTTGCAAATGCACCAGTAATTTCAGGTGATGGGTTTGAGTCGCAGTCCTCAATACCCTTGGTGATCAGAAAGTCAAGTACTGGTATAATATTACGAGTGTTACTTGCTACTGTGCTCCACAACTTCTCTATCTCGTCAGGGAATTGATCGCCATGCCGCCACGTAACGTAATACAACATTTTGAGAAGCCTTTCGCTCCATCCAGACTGCCACAATTTCATAAAGTTCAAGTTTTCTATCCAAGGAGCCACACATGTTAGCACTTGATGTTGAGCAATAATATCGACCGAATCAAGCTGGCGTTTCATGATCTCTTCGCACAAGAGCTCACTTAATTCAGGATGATCTTTGGCAAGCTTAGATGAAAGCTTGTACTGGAATTGCTGGTATGAGTCTGGCAGGTTGCCCACAACAGAGGCTCGGTATCGGCCAGATCCATACCCATCAGTGTCATATTCGGCCCATTCACGCTCAGACAATGTCTCGAGCATCTGTAGGGCACTATCGCGGATCATCTTTGTGGGGTCCACTACCTTGTATAGGATCAGGCTCACAAGACGCTGGATCTCACATCCGGGAATCTCCTGACGCATATACACATCAGCAAGCACACTGAAATAACCATCTGCTATGACTGGATCTGGCAAGTAGCACTGCAACATAACAAGCAAAACATTAAGGAGAAGAATACTAATCATGATGATGATGATAAATTAAAAAAAAAAAAAAACCTCTAGAATGGCATTTATTCTATTTAAGTATAATATTACAAAATTGCCCCTCCCTTTCTCTTGTTTCACACTTGTTTGGGATAGAATATCACGAGATATGACACATAGTAATTCGTAACAACAATATTTATTCACTTATCAGATTACCTAGGTAAAAGAAATTTATTTTAAACATATTCAAGGTGCTACAACTAAGCAATGTTGATGTGGGTCAAATTAACTGAGTCAGGCAGCCAAGTCTTCAGTGATATCTTCCTAGTTGTGCAGGGGCATCTCAAATGTTCCATTGCTTTTAAATTTACACTTATTTTCAAGTCATACCAATTTAAACAGCAATCACATTTATCCAAGTCCTACAAGCTAGTAAAAAAAAGATATTACAAAAAACTAACATGGTCGATTTGTCAGAAAAATTGTTTAGAGTATAACAATCAATGCAGACAAAATACAATAAAAACAGAAGCAAGGGAATAGTGTTTGCACATTTTGCTAAACTGAGGTACCTGATCAATACAATCAGGGAATAGATCAAGATTTGTCCCTAATAGGTTCTTCAGAGCGATTTTAGCCAAAAGAACCCGAAACTTCTGTTTGTCCTTTCCTCCAAATTTCACACCATCTCCACTAGCAAACTTCGAGTGAGACGGGGTTCGCGGATCAGCTGGGGAGAACCCAACAGGAGCTCTAGTGACAGGTTCTACAAACAAGGCATCGATCCATGAGATAACCCTACCAGTCATCTTTCTTGCATTGTCATCAAAACACGGCCCGTATAATAGAGATGCTATGGCGTTCATGGCTGCCCAATGGAGCGCCTCCCCCTGCTCCAACATCTCGCGGTCAAATGTGAGTTTGTCAATTGACTCTCTGGACCGGCTGTGTGGGCCTGATTTGTACCTGTTGGTCCGCATACAGAATAGGAAGTTGGTAACGTATACTTGTACATGTTTCTCAGAGATGAGCAGCTATGCATATGTCAGTGTCAGCTTTCTGATTATGGAATTTGGAGAAGTAAATGGCACACAATTGATTGACTGGGTTTGCTACTTCGATCAAAGTTCAGTAAAGCATTTTGGAATCACTACAACTCATGGCCCTAGTACTACTATTACTATTCCCAAAGTTGCTTCCATTTTATTCAAGGTTGCTTTGGGTTTGCTTAATTGAATTAGGGCACCTTGATTCATACCTTTCAACTTCACGTCGGTAGTCCTCCGGGCCCCACGTGCCACCAGAGTCATCACACCAGTTAAACAACAGATCAAATAGCTTCTTACGCATCTTGGTATCAAACCTCTCAGTTCTGGAGTCAATGAACTCCGGAGCTAGATATCGCACAACTGAGGCAAGGGCATAACGGAGTGGCTGGAGGTCCTGGAAGGAGTCAGAGGAAGACGGAGAGGTAACTTGACGGTATGTCTCCTCTAGAAACCGGAGGTAGTGGTGGCGGAACATGCTTTTCTGGCTGATTGTTCCAGGCCACACCTTCTCGGCAATCATGCGATGCACATTTGCAACATGGATACGCAGATCCTCACGCCGTGACCTTGTGTTCTGCCAATAGAATACAAATTTGTTAAATGAAAAATTTGCCAAATGAAAAAATTTAGTGACCTTTCTTTCTTGTGATGGAAGTCCAGTTTCAGACTAGATCTTTGGTTATGTCAATTAGCCTCCTTATAATAGTAATAGATTTAAGTTCGGGATTTCCTTGCATCTCCTTATTTTAGTTACCTTTCTTTCTCGTCATATATAGGTTTTCTTTTACTCTGCAAGTTTTTACATGTGCTTTCCTTATAATTTGACCTCTCAACCTTCGGCAAGAGTAGTCTGATTTGCCCATCAGCACTCAAGTTTCAACAAACATGTAGGAAAAGAGAATAGTAGATGTATACCTTCCACTTCGGTTTTGCCTCAGTTTCAGATGAAACCTCGTCAACAAAGGTTGCCAGTTCAACAAACATAACCTCTGAGACATCTAGATGGGCATGGCCAAGAGCAGTTGTTGCTGCAAACTGGTCAAATAACAAACTTTCTATTATTTAACTTTTCCAAATTAGAAGCGGTCAATGAGATAAACCACACACTAGGTAATATTATCTTGAAAAAGCAAACAAGATCCATCAAGTAAGATAATAACATTCAACAGGGCAAGATAATCACTTTCTCAAGATCCATTAATGGTAAGGCAGCCTTTACTAGAACAAGAGGTATCAAGATGTTCAAATTAAGTCACCAACATAGCAATCTGCGTCACATTAATTATTTTTTGGGAAATGCAAACAATAGTAGATTCTTATAGTAGCTTACAGCATATGCTTCAGAACCATGCCTAAGTGAAGGAAGAACTATATGAAAGATCTCTTTAGCAACTCTGTCTTTGTCTCTGTCTTTGTCTTCAGGAGGGCAGGAGCAAGCAAACATGGCATAAATGAGCCACTGGTCGAGCTTTGATTCAGCCTCCTGAGATGGCTGGGCTTTCCCACCTAACTCAACTGGCGTGATCTGCTCAAGCCTTCTCACTACCTCAACTCTGTGAATTATAGGAGTTCAAGAAAATTTGCATAAAAGATAAACAAGAAATGTCCCTGTACGAGTGTGTTATGTGTTTAGATATTTAGTATGGGTGGAACTACATGCACAGTAGGCAGCACTGTAGTGATTCTCACATACACAAAACATGCGTAGTACAAATATTATGTTGTATTTGAATTGAATACCCTGGCTTGTGCCCCAGTTAAAACTAACCAAATAAGATACTAACTAGATATAAAATATACAGCTCTATGGCTCTCTGAGTTCTCTCTTTCCTTTTGGGTTGTGAACTCAGGCTTGCTTAGGTGCTAATTCAAATATTATAATTTTCTTTCTCTTCTTCGACAACTTCCTTCCAACTCAGAGCAGTCACGCTCCAAGTCCGGTGAAGTTGAGTCATACTGCAGGAACCACCATTTACCATTGCATACAGAAATCAATTGAAACATTTAGAGAGAAAAATACACCAACCTAGCTTCATGCACAGCACTGGGACAGAGTTCACCAGCATATTTTACGATCTCACTGAGACAGCGGGCCCATCTACCCCGGTCGAGGCCTTCTAGAATAGACTGAAGAGTCACATCAGACGGAACCGGGTCAAACTCACGTTGCAGATCATAAGGCCGGCCAGAATCCCAGTAGCAGCTCTGGACAATGTCATCCTGTGATAATGCATGCCAAGGGCCAATAAGAGAAGATAAATACTAGTCTCAACAAATGTTTCTACCAGTCCCCGTACTGATGTCGTATTATTATAGTTCAGACAGTGGCTTACAATGCATGAAGTTTCTGCTACTTCACGCCTTACCTATACCAGTCAGTACTCATATTGACAAACTCAGCAATGATACTAGAGTACTGAATAGTCTGAGCATCTCAAACTCTTAAGGTTTCGCACACATATAGTTTCTTTTCTTGTTCCCAGTCCATCTTTTCAATAAGAATCAACTAGTGAAATTATAATTAGGATATACAAAACCAATCCAAAGAATAAGCATTCATAATACCAACTTGATTTTTCCAGTGTGCCAAAACTGATCAAAGATGACAAAAAGAACTCACCCCATGCTCTTCAAGGATATCAACAAGGTAAATGGGGCCCACCTCAGGGTCCAGACTCCTGTCACCCAATTCTTCTGCAGAATAGGAGCCTCGTATGTCTCTTCTCAAGGCTCGTAAACACCGCAATAATTCCAAAGCAGTATGCCGTATCTTGACATCAGCAGAGCACAGAAAAATGAGACCAACTGCCTCCATCTCTGATGCACGTTGCTCTGATGCACGCAGCTCTGACATAGTTGGCTCCAGGACCTAGTAGGATATCTCAGTTTAGTTGACAACATGCTGGTAAGCATACATCTTGAATGGATAGTAGGGTATGCATTAACAATTTGCATTTCAAAATTTTGGCTATCATATACTACTGCTCATGTTATCTAGCTTTTATGCAATAAATTTTTTTCGTACTCTTCGAAAACACAACATTACGACCATCTTCTGTTTGTGCTTAATTGAGGTTTTATGGCCAATTGGGGTTGCTTAGGCTTGATCGCCGAGTTCCAGTGAAACATCAAAGGAAGTACAATACTTTTACTCATGCTAGGGTAAAGCACCAAGACAAGGCATTGGATATAAAAACTTACATTTCTCACCTGACCCAACCGTCTTGCTCTCTCCGTCTCCCTTGCAAGATCCTCTGTCAGACAGACCCTCCAAAGACGCATAAGTTCCACTAGGCGGCCTAGGGACGTCTGGATCAAAAGAGGAAACTCATCAGGAAGCTTAAGTGTGAAGTTCACCATACCCTTCATGACAGCATACCGGCGTTGAGGAAGGTAACGCACAATGCGATTCATTGCTTGAACTGCCTCATCCCGCACACCAGGATCGATGCTTATGCTGTGCTGGGGGATAATTTCAGTTATCTTATTGGAGCTTTCACCACGACCAATCTCGTCTATTAGATGAGGGATACATTGGAGTACCGAACGAAAGAGAGATCCCTGAGACTTATCCTTTGTAACAGTTTCAACAGAAGTCTTTGAAGAGGTCAGGAGCGCTTGGCCATAGATCTTATTGCACAACCTTAGAATTGTCTCAATTGCAGATTTCACCTTTGGGATGTAATGCTCGATACCTTGTGCTTGGAAAAGATTAAGGCCAACTTGCTGGTTGGATGGAGAAACAACAATGGCTAAAAGAGCACGAAGTCCGATCACCTTGGCTTCACTCAAGCTGTCATTTTTTAACAGCTCAAGAATCATGTGATTCATTGTGAAGTCAAGGTTACTATCAGCCAGAGTCACACAAAACTCAACCAGCTTGTCGTGTTGAGAATCTTGGGTTAGGAGCCCTTTTCTTAACACTGTTAAGAGTTGGGTTGTGACACTGTCAAGACAGTCCCAGACACGGTTTTTTGACTGCTGATTTGCGTATGCATTAAGATAGAATTTGACAAGCCGATGGAGGCAATCAAGTGCCATTGATCTATGGTTCTTGTCCTTGAGATGCTTATACAACAGCTCCATGTGCTGGCCAAAATTGCTGTTGAATGTTTGTGGATCGCCTAGACAAAGTAAGAGGGTAACTAAGGGAAACCCATCCTGCATATGAACATAAACTAACAGGTATTACAACCAGATAAACTTTTAGAGAGTGCTCCCTGATGGAAAAAGAAAAACAAGGTTTAAGAACTAAATGCTAACCCAATTAGCCCCCGTGGTAAAGCAAAATAAATCCACAAAAAAGGGGCAAAATTAAAAAACACATAACAATGTCAGAAGCGCATTAAAGAGAAAGCCCGAAACAAGTACACACTGGAAACTATTGACTATAATAGTACTATTGTCTGGTCCATAAACCCTTGTAAATCATGACCAATTATTCAGTAAACCTGGCACGACATCATTCACACGTTCCTAAGAATACTCATGTTAAAGAATAAAAAAAAAATTAACTCATACTCACTGGAATGTGTTTGCTCTGTTTATCTATCCAGTGGATAAGCTGGCCCCTAATCCGACCAACTGCATCATACCAGAGAGAAAGTGCAGGGTCTACACCGACAGGTGGCCAGCTATTCTTCCCGCCCTCTGCAAGTGGGGCCAAGATGCTAGACAGCATGACGCACAGGGCATGCTGGAGTTCACTCTTTCTCTTGTTAGGAGAGCGGTTCAGAGGGTTCGCTTTAGCTACAAATGAGGCTGATGCATTCAGTCCACCCTCTGTCTTTACCTGCAAAAAATTCACTTTAGTTGCATCAATAACCGGAACCTTCAATCTTCGCAATTGGTATTAAATGCCCGGCTGGTTGGCATGGAATTAAATTGCACAGATAAGGGTATTTCAAACAAAAATAGCGAAAATTGCACAGCTGAGGTTTAATGGATAATAAAATGCAAAATTGTGGATTATGAAGCTCAGTTGATCTTATTTGGGCTTTAATGCACACCTGATTAATTATGAACAACACAGCAGTGGTGAGAAACTCGGGCATAAATTGTAATTCTTGCTATAGACACAGTAACAACCATACAAATGACTGCTACTGCCAAAGAAAATTTCAAAGTATTGCAAATAATGGTGCATATATAGATACTAATTTAAGAAAGTGGTACTAAAATGCATACCCCTAATTTAAGGTAGCGCATGCCATTGATAATGCTCAGGCTCTGGCTTCTCAGAAAATTAGTCTCAAGACCCCGGGCACTTAGCTCCATGAAGAAACGTTCTGTCACCGAACTAAATCTGTATGAAATCAACACTACAATATCAGATAATTTTATCAGAAGTTTTATACATCAACTAACAAAATGTGCAAACTTCATTTATGAACAGAAAAGACATGTCAGAGCTGTCTATAGGATGAAACTGCAATACTTTCATGAATTTGGTCAAATAAAGTTCAATTGGTTCTAACAGACCACAATTAAGTTGCTTCTTATCACATCAACATGTGTTTCGTGCCAACTACCAAACCCAAGTAAAAGACCTGACTGGTACAACAGCAACATGAAAGTCTGAAATCCGCATACCTTATCCGTGACAAAGCTCCCAGCAATTGTGCCACAAGATCTAAAAGTAAACCCCGCAAATCTACCAATGATGGATATTCAACTTGGCTGACTATCCTGTACAGGAAGCAACAAAATAAATTGCAATATGAATTGTGCTAAAAGAATAAGCAACTATATTATCTACTTGTAATTATAAATTGCAGTGATGTAAGGCCAACTATCAAAACAAGTTCAAACGGAGGAATAACTGAAAAAAATTGAGGCGTGATGCATCTTTAATGGAGGTTTAATTTTACAGTTAGCAGTATCGTGTAATGTATTTAGACTGAGGCTCCCCTCTACTAATAACCTGCCTTGTGATGTTATAATTTAGAGGTGCCTCACCTGTCAGCATTAATCAACCAATCAAAGACGAAGTTTTCCAAGCCAGACCATAGTCTTTCTGGACAAATGCAAATTTACATAACTTCAAAAGCAGGTTTCACAATATATGTTTAAAAATGTAATTTTTGATTCAAAGAAGGGGATTCAGAAGAACCTGTAATTCCCTCTTGAGGACAGCATTCAGCAAATCGGATACAAGCTGAACAGAAGACACACTCCACTGCAAGCTGAACAAATTGTTGGCACTAAATCAAATAAAAAAACATCACAAAAGTAAACTGCCAAATAATATATAAGCAATTAAAGTACAGTGATAATGGCATAACATGTCCCCCCATGCTCATGGGGCTAAGTAGATCAATAGGTACATGCTTAGCTGCTATTAGTATGTTTGATAGAGGGATAAAGTAGAGGAATAAGGGGACAACTCTTATCCCATGTGTGAATAGTGATAAGAGCTATCTACTTCATCACTATATCAATCATGGCCAACAGGCATAAGAAGCAACAAAGCTACTTGATCAAAAACATCAAGTGCTTATTTTGTACAGCATAAAAGAGAAACGGAGCACCCCTTACTCAACAACCTTTTACATAAATTCATGCAATTTAATTGTAAAATTAATCACGACCTTCTTTTGGTATGTAGAGGCATCATGGGCACCCTTTGGTGACTCGCTGGAAGGTACAAATCATGATAGTTAGGCTCGACAAATAGCTTCCTTGTTCAGCCATAAGAAAATGTATCTCCACAAGCATATGGATATAGATTACAAGTACACTAAAACTCACCGGGATTTTTATTTCCTATGGATCCCAATTTTCTCTGTCGGGTAACATTTCAACTGGTATATGCTGATTTTAAATCCCGACTAGAATTAATATAAGCATTGCATGGTGGCAGTAAATACAATTTGCAAGAAGTACAGCTATACATCAAATCAAACCAATTCTAGCTCAATCAACCCTCAATTTGCAATTGTTCATATTGGGCCTCAGCTCAGTCAATTTTGCCATTAAGAACCTTGTCCTGTTAACATCAAAAGGGACCACAAAAACAGAAACATTGTTCTAAAAAACGCAGCTATTTTACATAAATTAAGCTAACCAACTGTTTGTAACACTATTAAGACCTCATTAACAGGAATTAAACCCAGTTCACAGTCCTGAAACCCAAATAGAGTGATATCAGTGAAGTGTACCTTTCTCTCCAGCGAAGCAGAGCTTCTAGAAGAGGCACAGGCGTGTGTCTGGCGACCATAGCTAAAGAATCCAACACTTGCTCATAGCTTGGATCCGACGTCCGTAGATACAGCAAATCCTGCTTACACAAGGATAGAATTCATTATTAAGAGCTTGGGTTGAAAAATGCTGCATTCAACATACAAAACCCTCCATAATTGCAAAATATCGCTTTAAAATTGACAGACAGATACAATGAAAACGAGAGAACGGGGAAGGAGTAGCGAATGGAAGACATCCCCGCAGCTATGAGATCATCAATGATCTCAGGTCGGAGGCTAACCGACTAAAAAAGACCCCGATGCGACGACTAACCTGAGCTTGAGCGGTGTCGATACGCCGTCGCGCGAGGGGAATAAACCTGGCGAGGAGAGAATCGACGATCTGCTTAGCGGCGTTGCCAGCGCTCATATCTCCACTGAAATTGTATTTCCTGACAGTGATTTGGGCGAGAGAGGGACTGGAAGAAGAACGCGGGATGGGAGGGGGAGGAAAGGGGAGGGAGGTGAAGGGAAGGGAACTGGAGGGATCCAGTTCGTGGAATGGGGTAGAAGCTTCCCTTTTATACAGTGTATCCGGCTCTGGTGAGACGACGACGGGAAACGGGGTTTTGACGAGTTTTAACCACTTTTCCGAGCTAGAGTTACCATTTTAACAGCTTGTAAATTTTTTTTGTTCTTTTGGTAAAAAAAAATTGAGAGATAAACTCGACGATTTCATCAACGGGAGCCTGCCTGCGTCTGCGAGTGCGTATCCTATTCCTCTGAAATATCTCTTATTTTGCGTGACCGACGTGTCCGGTGCCTATTCGGGGATAGCGTAGTTGACCAGTATTATTTGAGCTTTGAGATTCGTTTAGAACGATTTTAACAGTTGAGATTTTCCAAAATATCACGCAAAATATGAGATATCTCAGAGGATGCTAATTCGTACACTGCTGGAAGGCCTAATGAGCTAAAGAAGCATCTTTTGAGTTAATAAAATCCGGCCGTCCGATTGTAAACGGAACCCATCCGGCTCCCGCCTAAAATATAGGGAGCTTTTAATATTAGTACGAATTTAATTCGCACGAATCTTAAAGCTTATCGGACAGTCCATATGCATAAATTCAAAAGATTCCTTTTTGAGTTACTGCAGAGGATACGAATTGAGGCCTAATGGCCTATCGAGTTCGTTTTGTTTGTTTTACTAATTATAAATATAAATTGCACGTGAGGTTAAGCTATTGAGATCTCCCTTTGGTTTGCTCAGATATGCAAATCTGTATTTTGGGAGCTTAAATTATTAAATAAGAAAAAAATCGGATGAGAATCTTATAGATTGCGTTTTATTTGAGCTAAAATTATTATTAAATTGTATGCAATGTAAGATGTGGGTTAATATCCTGCCGCATACAAATCGCAAAAGATTCTCAAGTATACTTGAAATTTGAACATTTTTTTTTTCATAAAATATCTGCATTATACGACATGTAATGTAAGTTATTTACATTTTAGGTTTAAAGTTCGTAGCTCAATTAATGTATAATAATGTCGGAAACTGAAAAAATGTGATTGGTACATCATTAAAATGTATATTTTCTCCTAATTTGTACTGACTTCGAAAAATAATATTTTGATCTGGTGACAAAAATAGAGTAGAATTAGGGTGTTCTTAAGCTCACCAATGTTTGGTGAGCTTAACTCTAAAATTCATCAAATCGGTTTCAAATGACGAATTCGAACCGTTGGAACCTGCCTACCTTACGAGTGATGCGTCTATATGTGAAAATTTTAAACATTCGAATTAATTTAGTATAAATTCAATCGGTCAAAATTAGAAGGTTAATAAATTAATTTTAGTGCGTTCATATTTTGAAAGTTTTTTGACCGCTTTACTTTATACTAAATTAATTCGAATGTTTTAAATTTTCACATGTAGATGCATCACTCGTAAGATATGCGGATTTTAATAGTTTGGATTCGTTATTTAAAACCGATTTGATGGATTTTAGAGTTAAGCTCACCAAGTACTTTGGTGAGCTTAAGAACACCCTAGTTCTACTCACAAAAATAATATTCTTCATATAAAATAGATGAGGGTTCAAATACTTCATATAATGCCTCATATTTTATATCTTCGTTTTCAAAGTCCAAATTGTTGATTCAAACCACTCAAAAATGATATTTATATTAAAATAAGTTCGGAGGGCAATTTTTTTTAAATAGTTTACTATTTTTTCTTAAGTAGGTACAAAATCATTGTTTATGTACTAATCTAAAAAAAAAATCCAAAAATTATAAAATTTGGTCTCCAATCATATTTTAATATGAATATTATGTTGAGTGGTTCAGATCGATAGTTTGAACTTTAAAAATAGAGATATAGAATACAAAGCATGATAAAGCATGAAAAGCACCAGTCATTTGAACCATCCTCTAAAAAATATTACATATCTAAAATCCAATTTAAAAATTCATTATAGTTATAAAATAATTTGATAACTTCATCTTCAACTTTTATTTTATTTTTTTTTAATTGTAATAAAATTATACCAATTCCTGCGTCATTAAAACCTCAACAATTGCGTTGTGGGACCGAATCTCCTGACCACCAGCATCATATAGCTCAGCCAACCGCTGGTTGCCACTTGGCATTTAAAATTATAAAATGAGGTTAACGGTGTTACTTTTTCTGAATCATTTAATCCCAACTTTCCCTCAAAAGAGATCTATTATTAAAAATTGATTTGATACTTGTTGGACCACACTAACTCTTTCTTGCATCCCTTATAAAAATAAATAATTAAGCAAGGTTCTAAATAGCACCGCTATAGCGTTTTCAGACCATAAAAATTATTGTGGCATTATATAAACATAGCGTCATTTTTTTAGCCATTTCGCTATGGTGTGATAAACGCTAATTAAATCTTTGCAATTTCATTTAAAAAAATAGATAATTAAACCGAAGATATCCAAATTCGTTGGAGAAGGGTTCAAAGGCAAGAAAGCGGTGGTGAAATAGCATAAATCAAGCGAGACACTTGCCTCTCTGGCTTAAAAAGAAATTTAAAAAATACCTCACTATAATTTTTTTTTCCAAAATATAATTTTATTTTTATGCTTTTTTCAAAAAAATTACAAAATAATTTAATTAACATTCAAATGATTATATAATTATGTCTCCTCCTAAAATTTTATGTCACTGTTTAAATTTTGGCAAGAAAGAAGGAGAAAGATTAAAAATTAGAATAATAGTTCATTTTTAAAGGGTTCAAGAAATACAAAGAATAAGATAACTAAAAAAAAATCAACAAATGACTCCACAAGAGGAGTGTAGCCCCCCCCCCCTTCAGTCCCAACAACGAAAGTATGCAAGTTGAATTCAGATGTTTTAATATGGTTACTAGCATAGTGAAAAATGAATTATTCGGATTTAGTTTGGTGAAGTCAAAAGTTTATGATTCGAGAATAATTTGGGTGTAATTCGAAGATAATCCAAAATTATCTGGATTAGAGATATCAATCTTGCAAGATAGCAAAAAAAAAAAAAAATTAAATGTTCTAAGAAAAATTTGGAAAAAATTTGTGAATAATTTGAAAAATTCAGAAAAAATTGTAAAATTCACAAATTATTTACATTTAATTCAGTCAATCGAATAATTCAACATTTAGTTTGACATCATAAAAAAAACAAATTATTTGAATTTATTTCACGAATCTTGTGACTATGGTTAATAGCGTTGAAAGGACTTGGAGAGTAATTTTTTATTTTTCCTATAGATTTTAGGACTCTATTTGAAAGATTTCTGTGTAAAAGGAAAGATCAAAGAACGTATGAAGGGGAGTAAAAATGTTGTGGTCCCTTTTACTTTGCTGCAATTAACTAATTCAATGAATTAATTTTTTTAATGGAAAGTTGAGATTGAGAAATAGCAATTAGAAATGTTGGCCCAAAACGGCCCGGCCCAATAAAATAAAGTTACGAAGTTTTACAAAAACACATCAAGAGCCCCCTTCGGCTCGAGACCAAATGTAAACAATTACTCTAGAAAACGAATTGAAACGACAAGGGAAAAAGAAATGCCAGACCCGCCAAAACTCGGGCAAAGCAACAAATCCTACAAATCTAACAACCTAAAATGAGAGAATTTTCCATAATAAAGAAGAAAATAGAAGAGAAAAAGGAGGAATTCGTATCCCCTCGGGTTATAGAATTGAATCAGACGGTCTGAAAATGGAATTTTTAACTTGGCACGCATCTCAAAGCAAAAATAATACTGCCTCCTACTGCCATCCCGATCACCTGGAAGGATACGGATACAAAAAAGAGAGAAAACAAGAATGGAAAGTTGGAAACTCGTCACCATCTCAGCCGCACAACCTCCTACCAAAGAATGTACACCAAACCACTCTCTGCCTCCGCTACATCAATCCCTCTCCGCAAAGCTCTCTGAACCGTGGTCCCTCGGCAGGCTCTGTACAGTATCTGACCACCGGCCCGGTGAGTTTCCAGGCCGGTCCCGCTCTCTATCGCTACTATTGTTCGATGACGCCACCATTGCCTCTGCCCTGGCATCCCGTACCATTCTTAGAACATCCTCCATCCCTGGCCTCCTCACCACATCTACTGCCACGCAAGCAATTGCAATCTCCAAAAGCACGCTCAGCTTCTCCTCTGCTGTGTCACTCTCCTCCCCTGATTCCGTCTTCTCCTCATCCCTCACCGATCTTACCCATTTCGGGATGTCTTCCCCGTGCTCCTCCACTAGTTCTTGAAATGGTACTTTCCCTGCCAAAATACATTCTCAATTGTCAATGTTTAAGTGTGCTAGTATATTGGAAAATTTTGAAATATTGCACAAGTCCAAAAGGGTGTCATGGGCTAATATATTTTGGGCTAGTTGGGCCTTTAAATTGAATACTGGGCTAGTGTGCCATACCTGTGAGTAGTTCCAGGAGAAGAATGCCAAAACTATAAATATCAGAACTAGGGGTGAACGGATTTGAACTTTTTGGGTTGCGGGTCTCCGGCGCCCGATAGAAGAGGCTGGAAGAAGAGGGGGATGGCAGAGAAGAGGAGGGAGAAGGGGAGGGAGGGAGGAATGTCGGTACAAGAGAGAAGTCGGTGAGGCACGACTCAAAATCGGCACCAAGAAGTACATTAGACGGCTTTAGGTTGGCGTGCACAAGGCCTGACTGGTGCAGGTGGAACAGACCGGTTGCCACGTCTTCTGCTATCTTCAAGCAAGACGTCCAATGGAGAGGTTTTCCATTACCTGATGGCCTTGACCCTGTATAATGAATATTTGGTCAGTGTAATTATCAAATAAATATTATAATTAAACTATTGATAAAAAAAAAATATATATATATATATATATTGGTTCAAATAGGATGCCAGAGAACAAGTTTTGACAATAGAAGTGTCCTCCAGTTGTAAATACTAACAGCATTTGGAGAGGAATCCTAAATTCCTAATTAATATTCTTAGATTATTTAATGCTACAGAAATTGTTTTCCTTATGATCTGCAAATATTTATCTGTTAGATTAATTGTTTATTTATTTATGTAATATTCTTTCGTATTAGTAACCCTCAACCCAACTTGCATTGCAGAGTAGATACAGAGAAAATCCTCAACCCAACTTGCATTGCATAGTAGATACAGAGAGAGCCCAAAAAAAAAAAAAAAGCAAGAAAAACAGTCATATGAGGACAATTTCCAAATTCCTTTTTCAGAGAAGTTATGTCCCAACCATATAACAATGTGAGATTAATGACTCTAAGGAAAAAAGGCTACCCCCTCAGGGACCAATTTCCTACGAATTGATTTGAATTTATTCTATTAAAATCAATAACTGTCTTCTTGTAATAAAGAGAGCACAGGTGGATCTGGTAATAGTACAAAAGATTTTGGCCACATTATTGCTAGCAGCTAAAATCCATGGTAGATGCCTTAGACCACAGGTTTTGACTGTCAGATAACTCTACAATGTAAGAACAAAACTGATTGGATAAAGATTTGGCCCAAGGAAATCCTGGGACAAACAACCAACAACAAAAGACCTTGTGAAACCAATAAAGTGTTCTTACACAGGGAAATGCTTCCATCCACACCAAAATTACTATTTTGGAAAGGGATGGTTTTTGTTTAGTATACTTTTTGACATAGTAATTATTACTTCATTAATTTAACTTTTAACTTGGATATAGTTTTTTTATAATAGCATTTTCTTCAATAATTCTTAGTTGCTTATTTGTTTTACAGTCCTAGAGTATAGGCTATTGATACGTAATTAACCTCCCCAATCAGTGACCAATAAAATGTGGAGGAAGAACGAGAAGTAGGGTGCACTTCACATGGTAATTGGAAAGGGGCCCACAGCACAGAGGTCCATAGCCAGATAAGAGCAAGAGGATGTTATTAATTGTATGTTTGTTCCCCATCTCCTCACATGGACTTTGTTACTCTAATCCATCAAGCATTAAATGTAAATATAAATTAACCTATCAACCCAAAGCAACCCCCTGCATTAAATGTAGACAGAATTTTTCTGGTATTACAAGCAAACCATTTGTTGACTTCATATTGAGGCACAAGTATGATATGGAGGAGAACAACACTAGAATAACAAAATTCATGCACATTAACAATTTGTATTAAGAATCATCCAAATTAATAAAATATAGTGGAATATTTAAATGCAGAAGGAATCTAGATCCCAATTCCCAGATAGCATGGGCACATAGTGGTTATTTAAATCCAATTGTAAATGAAATGCATAAGAAAAAACTCCAAATACATGTTTTAGTAAAAAGACGCTACCATTACCTGGCTTCTCAAAACTACGGCAAATTATGTGTAGCAATACAACAAGTAGATATGCATATTCATTTGAGTGAGGCTATGGTACTTTGCAAAGCGTGAATCGTTTCGTGCATTGGATTCATATATTTGTCTTCAAAGTCCAAATAGTCGATTTGAACCCCTCAACATTATTACCATATGAAAATATACTTGGAAACTAAATTTTAAAATTTTTGAGGATTTTTTACTATTTGTTGAGACAATTAGAAAATTACTTGATCTAAAAATATAAAATTTGGTTTCCAAGTATATTTTCATATGATAATAATGTTGAGCGGTTTAGATCGACTGTTTAGACTTTGAAGATAGAGATATGAATCCAATACATGAAACGATATGTGCATTGCAGAGTACCATAGCCTCACTCTATTCATTTCATCTGCTGATTCCACTTATTACTTATAGAACAGTCATGGAATTAAGAAGACAGCTCTATATATTAAAACTTACATGGTGCATTAGCTTTTTGCTTCCCAACTATGTAAATTTATTAGATGCACCTGGCAAGTTTTAATAGTAATTAATCTACCAACTTTCTCCAAAGGTAATAACTACAGTGTAGCCCTTAAGCTTTCAAGTCCCACTACTAGTAACTCTGTAAAGACAACTCAATGGTTAACAGGTAGCAGGTAGTTACAGTGAAACAATATTGACCCACTACATGGATCACCATACCATGTTATACCAGTCTATTACTAACATTCCACGAGTTATATATCTTCTCCCCAAAGTGAGGCTCTCATTCTTAGTTTAATACGGTCACGGGACATTTGATTCCTATTTCTGTCTCCTCTTTTGACTGCACAAACTAAGATGCTCCGATCTCCAGTAAACACATAATGGATACCTCCAGTTATTTTTATGGCTTCTTGGTGCAATCCATGTTTCCTAAACCCTGTTTCTAGATAATGAAATCAAAGCCTAGAATTCACTGCATCTACTGACCCACTAAGTTTTGTCCATGTCACATAAAACCTAATTACTGCTAAATGGCTTGTTAATTACTGGGCACAAGTGCACAACAATCCTAGAGAAAACATATCATGTTGTGCATTGGGTAAGAAACTAAGAATGGATAGTGCCCCACTAGTGTTAGTAACATAGGTGTATGGATAAAAGTTTTTTTATAAAAAAAGTTGATAGAGACTCCCCAGAAAACCCATTGTCAAAAAACCAGAAAGCTCTAGTCAAGAGTGAAGCCCCAAAAGTAAATATTATATACAGGTGTACATAAAAGTATAATTAACAATATCTTGGAGGAAAACAACAAAGTAGAGACTATGGTTGCATCAGTCCAAACTGATGCTTATTTTGGGGCGAAAAAACATTCCCAAGAAAAAAAAAGAGACTAACCGTGAATGAGGGAGAAGAGGCTTCCATTGGGGAAATAATCATACACAAGCAATCTCTCTTCCTTTGCTTGGAAATAAGCTCTCAAAGGCACAATATTGGGATGCCTCACTTGACCCAACTCTTTGGCTTTTCGGCTAAACTCCTCGCCATCCCTGGCCACATTCTCCTTTCCTGCCACCTCTCTCAGCCGCTTCACTGTCACTATAAACCCTGTCTCCATAACCGCCTTATAGGTTGATCCAACCGTACCTGTTGGATTGATATTGATTCCAATCATATGACTATAAAAAGCTTAATAGACTGGAAAAAAAATTATACTATTTTTAAACAGCTTGGTAATGATTTCTTCAGATCACTTGTAAAGGAAGAGTTGATGAAAAGTAACTAGCAAATCCTATTTGGGTAAAAGGTGGGGTAGGGGACCGGTTAACACCTTTGTCTTATTTGTGCTTAGCTAGATTTTAGGCTAAAAGAAAAATCATTGGGTAATTAAGTTCTTATGATAGTTCATTGTTCAAACACTATATATAGAATATAGCAAAAAGATACACGGTAATAAAACAACAAGATGAATTTACAAGTACCCAAAATATATCCAACAAATAATTAGAATTTTCTCTGACAGTACCTCTACCAAGTGTCTCAGCTGATGCACGAAGCAACTCTTCCATGCTATACATCTCTCCAACACCTCCACAAAACAACAACTTGCCAGAGCTCTCTGTTTCCCATGAAAATGCCGGTTTACTAACCGGCCTTTGTGGTTCGTCTCTGTGTTGAAGAGTTGTTGGTTCAATTTCTATTTCAGTGGTTTTTGGTTCGTGTTCCTTCGGCTGGGCGCTCACCTCAGCCGACTTTTTTTTCTTTTTCTTGAAAATTAGCACAAACAACAGTATTGAGACGAGTGCCAAAAGGAGAATTCCACCGGCAACTGAACCGGCAATAATGGCAATCATGCGCTTTTTGTGGGTTTTTTCATGGTTAGAGGTAACTAATGGAGGTATTGCAATTGATGCTGAGTATGGTTCATTGGGGCTCAGAGGAGGAGGCAAGAATGAATCTCTCGTACAAATTTTGTTGATTTGTTGGCCACAGAGATGAGGATTTTGAGAAAAGGAAGAGAGATTAAATTGGAACAAAGCTTTAGTCAATGGGATTTTACCAGAGAGATTATTATAAGATACATTCAAGAGACGAAGACCGGATTGCTTGAATGGTGGGATTTCACCAGTAAGTTGGTTGTTTTGCAATTGCAAAGAATACAACCGTTGAACTGAGATCAATTCCACAGGAATTGAACCAGAAAGAAGATTGTCAGATAAAACTACGACCTTTAATCGGTGAAGCAAGGATAGAGACGAAGGTATTTTTCCAGAGAATTTATTCTGGTTCAAGTAAAGAGATTTTAAATTGGTGAGGGAAGAGAGATCAGGGATTTCCCCTGAGAGATTGTTTGATTTGAAACTGAGCACACGGAGCTGGTCTAGACTGGAGAGGAAGATGGATTTTAGCGCACCACTGAGATTTAGCGATTCTAGAACAAGCTTGGTGACGCGACCATCTGGCGAGCATTCCTTGACGCCTATCCATGAGGTACAAAGAGAGGAGACTGATTCTAATCTCCAGGGGAGAGAGTTTGACACGTCGATAGCAGATTTGAGGAGGAGCAAGGATTGAGCGTCGCTAATGGATGATTGGGAAAGGGAATGTGGCACGAGAAGGAGAGAGAAACAGAGGAGGAGAGAAAGAGAAAGAGAAAGAGGGGGTTTTGGAGTCATTTGGGTGGTTCTAGATTTTGTTCAAGAGGAATGGATAAGCGGAGAGGTGGCGCGCGCCATGGGAGAGGAATGGAGGGAGAGAGACAGAGCAAACGATGAAGCGAATGGTTTCCACGTGAATGTGAGCACTGAGCAGTGTGAGAGAGACGCAGAGGAATCTATATGCCCCTCTGTTATACCAAAGAATTCCATGTTGGTGCAATTTTACTTGGTAGCAATTAAACAAGACAAAAATATATTTAATTAAAAAGAATGACAAAAGTTATATAATAATGTCACAATATTTTATTAGTGAGCTTATAGTTTGTAACGTAGATCTACCAATTAATATGTTTTGATACATTAGATATGGATAGGGTTGGCAACGAGCAGGTTCGGTTCGAACTAGACCAAGTTTATGGCTCGCTTGTTTTAGTAATTAGCGAGCTAATATTTGGATCTGAGCTGAAAAAGTGGTTTGTGGCTCATTTGTTTTGATAACAAGTGAGCCGAGCTAGCTCGTGAAAGCTCATGAACCAAAAATCTAAATATATTAGATAATTTTTATAAAATCAATTACTATAAATTAAATTTGTAACTAAATTCATTTATACTAAATAAATCTTCAAATTCATATAAATATAGTTCACAAAATAAATTCATGCATACTAAATTCACACAAATTCATATTTGGACCAAGCTCGCTCACCAACTCACGAGCGAGTTCGGTCCTAGCTCAAACTTGTTAATTTTGATTCAAGCTAGTAATGAGCTGCCTCATTAATAGCTTGGTCCACTAATTAACAAGTTGTTTGAGTAAGTCAGATGCGAGTCACGATCAATCCACGAGCTACGAGCTTTTTTGTCACCCTTAGATATAGATTTGTGTCAAAATGTACGCTGGATGAAATCAAAGTATAACTAACAATTGTTGTATTGAAGTACGCTAGATCAAAGGTTTAAATAACGTTTATCGCGTCATAGCGGAATGGTTAAAAAAATAGCGCTATGCTCATATAGCGTTGCTATAGTGTTGATAGTAGCATAGCCTTTATCATCTGAAAATGCTATAGCACGCTATTTAGAACCTTACACTAGGTTTACTCATATTTTATTGCAATTTTCAACATGTATAATATAATTGAATCGGTAATAATTTAAATTTATTTTTTATAAAAAAATATCTTTTAGCATCGTTGACTATACAAAATAAAAAAAATGTTAAAAATCTCAAGCTAAATAAAATTGCAATAAAATATTGTTGTTTGGGTATTTTTAATAAAAGTTCAAAATTTTAATTATTTGTGATAAAATATATTTTAAGTTGGTTATTAATAAAAATGTCGGACCATAGGCTCACTCATATTTTATTGCAATTTTCAACATGTATAATAGAATTGATTCGGTAATAATTTTAAATAATACTTTTTGAAAAAGAAAAATATCTTATAACATCATAGACTATACAAAATAAATAAATAAATGTTAAAAATCTCAAACTAAATAAAAGTAGCGCACAAACATTGTTTAGATTTTGTACAGTTCAATTTACTTCTTTCATAGTGATTGTTCGGCAGTGAGGTTTAGAGCCTTGCAGCTTAAGAGTTAAGCTGTATTAAGGAGGAGTTGTTTAGTTAATTTTGGTTTAAAGTAATGAAGCTTAAGAATAATAAAAGTTCTAAAGAGGAGTTTAAGGAGGCACTATACCTTAAGCCAGAGTTTTTGTCAGCTCAAAAATTTGCTCTAAAAAAACTTAAAAAAGGTGCTTTAAGTCTCTCTAAGACACAGCTGTTCGGCTTGCTTAAACCCTCACTGCCAAACACTCTCGTAGCGATTAATAGAATTTGAGTTGAAATGCTACAGAAATTGGGAGAAAAAAATAACAGAGGATACAATCTCCAGATAGTGAGAGAGCGATAGTTAATGACGCATTGTTGTTTGAACCCATAACAATCCGGCTCCACCATATTTTACAGCTACCCAAACACAGAGCACGTGGCAATCTTACACTCAGAGTAACCAATCGTGAAGGACCTATCATCCACTGATATCACAACGTAAATTATCGTAGAAATTAGAACGTGGTCTATAAATGGAGGGGTTTTGTTCTGAAATTTTGTTGGCGCGGAAAGTCGTGTACAATTTTTAACAAAATGTTTCATACCACCCCGGGAAAAGAATTTTTTTTATAAACCATAATTAAAAAATATATATTTAGAAACCAACATGATTATTTTTCTTTTTCTTTTGACAAAAATCATAAGAACTGAAATGCTATTTCGGTTCTGAAAATTTTGTTTTTTTATTTATCAAAATGGTAATTCAGTCCTAGATATTTTCACAAATTTTTAGCATATTTTTTCCTCAAAATCTATAAAAACGGTTGGGACTAAAATGACATCTCGGTTCTTGTGATTTTTGTTAAAAACAAAGCAATAAAATTGGTTTTGTAAAATTTATTTTTTTATTTATGGTTTCTAAAAAAATTTCAGAAAATTAACCCTATGTTGTAATCATATCTGTATGACAAACTTAAGTTAAAGGCTGGCACTTGACTATGCACATTATTATTATGTTTTTTTTATGCACGGTACTTGATTATCACATATCATTATTGCATTTTAAAAAAATAAAATGTTATCATAATTTATGCTTATGTAGTTTATATAGATGAGGAGAGTTCAAATGCCTTCATGTTTTTGTGTCTCCATCATGCCTCCATCTCTCTCCATCATTTTCAAAGTTCAAATAATCGATCCGAACCGCTCAACTTAACCTCCATACTAAAATATGTTTGGAGACCAAATTTTACATTTTTAGGAATTATTTTACTATTTTTTAAGATAGGTACAAAATCAGTAAATCTAAACTATCTAAAAACAGTATTTTTGTACCTATCTAAAAAAATAGTAAAAAAATTCCTAAAAATATAAAATTTGGTCTCCAAACATATTTTAGTATGGAGGTTAGATTGAACGGTTCAGATCGACTGTTTGAACTTTGAAAATGATGAAGAGAGATGGAGGCATGATGGAGACACAAAAACATGGAGGCATTTGAACCCTCCTCTATATAGATTATGTGAAAGTTTTAATCTAATTTAAAAATTTATGGTCACTTGTAAAAAAATTCAAGTGAAAATGATATAACACATTTCTAGATTATGGGAAAGAAACTTGCATGTTTTTTTTTCATTTTAATACTTGATTTTATTGGCTTTCACAAATCGACATAACCTTATCTAGGATGCACTAAAAGCTCGTAGTTTTTGATTCGATTGAGTTCGATTTGAAAAAAAAAATAGATAACCAAAATTGGTTCTGAATCGAATTGAGTCTGATTTGGTTCAAAACTCTTCTTTTTAGCTATAAACCTTGCTTTAATTTCGAATCAGCTTAGTTCGAAACTAGTTCAAATCGTACCAAATCAAACTCGAACTCTCATTTTAAGTTCAAAAGTTCAAAACCGTACTTCGATTTCAAACCAGTTTAATTTGAAATTGGTTCGAACTCGAACTGGGTTAAATTCTTTCCTTTTGCAGCTCTAACCTTATCCCATAATGGGATTGTTAAAAAAAATAAAAAAAAATGTTTGTAAAATGATAAAATCAAAATGAGCATTTGAATTTGAAAGTTCAAAAAAATTTAAAAACAGAAAAGACTCAAAAGAGGTATCTTAGTCAGAACTCAGAAGTGGGTGGGCCGAACAACAACTTGGGGAAGTGTGATATGATTGGAAGCAAAATCCCAAATGTTACTTCATATGATGCAGCAAGTTTTGTTTTTAGCTCGACAGCACATGTAATGCGCATTTAGACGGTTTAACTTTAATGCATAATTGCATATAGCGGCGAAGTTAGGTTTATTTTTATTTATCAGGAGTAAGCAAAAAAAAAAAATTATTAAAAAATAGTAATTATTTTTTTCTAGATAAAACAGGTTAAAAATTATAATTTGTGATGAAGATAATTTTTTTGATAGTTTAAAAATAAATGGATTCACTTTATGTTAAAATCGTCAAATAGCAATGCACAATGATTTGAAACTCTAAAATTGAATGTTAAGACTCAAATAATTTTTAAATGCTCCTGGTTATCTGTGAACTAATAATTACATATATTTTATACGTAATGGACCAATATACTAAGCCTATTTTGAAAGAAGTATTCAATTATCTTTCTTCTCCAAAGAGCCTGCACTCACTTTGTTTCCAAATCAACAAAATTTAGTTTTGTTAAATTTAAAATTGACACAAAAATGACTGAATTAAGTCACAACTAAGGGCGTGCTCCAGACGGGGGTACACGGAGGGAGGGGAAGGGCAAAATCACTATGCGGAGGTGAACGCACACTAAATCGGATCTGATCGGGTGAGTTTACTTGCTCCAACAGGAGAGAATCAGAGAGGGAGCGGAGGGGAGAAAACACTGTTCGGAGGTGAGCTCCGTGTTCAATTTTATTGAAATCGGGATGTACAGATTACTATTTGAAGGGGAGCTTCCACCTTGTCTCCTCCCTTCCCTTCCTTTTAATGAGGTTTTACTCTCAGTTTGTGGAGCACAGCCTAAAAGAGAATCGCTACAGAAGTAGACAATGATATAATTTTATACTAATGTATAGATAATTTTCAAAATTGAGAGATAAACGGTTGTCTATCCTTGATCCATACTAACTCCGTCACTAACCCTATTCATTTTTTTTAAATGCACAAATTTTAAAATCTGTTGTTTTATATGCACAAATCTCAAAACAAATGAATGGATAGATTTGAAAAAGAGAATCACAGCAGATTTGTCTCCTCCTAGCTTAGGCATATATGTCACACATGGAAACCTCCCTGGAACATCTATCATAACCGAATCCGCATTCTATGCATTAACTCAAAAAAGAATCTTTTGAGTTAATGAATCTCAACCGTTTAATTTTAAACGGAGCCAATCTGATTCATGCTTAAACTCAGCATAAGAATCTTTAAAACAAATCGGATGATCAGAATTTATTAACTCAAAAGATTCCCTTTTGAGTTAATGCAGAGGATACGACTTCATCACAACCAACGGGGATTTCTTTGAGTTAATAGTATGTCCCGCAATTAATCAAACTTCTAGATGAATAATAAACTAAGATTTCTTTGAGTTAACACTATTTCGAGTTATCAATTGAAATAACATTTATATGAAATTCTAAATTCCATTAACTAGCACGATTTTCATGTTTTTTTTATTAACACTCCTGACTCTTCTCACACTAATTTGAGTAGAACTAGAGTGTTCTTAAGTTTATCAAGCACTTTGGTGAACTCAAGACTAAAATCCATCAAATCGGCTTCAAATAACAAATTCAAACTGTTAAAACTCTTCTACCTTACGAGTAATATGTCTACATGTAAAAATTTTAAACATTCAAATTAATTTAGTATAAAGTCAAGCGGTCAAAATTAAAAGGTTAATAAATTAATTTTAATGCATTCATTTTTTGAATGTTTTTTTTTTATCAATTGACTCTATGCAAAATTAATTTCAAAATTAAATTCTTTTACATGTGAACGCATCACTCATAAAATAGACATGTTTCAACGATTCGGATTCGTCATTGAAAACCGATTTAATGGATTTTAGACTTGAGTTCACCAAGGAACTTGTTGAACTCAAGAACATCCTAGTTCTACTCCACTAATTTAACAGACCATTTCTAAAAGCTTTATTATTACACTACTCTTTGTGCAATTCATAATGTTGTCGCAGATAAAAATACCTGGCAAGACAAAACTTTTTGCTTTTTCTTAAGAACCATATGTGATGCCATTTTTATCGAGTGCACCTTTTTATTCTCATCATCAGAAGTCCTTTCCTATGCTGTGTCATTTTTTTGTGACAGTTTTGGTATAATGGTCCAGACCTAAAACAAGACAGGAAAAAAAAGGAGCACCGACCAGACATCAACATTATATGTTTCAATTTTCAGAACAGCAATCACGATCACGTACAACCAAAGATGTATCCTAGAACAGAAAATTAGAGGATATCTTTTTTTTGAGAAAGAAAAGTAGAGGAAATATGGAATGCCATAGAATTGAAACCCTGGATTTGAAAGAAAAAAAGGTATGCTGGACAAATCAGAGACCATTTCAAGACTGAGTTTGAGCAGCAAGTGCTCGGGCCTTGGCACGCTCTAGGGCCTTGAGGCGGTTGGCTTCAATGCGGGCCTTCTGCTCCTCTGTCAGTTCAACAGCTGTTCTCTTCACTGTACACTCACTAGATTTCTCATTTAAAGATGAAGGCTCAGTATTTTGCCCGTTAGAAGTTTCCTTTGGTTCAGTCACTTCCTTACCAGCAACAGCTTCTGGTTCCTGTGTGATGTTAATAAAAAACATGTCAAACGCTGATGCTTTAGTGTCACAGATCCTTACAAATGAGAAATATATGGATGCCCAGGAAAACATCAAAACATATATAACAACAACATTTCAACAACATATCATTAATTGGTCATCAAGATCAATCGATTAAACCCATGTTCACATTGCATCACCTAAATTAACAATCTTGTCAAATAAAAACACTGCTCATCCAGTAAGTCTCATCCTTAAAGGTAGTCGTCAAAAGGCCATTTGATATATGAAATATGAAAATTTACTGTTTTGCAATATGTATTATGGCCTCTTCTCTTTTTTTTGGGGTGGGGGCAGAGGGTTGATAAAGAGGGGTAATTTTCGAATTATCTTATTAAAATGGCCAAACTGTCATCCTATAAATATACTGTGCACTGAGGGGCATCAATGATATGCCTCGTTTGGCAGGGGCATATGAGAAAATTGTGAGGTTTGCAATGGGTACAGATGACATTCAGACTGATATTCAATAATTTTTTTGAATGAAGATATTCAGTTATTATAACAAAGAATTGAGAAAAGCACTTGAAAACTTACTTCAGTGGCATTGTGGTAGATCTCATCTAACATATCCTCAGGTGGGTCAACCAGGTCAGCCGGGTCAAATAGGTCAGCCGGTTCAGGAACTCGATCATTTGTTGCAGGAGTATTCTCGTTTGGCGAATCAGCCGGGTCAGTAACTGGATCGTTTGCTGTGTCTCCATCTGTAATAATTATAAGCTGGCTATGTGAGAACAGTGATTAATGCTCCAGCGTATATTACTGTAAATTTAGTATTGCTACATCATGGCGTCACCAAAATAATTACTGGAACATTTAAAAATGTTACTTGCCAGGTTCATGCTCTTGAGTAGGTTCTTCAAAAGGTGACTCATGCAGTTTTGTAGGATCCCCGCCCCTGGCCACTCTCTCTCTTAACTCTCCAATGCATCTCTTGGGTATGGCACAAAAGAGAACAAAAAGAACACCAAAAAGATATTTTAAGTTCAAACTGAAAAAACTATGAAGTCTGAGATGGAAATTGGTAACACTGAGAGTACAAATTTTCTCTGCTTTCTGGTAAAGCAAAGGGTGGAACCATGGAATGATTACCATACTGAGTTTATCTGAGTACGAGTGATGTCTGAGATGCACCATACTGGTCAGATTAGGTACCAGCTAATTGATAACTTTACAAAAAGCAGCGCAATCTATTAGCACATGAAAAAAACCTAATCTTTTCATAGAAGATAACCCTAAGATAAACACATTTAATATTTTTTTGGTGTATTATATCAAAAGTTCGTAGGAGGCTTTTAAACATATTCTGATAATATTTAAAACCCTAACAAATAGAAACTTACTCTGACACGTTTGCTGGCCCCCACTCGCTCAACCTTTTGGACAAATTGCTCGAAAGAATAGTATGGTATTAGGTGCATGTGCCATTCTGAATATAACCCAATCAAGTTGCCTAGATCCGTCACCTACAGAAGAAAAATTATATGGATATCTTGGTAAAGATCCAGGAAAACTAAGCTAAATCAAAGTAATTTGGTACTCAATTGGAGTGCCGATAAACTAAATATGTCCTAAATTAGATTCACCAAAGCATAAATTACTAATATAGGTTGAAGATTTTCCAGTTTACAAAAAATCAAAACCAAAATCTAGACCCACAAGTGAAATTAAATGATAACCCTCGAACAAAGACAAGATCGTGAAAGATTACCTCATGGCCACGGCCATGGTACTTGAAACCTTGAGGGAAATGTCGCAACACATAACCCAGCCCATCATCAGACAACAATAGATCGGCTGTAAGGTTAGGTCTGGATCGAGCTTTCTTCTTCGAGGTGGGATCAGTACCAGAGGATTCTACCGATTTACTCGCAGGATTCGATTTATTAGAGAATTTGGAGTTCGAAAATGGAGTCTTGGGTTTGGAGAAATTAAGGGTATGGCTAGCGTTAGGGTTTGATGGAGCGGAGGAAGACGAGGAAGGGCAGTCGCGAGACCAGTGACCAGGTCGACCGCACTTGAAGCAACCAGTTGGTGCTGCCTCCGCCATTGATCTCTCTCTCAGGGGAACAGTGCAATGTGGGAAACCTTGGTTGGGGTATAATGGCAATAGGCGGGAAAACGAAGCGGGAAATGTTTAGCGGGTGGAAATAAATTAAGTGAAGAATGCCATTTTGTATTTGTGTCCTACAATTTCCTAAAAATTATTTAAGAGAATTTCATATATACAACTAAAAAACTGTGAAATTACGTATTTACTATCCAAATTTTTATAATTACACATTTAACATCTAAAAATCTAATAACTCACATATTTACCCAATTAATCAAAAAATGAGATTAAAAAAAGTTTATTTAGTCTCTTCCTCTTCTCTATCCCTTCCTCTTCTGTGCATATCTTTTCCTTCCGCTTTTTTTGGTGTAACTTTTTTCTTTCTTGCTAAAACTCTATCCTCGTCTCATCTCTCCTGCTAAAACTCGGATAGAAGGGAGCAACAGACTCAAAGATTAGAATTTCAACCCCAACTTGGTTGTTTAAAAACAATGTAACCACTTCACCTTTTTCAATATAACAATCTAACCGAATTCGATGCTCATATCACAATCTGTTATCAAAGTAGTATTGAGTTTGAAAATTTGTGTTTTGTTACTGGCTCAGTTTAGAATGGATAAAAGGAGAACTGATCTAAGAAAAAAAAAGATAGGGTGTTAAGTTAATTCTTAATTAATTATAGTTCTAAGAATATTATACATAATTAATTTGAATTTTGGGTATAATTGATATATACTAACGTTATATTGGGTAAATATGTGAGTTATTCGATTTTTAGATGATAAATATGTAATTATAGAAAATTGAATAATAAATACGTAATTTAACGGTTTTTGAGTGGTATATATGAAATTTACCCAAATTATTTTAATGTTAAAAGTTTTCTTAAACAAAATTCACTATTTTTTAAAACACTTTTTATTTTTCCCATCTATATTCTTAGCGTTACTGCGTTAGCATTTTCAGTAGTGTTGATATAGTCAAGGAGCAATGCGGATGCTATTGCACTATTATTATTTACAACATCACATGTTAATTTAATGGGCATTCATTAGCATCGTCAAGGACCAAAGTATAAATTTTCATCTATTTTTTAACTTTTACTTACAGTAGGATTGATTAAGTACAAAATAAAGACTTCAGAAGTATATATGATGATTTTAAAACTTTGGAAACCAAATGCTGCTCTGAGTAATTTTTGTATAATTTACTTTATACTTTGGTGATACTACTAGTAAAAATGTGGTATTAATTGATTAAAAATATGTGTAATTCTTTAATATATTTCAGTACTGGACACTTATTGAATAAGTGCACAGTACATTCGTCATTTGCGGATTGAAATAAAAATCCGATCTGCAATATAATATAGCGGTTTGGATATTTAAAATAAAAAATAAAAAACCTGGATATAAGTGGATATTTATATTTAAAATTAGATATTAATATAAATGTCGGCCAAGCTAAAGCCTCTCTTGTTCAAGTTCTTTGTTGTCGGTGTTCTATTTAATTGTGTACATTTTAGCGACGTATCTTTTATTTTTAAATAAATAAACTACGTACGGAAAAATATATTTAGATAATATAAGTTGATTTTGGTGATTATATGACTGAAAATATGGTAATCAAATGAAAAATGCACACACACAAAATGCTAAAAAAGCATTCTAGCATGTTTTTTGAATATATTTTTTTGTGTCCGTCTCTTTGGTCAAGTAGGTAAAAATTTAAGTTATGGTGGTCAAAAGTTTACTTCTAAAAAAAACATATGGGAGTCAATTTTACATAGCACTTAAATCCAAAATTAAAAAAAAAAAAAACTATTTTTGGAAAAAAAAATTGAGGTCAATTCGCCCTTGTGTATCTAGAAAACAGTTCTTTAACTTTAAGTGATTATATGACATGAATTATGGCTCTAATTGTTTACGAGCTCGAATAAGAGCATGTTATGTGTTTTAGATATATTCAAAAAAAAATTATGTGTAAATTTAGCACAAATAATTTCAAGCAGAAATGCATTCAAATTAGAGGATGTTTGTGCTTTTGGTGGGTGTTATGCATTCAAATTAGAGGATGTTTGTGCGAGTACAGGAATTAAACTACATGAAACTCAGTACTGGTACTCTAGCAGGTTATTTTTTTACCAAGTCAGATCAGACTGGTACAAACTACAAAGTGGTACATCAGCTACGCAGTTACCCTGTTGAAAGATTCACAACCAACAAAATTATTTCGAGTCTGCGTCACCCCGCGTATCTGAGGTACAATTTTAAAAAATGAACGGTCCATATTAATTGCATCTATATCCAACTCAATCCGGTCCCGATTATGACTGTAGGGGGTCTGCTTTGAGATTTGTGCCAAGCTAAAAGAACGGTCCGGATTTTCTGCTTGCACCTCAGTCCTCAGGTACCCGGAGTGATACAGATTCAATTATTTCACCAGTAGGTCCATCTCTTTACCATTAAATAAATAGACCTGGTACTGAACCGGTATTTTTCAAAAAGAACAAAATGATCAAAAACATAATAAGATATATAATTCATGGTATCCTTTAGCAGAATCACAAGAGAGAATAATTTCTAATTAGGTAGAAGTACCCCAAATTACAATTCTTAACAAGTATAATTTCTTTTACCACTTGAAATTAAACAACAGGTTAAATAGTACATATATGCAAGATACTGTACTCACTGCATACCTGGTTGAATTCACATCCTCCCAGGTACCTGACTGAACCTGACCGAAATGGACGGTCCAGGTTTACTCTCAGACCAGATTTTTAAATTGACACAAATCTCAAAGCACAAATAATACTGCTCCCCTACATCATCCCGAGTAATCACTGGCTAAGAGTAAATCTGGACCGTTCTTTCAGGCAGGTTTAGTCAGGTACCTAGGAGGATACGAATCCAACTTGGTTTGGATGCCTCTTTCTGACGATATTTTTTTTTAAATAGAACTGTTTTTAAATTTTTTTTAACAGAACAAGCACTATGCATGAGGAAGTTATAAAAAAAAAGACTACCAATTCTAGGAATCGGTGGATACAAAAAACCATTTTCTCCACCGGTCCATAAGATCGGTGGAGCAAAAAACTTCACATTCATCACTATTAATGGTCCTAGGGATCAGTGGAGTATTTTTTTTATAATTTTACCGCAAACAGTGCTTGTTTTGTTAAAAATATTAAAAACAGTTCTATTTAAAAAAATAAATCCTTTCTGACTTCTCTCTTCAAATTATTTCGATTTTTTATAATATTTTTGCAGTCCTCTATGGACCATTCTTGTATTGTTTCCAAAATTGGTAGATATTCGGATATTATGAATAAAATAATACATGACAACTAATAGAAAGTAGAAAAAAAAAAAAAAAAAAGAGGTCAAGAAGGAATATCAACTTTTTGTAGAAAATAATACTGATAACCAACCCTTTATTTAACAAAATTCAACTTAGAAGATGGGTTGACTAACAGGCAGCGACGGAGCCAGAAAAATATACATGGCAGAGGCCAATTTTACCACAAGTCAATAACATTTATTAAATTAATTGATACTATATTTAGTTTCTCCGTTACATAATAATTGATCATCATATAAAAACACAACATGAATGAGAAAAGATAATGATTTAAGTTTCAATTGAGAGGAGTCATGACTAACAAAGATAAGAGAAGATAACATAAGTATCGCGTAGATGAAATTTAAGCTCTCAATAAAACAAAATTGATGGTTGATAACCATTTTAGAAAAGATAATCCAGAAATCTAACCTGGTAAATTCTAAAATGCAATCTAAGCCTTGCATGAAAATCAACTTGAGATACTCTTATATACTATTCAACAACCTTAATTTTACCAGCAATAGCATCAGCATATGCTTGGTGTAGATCAGGAATAATATTTTCATATGGCAGAATAAACTTATTCACAAACTTCTCATTACTTGGATTTACAATAGTAGAAAATTTTAGATTTGCTACAGGAAGTCCTTTGGACATCAGAAGCTTTCTGACAAGGTTTCGTGGAATCAGCCGTTTCTCCAAGCTGTACGTGAACAAAACTGGATTTTGGATCACATGCAACTTATCACAACCAGCTTCCTTCATCAGGAACTCCATTTTGCTACCTACAATTTTCTCTGGTACAGCCAACAATGTAGGTTTTTTACGAATCATAAGTTCTACCTCCTCCTGTGAAAACCCCAGACTCCTCAAGTTATTTAGCCTTGCATCTATGTCATGCTGGTTCCGGGTGCTGACAACAATCAATGCATTGATAAAAGTTCCTGATGAAGGAGCAACACCTAATTCCAGAGCCCTCTCAACGACCTTTTCAAAAACATCAGGCCTAGCTGAAATCAATCTAGGATTTGACTTAATCAGCCGAACAACTCGATGATTAGATAAACCGCATTGCTGTTTAAGGTAAGACAACCTAGGCAAAATAACCTTTTCCAAGCTGCTACCGATAAGCGCACCGTCCCTCGTTTTCAGTACCACATAAAGATTCTCTACTGATCCAAGAACCCCTATCCAGAATTCAATCTTTGACGCAAAATTGAACCGAAACAGACTAGGGCTGCTAGCAATGATACCTGAGATGTCTTCGATGGAGAAGCCAACCTCTTGTAGCTTCGCGATGTTTGGTCTCCAGTTCTTCTCCACATTGGAGCAAAGGATGCGAGCGTCCCGTGACACAGCAGTTCTTATGTCCAACTCGTTTACGCCAGTATCTCTCAGGAAACAGAGCACTGAGTTGGGCTTCTCAGGGGACTTGAGGTGGGGGATATATGTGGAAGCTTTGAGTGCCTCGTCAGAGGAAAGACCGCATGATTGGACGAGGTATTCTACAGCGAAGTGTGGATTTGGAGGCGACGCTTGAGTGGGAGCGGTGGAGGAGGCGAGTGATGTGCTTCGATTGAGAGGAAGAGATGGACGGAGGCCATGGATTCTCACAAGAAACAGATACATAGACATGGCCACTGAACTGTAAAGTAGCAGGTGAAGGCGAACGGTTAGTTTTATTACCTCAAAAAGAGATGCAACCAAATGAGGAATTCGTATCCACTCAGGTTACATGACTAAGTAGAATTGAATCGGACGGTCCGAAAATGGATTGGCACGCATCTCAAAGCACAAATTATCCTACCCCTCTGTCATTCCGTATCCCGAATGGCTGAGAGTAAATCTGACCCGTCCGTTTCAATTGTGTTGAGTCAGGTACCTGGGAGGATACGGATCCCCAAATGAGTGGATAAAATTCAATTTCCTATTCTTTGGGATAACTGTGCTAACGATCTAGATAGCTGATCTAAAGGGGTCGACGGTGTAGATTCCATCTGGCCCACAAACAATTCCTTAATTTTCTTTTTAACTAAAATATATATATCTCGGCCCAAAGAAAAAAGCCCAAAACTATGTTTATTTTCTCAACTCGGCTCGGCTGTTAACAATTCCAAACATTATAACCTTTCATTTGAACCCCTCTAAAAAGATTCAATTACAGAGTTTGTGCGCACGGACCTAGTTTGGTTCTGATGGGCAGATATACTGTCTAATTTGTTTCAGAATTTGCGTGCACAAATATTAAAATAGACATGAAAGTTCTGGTGTGAATTCTAAAGCCAATCCGACGGTGAATGAACCCGTTGAAACCAAAGTAGGTCCGATGCCCATCGGACCTACTATGTTTCCCCACAACAGACGTTAGAATAGACCAAACTACACTTTTTATATAAGAGCATCTACATCTCTGAAACTTTTGAAGTTTTTAATTTAACGTGACAATTTCTAAATCAATTTCGGAGATACAGATAGATTTCTTATTTAGTAACTTTGCTCTAAAGTTTTTTAATAAGAAGTCGTTTATAAACTCTAATGTGACCAAATAATTCGTTAAAATTCTTTTTTTCTGTAATTTATTTATTAATGTGGCAATTAGAAAACTTTAATTTTAATTTCAGGAATGTGAAGATTTAGAAATTTTTAAAGACAATTTTTAAAAATTAGTTAACAGTTATTTAGAAATTTCAAAAATTTCACGGACGTCTATGCTCTAAGTCCTCAACCATTTAAAAATTGGTACTTACTTCCTCTCCATCCCTTTTATCTGTTTGATCTCAGCGGTTTCCATGGCGAGCTCGACTGAAGGTGTGGCGAATTCAGCGAATTAAATCGACGCTCCCTATGGTCGCACTCATGGATGTCGCTTTACTGACGGAGAGGCGCATCTCTCAGTCTCGACTCCAAATGTACGATCTCTCTTTCCCTCTCGTCGCACACAGGAGGTGCCTCTTTCTTTCTCGAAGTCGAAGGTATCTCTTTGGCTCTCTTCACTGCTCTCATACTCTCATAATCAACTGCTTGTGTTTTCAATTTCAAAAAAGTAGGAGGACCGATTGGGAAATATTCTTGTCACGGGCCTTTCTGGCAAAAAAAGTTCACTTTTGGAGAAATTGGATCCAATTCGCTTATTTGGATGCATCGTCTTTTAACCGAATACTATCCGTTCGATATATTAGCACGAATCTTAACGTAGCACTGTGCATTACAAGGCTTGGTTCAGAGGATCCGGGCTCCTCTTTTTTTTTAACTTGCCTCATCCGAACAGCCATCGTCTTTTGAGGTCAAAAACCTTTCGACCCTTTCAAGCTCAGCTCAGTGAGACAGTGTCTATGTCTATGAGTCTTTCTGTGGGGAGAATACCTTGCCTCCGTCCATCTCTTCCTCTCCATCGGAGCACACCACTCGCCTCCTCCACCTCTCCCACTCAAGCATCGCCCCCAAATCCCCACTTCGCTGTAGAGTACCTCATTCAATCATGCGGTCTTTCCTCCGCCCAGGCACTCAGAGCATCCAAGCATATCCCGCATCTCAAGTCCCCTGAGAAGCCCGACACAGTGCTCTGTTTTCTGAGAGAGATTGGTGTAAGCGAGTCAGATAGAAGAACTGCCGTGTCGCGGGACGCTCGCATCCTTTGCTCCAATGTGGAGAAGAACTGGAGACCAAACATCAGCAAGCTACAAGAGCTTGGATTCTCTACTGAATTCATCTCAGATCTCATTTCCCGTAACCCTAATCTATTTCTGTTCAATTTTGTGCCAAAGGTTGATTTCTGGATGGAGTTCCTTGGATCGGTAGAGAGTCTTTCTGTGGTACTCAAAGTGTGGGGGGGTGCGCCTCTCCGTTGCACCTCGGAAAATGTTCTCATACCCAACTTATCTTTCCTTGGGGAGCAATGTGGTTTATCGCCTCGTCAGATTGTCCGGCTGATGAAGTCAGCTCCTAGAGTGATCTCATATAGGCCTGAAATTGTGAAAATGAAAGCTGAAAAGGCTTCGGAGTTGGTGATTGCATGCTCACCAGGCATATTTACGGATGCATTGATTGTTGTCTGCTCTCTGAGTCAACACACCATAGATGCAAGGCTAAATAACTTGAGAAATCTTGGGCTTTCACAAAAGGAGGTAGAATATTTGGTTAGTAAAGCCCCTTTGTTGTTGAACAAAACAGAAGAGGTGATTGGTAGAAAAATGGAGTTCCTGATGAAGGAAGCTGGTATTGATAAGTTGCATGTGATCAGAAATCCATTTTTGCTCATGTCCAGCTTGGAGAACCGGCTGATTCCACGGAACCTTGTCAGAAAGCTTCTGATGTCCAAAGGACTTCCCGGGGCAAATCTAAAATTTGCTTCTTTTATTAGGCCAAGTGATAAGGAATTTGTGGAGAAGTTTGTTCTGCCACATGAAAATGCTATTCCTGATCTCCACCGAGCATATGCTGATGCTGGGAAAATTGGGGGTGTTGAATAGTTAAGAGTATCTATAGTTGAATTCCAAAGAAGGTTTAGATACTGCATTTTTTATTTTTTACTGGGTTAGTTTTTTCGATTATATTTTCTATACTTTTTATGCAAGTGTCACTTTGTAATGATTGGTAAAATGAATATCAACCTTTATTTTTGTTTAGATTGAGTGCTTAAATTTCATCTACACTATACTTCTTCATTAGTTATGACTCCACATCTCTCGATTGAAAATTAATCTCCATCTTTTTTGCTTTCATGTTGTCCTTTTATAAATGTCAAACAAGGGTTTTTGTCGTCCACATGTCATCTTCCAGAGGCCTTAATCTATTTTGTGAAATGCTAAAAATCTAGGGATGATGAGCGAAGGAGAGATATGGGTCATGACAAATGGAATTACAAACACGATCAACTCCTTCAATCCAAGTGTAATCAGTGCAATGTGGAGGAGATCTCGATGCACCACTTATGTTACAAACCTAGCATCTATGCTTTGTGGGCTTCCGATACCATCCACACACTAGCAATGGCAGTAACAAATGTTGGGTTTAAAAGGTACCAAGAAATGCAACACCCTCCAAAACATCTGAACCCTTGCTTGTTTTTCCTGATAGACCCCAGCTTCTTGAGGCATTCTCCAAAATATTGGATCATGATTTGAGTGCAATTTTGTTTTAATAAACAGACAATTGCAGTACTCAGCCCTCGAAAAATAAATGTGGCGGGACAGGGAATAGGAGAAATTGGATATTGGAGAGAAAACCAAGGACTCTCTAAGACAGTAGATGCAAGCAATAACAAGAATGATTCAAATTCGCCACTAGATCTGGTCAGCATGATAATACTACGCGTAGGTGTGTGATGAAGGGTTCTTATAAAGAGTTCATGCAGGTGGCTATAGGTCCTGTAACAAATGCCACCATACCAAATTTACCTTGGGGGTAAAGTATTGTTCTACAAATGTTTTGTAATTAATAATGTAGAAATGATTAGGATCCATTTATAAAAATAACTATTACTTAATTATTTATGTTTTTTCAACATCTATATATATACCTCATTATTATTTCCTTGTAAATAATATGTTTTCTTGAACAGCACAAAGTTTAGTGATGATACTGTTCTATTCTTTCTACTCTAATATCATGTAGAAACTAGCTCTTAATATTTAGCAAATATTTTCCATTAATAATTAAATTAATTGACCCTATTGAAGCAACTCATGGATGTGTTTCTTCCACTGTTAGTTCTTGTTATAGGATTCAGGTAAATGCTTGAAACTAAGTGTTTTTTTTTCTTCTAACATTTTACCTCTAATGATCAGTTGCTTATGCTTTCAGAACTATAACGCTACAACAGCACAATTTATGGCGATTTTTCGATATCTTACACTGATTCAAGAATAGCTATGATGGTGCCAGTAAAGCAAGTTCCAAAAAACACATTCATTTTATAAAGCCATCAACTTTCGATCTATCTATGGATCGGAAGCACGATATTTGTCATATACACTGGGATAATTATATGGCCAATTGGATTCAAAAATCAAAGACTCCATCAGGGTTCAATATCAGTACATTTTGGAGTTATACTGCAATTATCTTTAGTTGCATATTGTAAAGTTTAGTTCTTTTATCAGAAAACGCCTTAAGGTCCTTTTGTTAAAAAAAAAAAAAAAAAAAAAAGGCTTCTATACAGCTAATCAGCGACGAGTAACTAATTAGTTGTTACATTACCTGCTATTTTACAGAAGATTACAATTTAAAGCTATAATAATATTTTTATTTACATTCATTCAGTAGAGAAAAATAGTTAAAACTTTTCCATGTAGGATTAACTAGTCAAATTTCAGATACATTGCTTGTCAGTTGGTCTGGTAGTAGGGGTGAAAACAGAGCCGGATTATCCGGCGGATATCCGCTCCGTATCCGGATATAATCCGAATTTTTGGATAATCCGGATTCGGATAATTTTCGGATACAGATTCGGATAATTTTTGGAAATCCATAAAAGATTCGGATACGGATTCGGATACGGAGTCCTAAACGGAGCGGATATCCGGATTATCCGGATTCGGATAATTTGGTCAGACCCATATAAAAGAAGAATAAATATTTGCTATAGGTGGGATTTGAACCCATGTTCTTCCATCTCAATACTTTTAGACTAAGCTTCAAATCACTACATCACAACATTTTTTGTTACCATACACTTATTTGATATATATATATATATATATTATATGAATAGATTATTTTCATCTCTTATAAGTTCATTAATATTTATATTTAATGTTTTAATTAATATTTATATCTTAGAAGTTCATATATCTTAATTATCCGACCATTATTCGTTTTATATCCGTATTCGAATCCGTATCCGTAGACTATCCGTTCCGTATCCGTATCCGTTTAAGGCGGATTTGGTTTTGAATTTTGATATCTGTTTACTATTTGTATCCGTATTCGTATCCGCTCATTATCCGACGGATGCAGATATGGTATCAGCATTATCCGCTCCATTTTCACCCCTATCTGGTAGAGATCTAGAATTAATCAAATACCCAACCCACTTGAATATAATACAACCTAGCTACATTGCCTTGGATCCGTATCCTCCCAGGTACTTGACTCAAGCAAATTGAAACTAACGGGTCAGATTAATCTCAACCGGATCAGACTCAATTCGGTTCCTGTGGAGACTGTAGAGATCTGTTTTGAGATTCGTGCCAGGCTAAAAGAATCGTCCGATTGTAATTGTGCTCAGTCAGGTAACCCGAGGGGATGTGAATTCCATTGTCTCTCAGCTAAATAAAAGAGGCAATCCAATATCTCTATCATTTGTGCCTTCATTCACAAATATATATTCCAAAAATTTAACAAGAAGTTACAACAAATATTTTCTACATTTTGAAAGTCAAAATTGTCGATCCAAACCGTTAGATGTGACCTCTACAATAAAATGTGTTTGGAGAACAAATTTTACATTTTTTGAAATTTGTTTACTATTTATTAAGATGGGTACAAAAACTAGTCAAATTTGAATTTTGTACCCATCTTAATAAATAGTAAAAAATTCCAAAAAATATAAAATTTGGTCTCCAAGCACATTTTATTGTAGAGATCACACTTAACGGTTTGGATCGACGATTTGGACTTTCAAAATGTAGAAAATACTTGTTGTAATTTGTTGTAACTCAAAAAATGTTGTAACTTGATTCCTCCTCAATTTAGAATTACCACATCTAAATATAAGAACAACAAAAATCATAATTTTCTAACTATATTCAATTCAGAATCACTAAAACAATTGAACTTAAAAAAATGTTTTTAGCTAAAAGATGACAACGACATGTGATACTATTTATCCCTCCACAAAAAAATAAAAAGGTAAAACAAATTGATAAAAAACTTATCACAGTGCATAAAACATTCTTAAAAATCTAATCTACTTCTTGACAAAACTATGGCCTAAACCATTTATATCTTTTGCTTGATTTCTGTCCCTCGTTTTTCTTCTGAAATGTATCTCCAATTATGCAAGTGCATCTTCAAGGTTAGGAACCAGTGATCATTAGGCGCAGGTGCCGCAGCTATTTCATTAGAATCATTACGTTCTTTTATTTGAAAAAAAAAGGCAAAAATGACCGTTTCATTGACTGAAACATTTACTTGCAACAGATTATAAAGGAAAAAAAAAAACACAGCTCTTTGTCATAATCAACTGCTAGTGTTTTCAATTTCAAAAAAGTAGGACTGATTGGGAAATATTCTTGTCACGGGCCTTTCTGGCAAAAAAAAGTTCACTTTTGAGAAACTGGATCCAATCCGCTCATTTGGATGCACCGTCTTTTAACAAAACTGGATCCAATCCGCTCATTGGGATGCATCGTCTTTTAACTACATACTATCCGTTCGATATATATTAGCACGAATCTTGAAGTAGTACCGCGCACTACAGAGGCTTGGATTATCGGATTGGTCCGGATTGGACATCCGTATTAAAAATGTAGAGGATCCGACTCCTTTTTTAACTCACCTCATCCGCACAGCTAGTGTATTGAAATTACCCGGGTCAAATTCGGTCCAGTCCGTCCGTGATCCGTATTCGACCGGATCGGCCCATGCTCAGATTTGGCACGGGTACACGGGTAACACGGATACTGGTTAAAACAGGCCAGGACCGATTTTTTGAAAATAACCGTGATTACCCGGACCGTGGTGAACTCGTACCCGTCCGGATTGGACCGTCTACCCGTCGAAACCCTCGCCCGCCCGGACCGAACCCCCCTACCCACGTACCCTTACCCGCCTACTCGAATCACCCTTACCCGCCTTGTCCGTACTCGCAAACCCATATACCCGGATCCAAATTCAAATTTTTTCAATTTTTCTTCAAATTTTTTCTAAAAATATATATCCAATCAACTTTTAAATTTTCATATTCATTTTAAAAAGAAACTATAAGTGTTATTTTAAAAAATAACTACATATTTGCTTTAAGTGTTATTTTAAAAATATATATAACTACACATTTGCTTTAAAGTTTCATATTCATTTTAAAATAACACTTATAATTTTCGTATTCATTTTGTTAAAATAACACTTATAAAATACACACTTATTTATATCAGAATAAATAACTACATATTTGCTTTAGAAAAACACTATACAAAAAACAATAGAAACACATGTAGGGTGCGTTTGGATCGTGCAAGGATTAATGCAAGAATAGTGATTTTTGGATTAGTGATTGAGAATAGTGCTAACTCAAGAGATTCAAGAATAGCACTAATTTTGGCTATTGTGAATTAGTAGAAATGTTGTTTGAATTGTATGTTACGAATAACAAAGGCATTTAATATATTTTTCTATTTTTTCACTAACCCCAGCGGGTGCTAAATCGCTAACTCAACGTTTTCACGGAATAGCATAATAGAGCTAATCCTATGCTATTCTTAATTTCATTTTCACGTTTGGATGGTCTGCTCTGAGAATAGCTCAATTCTCAGAGCATCCAAACGCACCCGTAGAGAAGAAGGACAAGGAAGTATAATATTCAGCATGCTGTAATGACAATTGTTAAAGCAGACTGGGAAATGGGAATCGGATCCAAGCTCTTCCCCTCACAAATCGTACGGTGTGAAGCAACTGGAGTAATGCCAATTATCCGCAGTCAGCAGATCATGTGCATCAGTGCATGCATGAGTTCAGAGACCTTAAATATTGAGACAACATATCAAATATTTTAGTAAGATCTAGAATCATATATTCACAACTAAACTTACTTTTAAACCAATCTTAAAATTTGTTGAAATTTAAACAATTCATGTACCTTGACAGTCATTCTGTTGTCAGTGTATACTAATACTTCGGGTAAGGCTACGATGCTATGGTTTGCATAGAGAGCTATAGTGCTACGGTTCAATATTCGAGTTTTCAAAATCTTAACAGTCGATCTGAATTGTTCATCTTGTTCTCCATATTAATATGTGTCTGGAGGCCAAATTTTATATTTTTTGAAAATTTTTTACTATTTTTTTAGATAGGTAGAAATCACTTGATCTAAAAAATTATGTACCATTCAGATATTTAATTTTCTACTTATCTAAAAAAATAGTAAAAAAATTTCAAAAAAATGTAAAATTTGGTCAGCAAACACATATTAATATGGAGAACAAGATAAACGGTTCGAATCGACTGTTAGAATTTTGAAAACTCGAATATTGAGCCGTAGCGCAGTAACCCTCTATGCATCCCATAACACTGTAGCCTTACCCCTAATACTACTACACATGAAAAATTATTATACAACTAGAATGATGATTACATAATGAAAATACTTAATTAGCACATTTTAAAGTTAAAAGTTGTGCTCGAACAAGAATTTGTCAGTCGATAATTTAATGACTTTAATTAGAATTAAGAAATTTTTTTTTTTCAAAACATCTATTGTTGTACCTTATTTTCCATATATATATATATATTAGACTAAAATGCTATGGCTGGTGTAAAATTGTTCTTCATTTGCAACAAAGAAATTTTATAAAATCTCTATTCATATTTGATCTCTATTGCTTGAAAGTCTGTTACTGAACGTACGTAGCTCTAAAAGAAAGTTAACAATAACGAATTTAGTATTTAAAAAGAGGTTGTAGCGTGTTCGAAAGCTAGAATCCAAAAGCCTAGATTTTTTTTACTTCTTTTTTTCGAGATTGGTAATTACAAAAAAAAAAAAAGTTTATGTGAATGAGGATAAATTGTAATTAAATAAAATGAATCACAATTTGTTAACTTGCACATCCTATATATCATATTTCATCGTAATATTTATAAGAATTATTTTAAAACAAATTGTAATTAATTAAAATGAATTTTGTTGTATATTTTGAACAAAATAATGTTTACATAGTTAGAATTGCATCTGTAGCTTTTACAAGCCATGCAATTACATGAATAATTGTGTAAACTCTTGAAGTATGCTTGGATAAGTGAGGGCAATGATAATTTAAATTAGCGAGCGAATTCGAATTTTATCATGTATTTATATTTGAATGGATAAATAACTATGGTATTTTTTATATTAAACAAATAAATCAACAACAATTACAAAATTGGGGCGGAGTTACTAACACAATATGTGGATTAATTAAATTTTTTTTTTCAAATCTTTTATGTTTATATGTAATTTTTTATATACTTTAGAATAAAATGTTATCCGTATTATAAATTAACTATTATTTTTGCAACATAAAATTTATATATATTTTTTTTCATTTATATTTAATCTCTATAATTTGAAGCCTTAGCTCTGTTTACAATATGAAAGAGCTGCATTGAGAGAGGCTAGTTTAACTAGTCTCGCTTCCAACTGAAACTCATCTTAAAGAAAGGAAATTCATAACAGCTGAGCCGATTTTTTTATTTTTATTCAAAAATTAAATTGATTTTCAAAAATTAACCGAACCGGATGTGAATTTTTAAAACTACCCAATCCGGTTAACCGTTAACCGGACCAAATTTCCGGTTAACGGTTAACCGGACCTTAGGTTCGGTTAACGGTTTAGCGGATCGATGGGTTCGCTAAACGGTTAACCGAACCCTTGGTCTGCTAAACCGTTAACCGAACCAAGGGTATGGGTTCGGTTAACGGTTTAGCGGACCAAGGGTTCGGTTAACCGTTAACCGAACCCGATTTTTTTTTTTAACTTTTTTTTTAAAACAGAAAATTTTAAATTTTTTTATTTTTCTATTGAAAATATACATGAAAATTCGTATTTAGATTTATCAAATTTACATCAAAAAAATTTGTAAATCAAATATGAAATTTAAAATTATAGAAAAATACACATACACATACACATATACATATACATATACATAAATAATATACGGTTACCAATTTTTTTTATTTTTTTTACTATTTTTTAAAACAGAAAATTTTAAATTTTTTTATTTTTCTATTGAAAATATACATGAAAATTTGTATTTAGATTTATCAAATTTACACCAAAAAAATTTGTAAATCAAATATGAAATTTAAAATTATAGAAAAATACACATACACATACACATATACATATACATATACATATACATAAATAATATACGGTTACCAATTTTTTTATTTTTTTATTTTTTTTTAAAACAGAAAATTTTAAATTTTTTTATTTTTCTATTGAAAATATACATGAAAATTTGTACTTAGATTTATCAAATTTACACCAAAAAAATTTGTAAATCAAATATGAAATTTAAAATTATAGAAAAATACACATACACATACACATATACATATACATATACATAAATAATATACGATTAACAATTTTTTAAATTTTTTTACTTTTTTTTAAAACAGAAAATTTTAAATTTTTTTATTTTTCTATTGAAAATATACATGAAAATTCGTATATAGATTTATCAAATTTACACCAAAAAAATTTGTAAATCAAATATGAAATTTAAAATTATAGAAAAATACACATACACATACACATACACATATACATATACATATACATATACATAAATAATATACGATTACCAATTTTTTTATTTTTTTTACCTTTTTTTAAAACAGAAAATTTTAAATTTTTTTATTTTTCTATTGAAAATATACATGAAAATTCATATTTAGATTTATCAAATTTACTCCAAAAAAATTTGTAAATCAAATATGAAATTTAAAAAAAAGTAAAAAAAAAAAATTGGTAACCGTATATTATTTATGTATATGTGTATGTGTATGTGTATTTTTCTATAATTTTAAATTTCATATTTGATTTACAAATTTTTTTGGTGTAAATTTGATAAATCTAAATACGAATTTTCATGTATATTTTCAATAGAAAAATAAAAAAATTTAAAATTTTCTGTTTTAAAAAAAAGTTAAAAAAAAAAAATTGGGTTCGGTTAACGGTTAACCGAACCCTTGGTCCGCTAAACCGTTAACCGAACTCATACCCTTGATTCGGTTAACGGTTTAGCGAACCAAGGGTTCGGTTAACAGTTTAGCACACCCATCGGTTCGCTAAACCGTTAACCGAACCTAGGGTCCGGTTAACCGTTAACCGGATTGGGTAGTTTTAAAAATTCACATCCGGTTTGGTTAATTTTTGAAAATCAATTTAATTTTTGGATAAAAATAAAAAAATCGGCAGCTCAGGCAACTCAATTTGTCAGGATTTTAGTGGGACATCCGAATCCAAGTTCAAAATAATTCGTAATTTTAATTTATATTTTATTATAACAAAAATTAAAGAAAAAAAATAAAAACAGAAAAAAAACCGGTCTGGACCCATACCCACCCGAACCAACCCCCAAACCCAGACCCATGCTACCCTTAGACTCGGATCCGTGCTACCTTGTACCCGGACTATGCTATCCCCGTACCCGTGCTACCTGGAGTTAAAACGGGTTGGGTAGGACTTTTAGAAAACCTACCTGTTTAACCTGTCTATTTGACCTACCTGTGCCAACCCCCCGCCCGCTTGGGTTTTACCCGTACCCGCCTGGTCTGCCCGTATTCAATACACTATGCACAGCTAGGGGCGGATCTAGAATTTTCGCCAGGGAGGGGAAAAAAATATCGAATCAGATTTAAATAGCTTATCGGATTTAAACTCATTAACTAATTGAGTACTCAATAAAAAAAATGTTTTGACTTATTTTTTCAACACCTTGACTTATAATTTCTGATACTATAACTTATAATTAATATTACCAATCATAATTTAAGAAATTTATTTTGATTTTAACACTAAATTTAACCCGAATTACAACTCAAACACTCAAAGGGGGGCAAAAAAATTTCCAGAAAGAGACAGAGTCGATCAGTATCAAAAAATCACAACAAAAACTCGAAATCTAGGGGAGGCGACTGACCTCCCGTGCTACAGTAGATCCGCCCCTGTGCACACAGCTATCGTCTAGCTTGAGGTCAAAAGCTTACTATCCGTTCGATATATTAGCACGAATTTTAAAGTTGTACCGTGCATTATAGACGCTTGGTTTGTCGGGTTGGTCCGGATCCGACGGTCCGTATTTAAAATGCAGAGGATCCGGACTCCTTTTTTAACTCACCTCATCGGAACAGCCATCGTCTTTTGAGGTCAAAAACCTTTCGACCCTTTACAAGCTGAGCTCAGTGAGACAGTGCCTATCTATGTCTATGAGTCTTTCTGTGGGGAGAATACCTTGCCTCCGTCCATCTCTTCCTCTCCATCGGAGCACACCACTCGCCTCCTCCACCGCTCCCACTCAAGCGTCGCCCCCAAATCTCCACTTCGCTGTAGAGTACCTCGTTCAATCATGCGGTCTTTCCTCCGCCCAGGCACTCAGAGCATCCAAGCATATTGCGCACCTCAAGTCCCCTGAGAAGCCCGACACAGTGCTCTGTTTCCTGAGAGAGATTGGCGTCAGCGAGTCAGATATAAGAGCCGCCGTGTCACGGGATCCTCGCATCCTTTGCTCCCATGTGGAGAAGAACTGGAGACCAAATATTGGCAAGCTACAAGAGCTTGGATTCTCTACTGAATTCATCTCAGGTCTCATTTCCTGCAACCCTCATCTGTTTCGGTTCAATTTTGTGCCAAAGGTTGATTTCTGGATGGAGTTCCTTGGATCGGTAGAGAGTCTTTCTGTGGTACTCAAAGTGTGGGGGGGTGCACCTCTCGGTAGCAACTGGGAAAATGTTATCATGCCCAACTTATCTTTCCTTCAGGAGGAATATGGTTTATCGCCTCGTCAGATTGTCCGGCTGATGAAGTCAGCTCCTAGAGTGATCTCATATAGACCTGAAATTATGAAAATGAAAGCTGAAAAGGCTGCGGGGTTGGTGAATGCACGCTCATCAGGCATATTTACGGATGCATTGATTGTTGTATGCTGTCTGAGTCAACACACCATAGATGCAAGGCTAAATAACTTGAGAAATCTTGGGCTTTCACAGAAGGAGGTAGAATATTTGGTTAGCAAAGCCCCTTTGTTGTTGAATAAAACAGAAGAGGTGATTGGTAGAAAAATGGAGTTCCTGATGAAGGAAGCTGGTATTGATAAGTTGCATGTGATCAGAAATCCATTTTTGCTCATGTCCAGCTTGGAGAACCGGCTGATTCCACGGAACCTTGTCAGAAAGCTTCTGATGTCAAAAGGACTTCCTGGGGCAAATCTAAAATTTGCTTCTTTTATTAGGCCAAGTGATAAGGAATTTGTGGAGAAGTTTGTTCTGCCACATGAAAATGCTATTCCTGATCTCCACCGAGCATATGCTGATGCTGGGAAAATTGGGGGTGTTGAATAGTTAAGAGTATCTATAGTTGAATTCCAAAGAAGGTTTAGATACTGCATTTTTTATTTTTACCGGGTTAGATTTTTCGATTATTTTTTCTATACTTTTTATGCAAGTGTCACTTTGTAATTATTAGTAAAATGAATATCAACCTTTATTTTTGTTTAGATTGAGTGCTTAAATTTCATCTACACTATACTTCTTCATTAGTTATGACTCCACATCTCTCAATTGAAACTTAATCTCCATCTTTTTGCTTTCATGTTGTCCTTTTATAAATGTCAAACAAGGGTTTTTGTTGTCCACATGTCATCTTCCAGAGGTTTTAATCTATTTTGTGAAATGCTAAAAAACTAGGGATGATGAGCGAAGGAGAGATATGGGTCATGACAAATGGAGTTACAAACATGATTGACTCCTTCAATCCAAGTGTAATCAGTGCAATGAGGAGGAGATCTCGATGCACCACTTATGTTACAAGCCCAAGAAATGCCTAGTGAATCTCGCATCTACACTTTGTGGGCTTCTGATACCATCCACACACTAGCAACAGCAGTAACAAATGTAGGGTTTGAAAGGTACCAAAAAATCCAAGACCCTCCAAGACATCTGAACCCTTGCTTGTTTTTCCTGATGGACCCCAGCTTCTTGAGGCATTCTCCAAAATATTGTTTCATGGTTTGAGTGCAATTTTGTTTTAATAAACAAACAATTCTTGAGATTTCAGATTTTGAGAATGCAAGCAAATTCTTCAGTCTTTCAAAAGGTCAAATTTCTTATCCTTTTAACAAAGATAGATCGGATGGATAATGGCTTCAGTTTTACAACAGTAAATTAATCAAATAAATGCCTGATGTATTGATGTTGGAGAAAGTTAAAAACGTTAAATCAACTTAACACAAACCGGAATATAATAGTTTATAGTTATCAATTTTGCAATGAAAAAGAGATATCAGCATAATAGAACTGCAAACAAACCTTCTGCGCTGGTAAAGAGAAAGATCAATTCTAGACCTTAAGATATCTATTCCACATTTTAAGAGGACAATGGAGTTGTTAGATAACAAAATTAAAAAAAACTAATTATACCCTGTCAGCACAACTTAATCTGAACTACATTGTCTGAACAATTAGCTGCCCCAGTCATATCTACCTTGCCTATCTATGACTCTTTTTTCCAAATATAAAGAAGTCAGAAATAAAGAAACAGCAAACATCTCCAAAGACCCCATATATTTTTTCATGAGACTAATTTTATTTGCCGTTGTTTGCAGGTGATCAGGCACAAGATAAACAATGAGGCATGCAAGGTGTGGCCACATGGCAGAATCGCACAGATTGGAGGGTCAGTAGAGGTGCCAGAACTAGAGTTGCACGGCAGGAATCCAAGATCAATGGCACACAGTTGGCACTTCTCGCCCAATGGAATCGGTACTAAATCAGGCTGGTCCTGATCTACATTCACCCAGAAAAATATCATTGCAGAAAATGAATTTACACACTTAAAGTAACAAGAAAATTAAAGAAATACATCAAAAGCTAGAATCTGATCTTAGTATATGCCTATCAGGACCTGATATGACTAGTACAGACCACAGACAGCCAAGACATACCTGGAGAGCTTATGTAGTTATCTTTGATCCATTGTTTTAAAGCCATTCTTTTGGTTGCTTGATTCCCAAGTGCAGCAACTGCTTTACCTACAATACTTAGAAAATTTGTCAAATGCTAATATTTTTTTATATATTTGTGATACACTAATAATAGATGTGTGATGAAAGAAACAAAATACAGAGCATAGCAGAATTGTAACTACCTTTAGGATCACAAGCAGTAACCTTGACCAATGATTTCTTAGCTGAAACATTAGGAACCATATTCTGAGGGTGCGGTTGATCACTAGTGAAGTTGTTTAATTTGGAGTAGCCAGTAGATGCAAGCAATAACAAGAATGATTCAAATTCGCCACTAGATCTGAACCCGGTCAGCACGAACAAATATCACCGTACCAAATTTACCTTATGCGAGTATGCTTTCGATGTGTTTGAGGCGGCGAGAAGGAGATTGCCTTATGCAGTCCCTTTTGAATAATATTTTTGCAAATCTGTCCCAGGCTACCTCACTGGGCTATAATGATTTTGCCTACCAAATTTACCTTGGGAGTAAAGTATTGTTCTGCAAATGTTTTGTAATTAATAATGTAGTAATAGGATTAGCATGCTTGTTATAATTTAGTTGCAATGTTATTAGGATCGATCTGTAAAAATAACTATTACTTAATTATTTATGTTTTTTCAACATCTATATATATATTAATATATATACCTAATTATTTTTTTCCTTGTAAATAATATGTTTTCTTATTGATGATACTGTTCTATTCTTTCTACTCTAATATCATGTATAAATTAGCTCTCAATATTTAGCAAATATTTTCGATTAATAATTAAATTAATTGATCCTTTTGAAGCAACTCATGGATATGCGTTTCTTCAGGTAAGTGCTTGAAACTATTTTTTTTGCTAATATTTTACCTCTAATGATCGATCAGTAAGGTTTAAAAAGGCAAAATAGCATATATTCAAATCAGTTGCTTATGCTTTCAGAACTATGAAGCGGCAATGGGAGACATTACGATAAGGTACAACCGCACAATTTATGGCGATTTCTCAATATCTTACACTGATTAAAGAATAGCAATGATGGTGCCAGTAAAGCAAGTTCCAAAAAAACACATTCATTTTCTAAATCCATCAACTTTCAATCTATCTATGAATCGGAAGCGCGATGTTTGTGATATACACTGGGAAAACAATATGGCTAATTGGAGCCAAAAATCAGGGACTCCATCAGGGGTTCAATATCAGTACATTTTGGAGCTATACTGCAATTATCTTTATTTTCATATCGCAAAGTTTTGTTCTTTTATCAGAAAATGCCTTTTGTTAAAAAAAGAAAAAAAAAAAAACCTTCTGTACAGCTAATCAGCTACAAGAAACTAATTAGTTGTTACATTACTTGCTATTTTACAGAAGATTGCAATTTAAAGCTATAATAATATTTCTTTTATACATTCATTTAGTAGAGAAAAATAGTTAAAACTTTTTCATGTAGGATTAACTAGCCAAATTTCAGATACATTGCTTGTTAGGTGATCTGGTAGAGATCCAGAATTAATCAAATACCAACCCACATGAATCTAATACAACCTAGCTACATTGCCTCTCAGCTAAATAAAAGAGGCAATCCAATATCTCTATCATTTGTGCCTTCATTCACAGATATATATTCCAAAAATTCAAAATTACCACATTTAAATGTAAGAACAACAAAAATCATAATTTTCTAACTATATTCAATTCAGAATCACTAAAACAATTAAACTTAAAAAAATGTTTTTAGCTAAAAGATGATAACAACATGTGATACTATTTATCCCTCCACAAAAAAAATAACAAGGTAAAACAAGTTGATATAGTCAAGTCATTGTCTGATGCAGCGTTTTAAAAGTCTGTTTAGTCGGCCGAATATTTGTATTCGGTTGAAATTCTAGTAGAAAATGAGTATTCGGTCCAATATTCAGTTTCGAATATTTGGCCGCATATTTTTTTTCCGCATATTATCTATTTGGCTGAATATTTCCGAATAGAGAATAAGAATCCGAATAAGAACTGAATAAGTTATAATTCATTTATTTAAATTTGAACTTATGTTTTATTTATGCTTATTTGTAGTTTTGTAATTTGTACTGTGGATTATTAATTTGTTCTAACTAGTGTTATGTTTTATTTATGTTTATTTGTAATGTTTATCAATGTTTATTTGAGTTAATGCCTATGATTTTTCATTTGAAAATCCGAATAAAAATCTGAATATTCAGCCGCATACTATATATACAGTATTCAGTGGCTTTCCGAATACTGAATAATAACCGATTATTAAAACACTGGTCTAATGGAATGCCAAACATTATAAACTGGAGATCATTCAGTCAAATATGGGATGCATGGAGGGTTCAAAAAAATAGCACAGCTGACATCAAAGTGGCCTATTGTCCCAGAGAATATGAATTTATCAAATTGACTCATGATTTAGCTAATCAGGTAGAATAAGCGAAGATGTACATAGGATAGGCAGGGTATTATTCTCCTAATTTATGATGAGGGAGTTCAGCTGTAATAAGCGGCTGTTGATGAAGGAAAAAAAAATTGATAAAAACTTAACACAGTGTATAAAACATTCTTAAAAATCTAATATACTTCTCGACAAAACTATGGCCTAAACTATTAATATGTTATTCTTGATTTCTGTTCCTCCCTTGATCTATCTCCAATTCTGAATGCATCTTGAAGGATTAGGTACCGTGATAATTAGGTGCAAGTGGCGTAGCTATTTCATTAGAATCATTACGTTCTAATTTGCTCAAACAATTAATTCAAATTATTAGATCAATTAATATTATATTTAATTTACTCTGCTATCTTAGATGAAAAACTATAGGACTATATATTAACATACTTTTTAAACTACTAAATCAATTTAATAACTATAAGATATAAATAATAGCTTTCACACATAATTCATTTTTATTCATAACTAAGGAGCACATATCAGTTCTACATTTCACACCAAAATTATGAGAAAAATCTAACAATTAAACAACAAAAGAAAAAGATAATAATTATGAAAATAACTATGACTTCTCTTTTTTAGATTTTATATAAATGCTCTTTTTAAGCTGTGACATTACATATCACGTATTTACTCTTCTAGTGCAGATGTGTGGCCCATCCGGGGCCTACTTTGACCAGAAAATCGAATCAATGTGTGACTCGTGGGCTATTATCTGATTCCCTTAATATCGAGGAGAGCACTTAATTTAATTTGTCTTGCTTCGGTCGTACCATAAGTGTCAGTTTTGACGTTCACTTTGGTTCTAATCAGAATGAAACGAAAACATCGAATATGCATGTAATTTGCTTATAATGTATTCCTATAGCTTTTATAAAAGTTGATATTTTTTTTTTGTGAAACTGCTTCAATAATTATTTTGTGCAAGTATTAGAAATGATATATATTTTCTTGTCAGTATATTTTGCTTATATTTATTTTGTGCTCTAATAATATTATTCATAACATAGACCTTCATTAATTATAATTTGTCATCTTAAGATCACCAAGTCTTTAGTAAGGTTAACTTCAAAATCAATTATAATGATTTCAAATGAAAAGTTCAAATTATGAAATCAATATACTTTATGAATCATGAATGATTTGTTTATATCTCAAATTTATAAATTTTTGAATTAACGTAGTATAATGTCAAGTGCTAATATTTCAAATTAAGTTACAAGTTTATTTCATGGTTTGTTTGGCCGAATTGAGTAGGAATTAGACCCAATTGAGTTATGCGGTATGTGAGTTTTTGATGAAAAATAGGTAAAATCAGATTGAATCGGCTGATTCAATAGAGATTTTTTTTTCGATTCATTCCGATTCACACTATTTCGAGAGATTCTCTTCTAATTGGGGTTGATTCGGCTTTTTTTTCACGCCAATTTTGTTTTTTCATTGTCCATTTGAGAAGATATGAAAGGGTCGTCGATTTGGGAGAGAAAATGTTTGCCACCACTTGAGTATATGAAGTAGTTGCCACCGGTTCGACCGTGGCCTCATGGGTCGGTTTGTGTAACTGACTGAATCAGACTTTATCATGTTCATTCTAGTCTAACATTCTCTATTTCTCACCTTCTTGGTAATTAATTTGGAAAAATATTATACCTTTTATGCTAATATACTATTTTTCCTCCGCTTGACCGACATCATCACTTTTCATGTCAAAATTCAAAAACATGATCCGAATCAAAACCTCGACCTAGAATCCCTGAATCAAAAATCACAATAAATTTCAAAACCAACCACATTACCTTCCTTCTACACATATGAGGTTTTACAAGCTCCCACGGTAACAGTGCCCAAGCTCGAAGTTACCACTGCTCCACCTATCAAACTGACTTATTCCTCCCCAGTTTTCGTATGTTCGTCATTGAGTAGTGAGAGGTCTGGATATATTTCGGACCGGGTTTATGATGGAGTTCAGGTTGAGGATGAGGTTAGTACTCTGTTTGAGACTGCGGGTATCTCTCATTCGCAATTTGGCAAAGAGGGAGAATGTTCACCGCAGCTTAAGTATATGAAGAAATTACCATCGGTTTGACCATGGCAACATGGGTCGGTTTGTGTCACTCACACAAATCGGGCATCATGTTCGTTCTCGCCTACCCTACTATTTAGCAAGGAAAATTGTTCGCTGCCGATTAAGTATATGAAGAAGTTGTCACCGGTTCAACCATGACCCCATGGGTTGGTTTGTATGACCGATTGAACCGGGCTTTATCATATTCGTTATCGTTTAACACACTATGTTTCTCACCTTCTTGGAGATTGATTTGGGAAAAATATTATACTTTTAGTGTTAATATACTCTTCTTTCTTTTCATGGCCGACTTCATTGCCTCCTATGTAAAATCCCAAAAAAAAATCCGAATCAAAATCTTGACTTAGAATCACTGAACTAAAAATCGCAACAAATTTCAGAACCAACCACATTACCTTTCTTCTACGCACATGAGGTTTTAAAAGCTCTCACTTCAATAGTGCCCAAGTTCGAAGCTGCCGCTGCTCCACCTATCAAACCGACTTATTCATCCCCAGTTTTGGTATGTTCATCATTGACCAGTAAGAGGTCTGGGTATATTTCGGACCAGGTTTATGATGGAGTTTAAGTTGAGGATAAGGTTAGTACTCCGTTTGAGACCTCGGGTATATCTTATTCGCAATTTGGCTAGGAGGGAGAATGTTCGCCGGAGCTTTAGTATATGGAGAAGTTACCACTGGTTCGATTGTGGCAACATAGGTTTCATCGTGCTTGTTCTCATCTAATACTTTTTGTTTCTCATATTATTGGTGATTGATTTGAGAAAAATATTCTACTTTTTAGTGCTAATATACTCTTTTTCCTCTTCTTGGCCGATATCATCGTTTCTCATGTCAAAATCCAAAAACATGATCTGAATCAAAAGTTCGACTTAGAATCCCCGAACCAAAAATCACAATAAATTTCAAAACCAACCACATTGCCTTCCTTTTACGCGCATGAGGCTTTACAAGCTCCCATGTCAACAGTGCCCAAGCTCGAAGTTACCGCTGCTCTACCTATCAAACCGACTTATTCCTTCCTAGTTTTAGTATGTTTGTCATTGAGTAGTGAGAGGTCTGGGTATATTTCGGACCAGGTTTATGATGGAGTTCAGGTGGAGGATGAGGTTAGTACTCTGTTTGAGACTCCAGGTACCTCTCATTCGCAATTTGGCAAAGAGGGAGAATGTTCGCCGCAGCTTGAGTATATGAAGAAGTTACCATCGATTTAACCATGGCAACATGGGTCCATTAGTGTCACTCACACAAATCGGACATCATGTTTGTTCTTGCCTACCCTGCTATTTAGCAAGGAAAATTGTTTGCTGCCGATTGAGTATATGAAGAAGTTGTCACCGATTCAACCATGACCCCATGGGTTGGTTTGTGTGACCGATTGAACCGGGCTTTATTGTATTCGTTATCATCTATCATACTATGTTTCTCGCCTTCTTGGAGATTGATTTGGAGAAAATATTATACTTTTAGTGCTAATATACTCTTCTTCCTCTTCGTGGCTGACTTCGTTGCCTCCTATGTAAAATCTCAAAAAATGATTCAAATCAAAATCTTGACTTAGAATTCCCAAACTAAAAATCGCAACAAATTTCAGAACCAACCACATTACCTTTCTTCTACGCACATGAGGTTTTAAAAGCTCTCACTTCAATAGTGCCCAAGTTCGAAGCTGCCGCTGCTCCACCTATCAAACCGACTTATTCATCCCCAGTTTTGGTATGTTCATCATTGACCAGTAATAGGTCTGGGTATATTTCGGACCAGGTTTATGATGGAGTTTAAGTTGAGGATAAGGTTAGTACTCCGTTTGATACCTCGGGTATATCTTATTCGCAATTTGGCTAGAAGGGAGAATGTTCGTTGGTGCTTTGGTATATGGAGAAGTTATCACGGATTTAATCATGGCAACATAAGTTTCATCGTGCTCGTTCTCATCTAACACTTTATGTTTCTCACATTCTTGATGATTGATTTGGGAAAAATATTCTATTTTTTAGTACTAATATACTCTTTTTCCTTCTCTTGGCCGACATCATCACTTCTCGTGTCAAAATTCAAAAACATGATCCGAATCAAAACCTCGACTTCGAATCCCCGAACCAAAAATCACAATAAATTTCAAAACCAACCACATTGCCTTCCTTCTATGCGCATGAGGCTTTACAAGCTCCCAGGTAAACAGTGCCCAAGCTCGAAGCTATCGCTGCTCTACCTATCAAACCGACTTATTCCTCCTCAGTTTTCATATGTTCGTCATTGAGTAGTGAGAGTTCTGAGTATATTTTGGATCAGGTTTATGATAGAGTTCAGGTTGAGGATGAGGTTAGTACTCTATTTGAGACCCTGTGTACCTCTCCTTCGCAATTTGATAAGGAGGGAGAATGTTCACCGCAGCTTGAGTGATTGTGGCATCGTGCATTATGCATCATTTCTATGGTTTGTGTGACCAACACAAATTGGGCATCGTGTTCGTTTAGCGAGGAGGGAAAATGTTCGCTGCCGCTTGAGTATATGAAGAAGTTTTCACCAGTTCGACCGTGACCTCATGGGTTGGTTTGTGTGACGGACTAAACCGGGCTTCATTGTGTTCGTTCTCATCTAGCACTCTATTTCTCGCATTCTTGGTGATTGATTTGAAAAAAAACATATTCTACTTTTTAGTGCTAATATATTGTTTTTGTTTATTTTTTATGTTGAATGTATACTTGTTAAAATGTTCTTGTTAGTACTTGTGAGAATGAGATATTATAGCTAATTGCTAAACTTATAGGGTATGTTTGGATGTGTCAAAAATATAGGCTATTCTAGAATAGCGACTATTCGGAATAGCAATGGGCATATAAACAACATTTTTGCTATTCGAAATAGTTAGAATAATTGCTATTCCCTATTCCTTATAAATATTGGAATAACTACTATTTGAAAATGTAAAGAGAGAGGGAAAAACAATTCTTTCTCGGATTTTCGTCAACACACTCCCGAAATGACAAAATTGACACTAATTTATGTTATCTTCACGTTATGACAATTCGTTTAAAACTCCACTTGCTTATATTTCCTCTTAATTAACACATTGTTAACACTATTATTTATCGGTTACAACTATTTATTATTCCAAATATACAATCCAAACCACATTTTTACTAATCCGAATGATCACTACTACAGAATAAGTGATTGTACACAGACATAAACAGGAGAGCTACACGGATTTTCTACTGTGTGGAATGTGAGAGTGTAGAAATTCTTGAATATTTACACACGGATATTTACTCATGTATGATTATCGAGAGCTACACGGATTATTACATAAACAACCGTGTACAAATGCTTGCTAGCGTCGCTCTCAAAATAACCGAGCTACACGGATTATTACATAAACAGCCGTGTATGATTACTCTTTCTATACGGACATTTAGCTAAATGTCCGTGTACGATTACTCTTTCTACACGGATATTTAGTTAAATGTCCTTGTAGTTCTCTTATTTTTTCTTTTATATGTTTACATACCTTTATACATGGACATTTAGCTAAATATCCGTGTATGATTACTCTTTCTACACGGATATTTAGTTAAATGTCCGTGTAGCTCTCTTATTTTTTTTATATGTTTACATACCTTTCTACATAGACATTTAGCTAAATATCTGTGTACGATTACTCTTTCTACACGGATATTTAGCTAAATGTCTGTGTAACTCTCTTATTTTTTTTTATATGTTTAAATACCTTTCTACACGGACTTTAGTTAAATGTCTATGTGGAATTGTTTTTTTTTCCAAATTTTTTTTAGTATTTAAATACCTTTCTACACGGACTTTAGTTAAATGTCCTTTTTTTCCCCTTTTTTTTTAGTGGCTAGCTTCCAATTTTGTTAGCCATTTAAAATTAGAATTCAAAAACAGAGAAACATTAAATAGAGGCCTTTTAAACTCATAATTCCAAAACTATACAACAGTATAAATAATTTATGTACACAAAATTATACAAATTCATATTGAGCATTACAAAATTTAAATTGAAACTGCCTTGTCTACATACATCTGACATTATCGATTTGCTCCTTGGTGTAACACTCTTGCTTTGGTCCATATTACAATTATAATTTGGTATTAGTTAGTAACAAGAAAAGGTAGAAGATTATAATTCATGCAACATATATATATACAAAGCCTTTTGTACATGCAATCTCATGTGATAAAACATAACATACACTCCTCAGGATCCAATACAATATTTGTATAAAAGTTATATCCTTACCACTTAGTAACCACATGATCAAGCTTTGGCCCAAAATTCAGTAAGTTGGACTCAAATTGCCAAAACTCTTGATTATGATCTAGTTTGGACTGAAATTTCATACAAACTAAGGCATATTAGATCCAAATGATAGTCTTAATAATTCATGACGTGTTTTGCAATTAAAAAAACACAAGCAATCAGAATCCGTAAATTCAAAATACAAATAGCAAAGTAATTTAAATCTTACAGTTCTGAAGTGCAGACATCTTTAGACGGAAGCGTTAGTACTGATCTTCAACGATTTTTGTCAGATCTGATGATGGAGACCTTAGGCGTTTTCTTTACTTCTCACTTTCAAAAAATGGTCCACAGTAATTATTTACATTATCTTAACAAATCAAGCATGCATGCATTAATTAATAATTGACCTAAATAAGCAATAATAAGCTAGCAACAGAAAAGAGAAATATATATATATATATATATACATGACTAAGCTTAGTAAGATAGAGAGGAGAAATACAAATTAACTTCAAAGGTCTCAGATCCTAGCTCCTTGTGCACATAAATAAGAATGACACTGCTTGAAGGAGAGAGAGAGAGAGTATTAATTGATCAAAACGGCGCTGCTGGAAGGAGAAGGTCTTTTATATAACCAAAACCCTAGAATAACATTTCTACACGGATTTTTTACTTAAAAATCCATGTAGCTCTCTCAAGGCTTTCTATATTGTTATTTAAACAAAAAACCGTGTACAATTTTCACCTTTCTACACGGCTCTTTATTAAACGTCCGTGTTGCTCTCTCAAGCTTTCTACACTGCTATTTAAACAAACATCCGTGTACAATTCTTACCTTTCTACACGGTTCTGTAATAAATATCTGTGTAGCTCTCTCAAGGCTTTCTACACTGTTATTTAAATAATAATCCGTGTACAGTTCCTAATAAACGTCTGTGTAGCTCTCTTATGGATTTTTACACTGATTCTTTAATAAATATCCGTGTAGAGATCCCACAGATATTTCGGGCTTCCAAAAAATTACAATTTCTCCACGGTTTTTAGATAAAATTATCAAATCCGTGTACAATGTGCAGTATACAATGACCATTTTTGTAGTAGTGGATACCATTTTCACACTAATCTAAAAATTACTATTTTTTCTCTATTTTTATTTACTATTCTCAAATTTCACTATTCTAGCTCTCATCCAAACGTACCCATAATTAATACACTCTCTTTAGAATATATAATCGAAAAAAAGCATGTACAACACCTCAATTTACATTAGTGTACCAGAAAAAGTATGTACATCACCTAACCTATGTTATCATAACTGAACCGGACCACATATGTTTACAAGGTGAACTTTCAATGCTCATTTATGGACTATTTGTTAATGATACCATAAATATTTTTAGTTGATATATGAAGTTAAATAAACAGTGTTATTAGTAGTGGAAAGTTTAGCTATAATGAACTTAAATAAACAGTGTTATTAGAATTGAACCGGACCGGTTAGTTGGACCAGAAAAAACGGAACTAATTACCTATGCAGTTCAGTTCTTTTAAATTATCGCATAAGTCAGTGTTACCATAACCTGACCGGACCGGTCGACTGGACCAGAGAAAACCGAAACCAATCACTTGTCTGATTTGGTTCTTTTAAATTATCGCATAAGTAAATGGATCGGTCTGGAGAAAACCACGTAAAACCCTGGTTCAAGTCAGCTTTCATGTATCTTCTTCTCTCTGATTTCTGATTTTTCGTACTTTCTAATTTTTTGGATTCTCCATTTCTTACCTTTTCTCTTCCCTCTTAGATGGAAGGAAATGAGAAATTGGTTCTCTTTTTTCCTTCAAGCTTCTTCTATTTACTGTTGTGTATTGTCCATAGGTTCAATCTCATTATGAAGGCTAGACTTAGAAACGAAATCCACAAAAAATATGCATCAAATTATGTAAGTAATTTCCTTTAATCATTAAATTCGAATTTGTAAAACATGCACTTGAAAAGCTTGATCTTTTGAGTTTATCGTATTAAATAGATGAATGCATTAAAGGTATTTGATGAAATGCTCAAAACAAAATTAGATTTAGATGAGGGTAGCGTAGTTGCCAATGATTCGAGTAACAACTCTAATTCTTTTCTCTTTAGTATTATTCAGATTTTTTTTTTCTCTCTTTTTTTTAGTTCTACTAGTTTAGCACCGTGTGGGTGTGAAAACTTAGAACTAATAATGAGGTGAGCAGTGGATGTACCACTTGGATCAACTTGTAGTCTAAAAGTAATATAAAATAGTAGAAAACAATCAAAACATTACAAGTCAAAGCAAGATATAAAGTTCATAGATGAATCAAATATACAATTCATGGCACAAAGCATATGCATGATCAGATTAATTATTCCCGTAGCAAAGCATGCACTGCATTGGCCAAATAGTGGTCCTGTTCTCCATCGATCCAATTGGCATTCATTAAATTCCCTGCCTTAATTGCATGGTTGGTTGGTGCATCGCCCATAGTTATATAAGTATACGCAGTTAGAATAAAGTGCTTGTTGTCTTGTCTTGTCTTGTCTTTTCCAAATGCATAGAATTCTTAAGTTATGGTTTTAGAGTTGGCAACGTGTTCAGTAAATGCATATCATATCATGTTTTTTTTTTTGAAAATTTGGCAGTAGCTATCAAAGTTCGTGAGGGGGAATCGAACTCTTAATCTTTGGATATAACAATTCTAAGACATCTTCCTAGTCAATTGTGCTACCTCCCCTTTCCCGCATATCATATCATATCATTGTAAGTAAATAAATAACAAGTGGATTTTAATTGGAGGATATATGATCCGTCAACAATGACGGCCCATGAAACTTATAATGAAAACAATGCTAACTTTTTCATGACTTAATTAGTTTGAATAATTGTGAACTGAAGTTAAGCAATTAATATTGGAGATAAGAGAAGAATCGAAGAGCCACTCTTAAAAGGAAACAATATCAAAACAATTATTGTGTTTGTCCACAAAATCTTTGAAGAAAAGGAAGACACACAACGGAAGAACGAACTATTATTTAACTACAGCGAATAATTAAGTAACATAAAAGCCTGAGCACTGATTGGTTTGTTATGATGTTTATTAATTTATGCAAGCAAAATTTGCGAAGGTGAATGCCTCATTTTGGGACAAGCATAATCTCTAATTTGTTTTGATATAATATATGATATTAGTCTAAAAATAAATTAGATAAAATAGAAAATTGTGTTTTCAAATTGAGATCTTAAATGTTTTCTTAATACAGGCAAATGCCTCTCAGCCACTTCCATCCATTTCGCTTTGGATATGATTTGCATTTTTTTTCTCTTTTGTATTTTTTGTTCTGATGTTAGTTAATTTGTGCTTATATTAGGATTTCAAAGTAGTTTTTAAAAAATTATTTTATTCATTCTTAGTTCTTAAAAATTCATGTTATTGGTTCTATGTCGCTCTTCAAAAATTATTTTATTTATTTCATTTTCCATTGTAAAGCACAGGTACTTAACTAGTTACACCAAATTCATTAAAGACTTTCATAAATTTATCTAATCATTATTTGAGTGAATTTCAGATTCTGAATTGACTACATTAATGAGTAAGTTATATTAACATAAAATATATATTATATTTGAAAACATAAATTAAGCATAAATTCGGATGCAAGCTCTAACCAGCCGTTAATGGTGATTTCTTTTTGAAAATTTTCATAAAGACTGCGAAGTTGTGAGGGAGAATTGAATTAATAATGATTTTAATCAAAAACAATAAAATAACAAATTAAAGAGGGATTACAGGAATTAATACCACATAGCAAAGAATTCAAGAGGAAAGTGCATTTCTATCGTCTTAAGAGCATGGTCATAAGATTCACGAATTAAATCCGAATAATTTATTTTTTTGGTGATGCAGAACCGAATGCCGAATTATTTGATTAACCAAACTTTGACCAAATTAAACCCGAATAATTGACAAATTTTGCGAATTTTTCCAAAAATTTTTTTTTTTGTTTTTTTCTCTCTTTTGTAGAATTGAGATCTCTGATTTGAATAATTCCGAATCATTCTCGAATTATACCCGAATTATTTTCGAATCACGGATTTTTAACATTGTCGAACTGAATCTGAATAATTCATTTGTCACTATGCTTAAGAGAAGTTGTCAATTTAGGAGAACATGGCATTTTACTAAATGAATGGGCTGAAATTTTATATAAGACTAGTAGCTAGCATTCCCTTTGCACATGCATGCACAAAAATAAAATAGCATGGCAATGAGAACACTTGGGTCAATTTCTCAATTTTAGAGGGGAGACTCCTTCCAAGCCAATGATGTATTGGCATCTACCAGTTTCTTATAAAATTAAGAGTATTTATTTATGTAGCTAATTTCACACAACAAAATTTTAATCAAACAAAGCCTACTTCACTGAGAATGAAATGACAATAGTAAATGTTATTTTGTTTCTACATTAATTGTACATTAACACAAAATTTCTGGATAGTTATTTTGAATGAGATGTTATGGTTAAATGGACGGAAATGTCTATCCCGTTTTTTCCATGAAACGAGCTTTCATACAAACATTTTTCTTTCTCAATATATATTTTTTATTGCGGTTTCTAAGAAATTGCGGGTTTAGGGTTAGGGTTTAGGCTTCTAAAACTCTGAAAAAAATATATTTTAACTTGTTCAATAAAGTAAAATATGTGTGAACTAAGATACGAACAACTTGTATTTCAAGTATAAATATTTTTAGGACATAATATAGAGGACAATTTAATGTATCACAAAATAATTATTATTTTTTTTATCCGTAAGTAACTCTAATTATGCTTTTCAGATTACCTCACTTGTAGCATTCTTTTTATAAACCATAACTAGAAAAAAAAAATTATGAAACCAACATGATTACTGAAAAAAAAAATGGTAAAAAAATTTTGAGAAAAAAATTTATGAAAAAAAAATGGTATTTCGGTTCCAGCTGTTTTCACATATTTCGAGAAAAAAATATGTTAAAAATTTGTAAAAATATCTGGGATTGAATTACCATTTCGGTCCAAAAAAATAAAAATTTGAGACATAAATGACATTTCGATTTTTATAATTTTTGTAAAAAAAAAATAATCACGTTGGTTTTATAAAAATCTTTTCTCTAATTATGGTTTATAAAAGAAAATTCTCACTTTCTTACAGAAAACATAAAGTACGCCAAGTTTCCATTCATATCCAGAGACCAATAGATAGAGAGAGAGACGACTGGAGGAGTCTATAGAAAGAAAGTACGGTCTGATAAATTTACTTTTACATGGGTTACAAGTGTAAATTTCCCAAACTTAAATTCAAAAGGTCTGAAAGCGGGGCCCAGTCCCCTCGCACCTTCCCATGCCACCCGCCACCGCCACCGCCACCACCAACCTAACCTTTCTCCTCCGCCGCAACGCCTCCGATCCTCTCCTCGCATGGCACCTCTTCCTCCGCCTTGCCACCTCCCCTTCCCCTCCAGTCATCACCCTCTCCTCCATTTCCTTCCTCTCCAGACTCCTCGCCCATTCCAACCATCTTCCCCAGCTAGACTCTCTCCGTCTGTTGCTCGTCTCCCTTCCTTCCCCTTCCCCTTCCGTCTCTCTCGTTCACCTATCACTAGCCTTGTGTTCTCTTTCCCTCCTCTCTCCTGCTCTCTCCTGTTTTCTCTCTCTACGCTCTCATTCCCCCTCAGTGCCTCCGCCTCTTCGCTTGTACAGCTCTCTTTTGCACCTCTCGCTTAAGTACGAGCGTCCCGACTTAGTCGAGCTTATATATAAGGACATGGTAATCTCTGGTGTTAAACCCGATACCTTCACGTGTAACATTTTCATGAAGTATTTATGTGATTCTGCCCAGGTGGAGAATGCCCGTTTGGTGTTTGATAAAATGCCCGTGAGAAATTGCCCCCCAAATGAACATACATTTGGGATTTTGATAAATGGTTATTGCCAATGTGGCAAAAGCATCAAAGCAATGAAGATTTTTGACATGATGGAGCAATTTGGGGTCAGCATGAATTTGGTTATTTGCAACAGTTTGATATGGGGTTTATGTAAAGAAGAAAAGGTCAACGAGGCAGAGAAATTGGTGCAGAGAATGCGAAAAGAGGGTCTCTTTCCAAATGTTGTTACATTCAATTGTCGAATTACAGCTCTTTGTAAGGCCGGTAAAGTTATGGAGGCATATTCAATTTTCAAAGATATGCAGGAGGATCAAGAAATGGGTTTGCCAAGACCAAATCAAGCAACCTTTGATATAATGCTTGACGGATTTTGTAAGGAAGGCTTGGTTGAAGAAGCTAGAGTTCTAGTTTCGTCAATGAAAAGTAATGGCTTTTTAAGAAAGGTTGAGAGTTACAACAGATGGTTAAAGGGGTTGGTTAAAAATGAGAGACTGTTGGAGGCATGCGAATTGCTTGATGAAATGACAAACGAGGGGGTTGAACCTAATATTTATTCTTATAATATTGTGATAGATGGGTTATGTAAGGCAGGCATGATGTTTTATGCCAAGTCAGTTTTGAGTTTGATGAGAAAAGGTGGAATAGAACCCGATATAGTAACTTACACAACATTAATCCAAGGATACTGTTTAAATGGCAATGCACCAGCAGCTGGAATGGTTCTAGAAGAAATGTGCAAGAATGATTGTTTCCCTAACAACTTCACATGTAATATTTTGTTGAAGAGCTTATTGAAAGAAGGTAACATATATGAAGCTGATAGATTGCTAGAGAAAATGAATGCAAAGGGGTATGGCCTTGATAGTGTAACCTGTAACATAGTAATAGATGGATTATGCAAGAATGGGCAGTTAGATAAGGCTATTGCAATTGTAGATTCTATGTGGCAGTATGGCAGTGCTGCTCTTGGTGTCCTTGGAAATTTGTACCTTGGTCTAGTAGATAATTCAAATAGCAATAAAAAATGCGAGCCTGATAAGTTTACATATTCCATAATCATCTCCGGTTTGTGCGCTGCTGGCCGGTTCAGTGAAGCTAAGAAAAAATTGGTTGAAATGGTAGAAAGGGGTATTTTAGTCGATTCCATGGTGTATGACATATTTATTCATGGTTTCTGTAAGCACGGGAAGGTGCCATCAGCTCTTAAGGTCTTGAGGGACATGGAAAGGAAAGGGTGCAATCCTAGTCTGAGAACATACAATTTGCTTATATGGGGGCTCCAAAACAATAATCAACCTCATGAAATTGTTAATTTAATGGCTGAGATGAAAGAAAGAGGGATTCTTCCTGACATCATTTCTTATAATAATTTAATTCGAGCATTATGCGAACATCAAGAAGCAGTAAGCAAAGCCGTACAACTTTTTGAAGAAATGTTGCAAAATGGTATAGCCCCAAACGTGACCACCTTCATAATCTTGATCAAGGCTTTCTTACGTGTCCCTGATTTTGACACGGCTAAGGGGCTATTTGACACTGCTTTGAGTACTTGCGGTCAAAGACAAGCACTCTATAGCTTTATGTGTAGTGAGTTTCACAATTGTGGGAATTTTCTTGAATCTTTGAATATGCTAGAGGTTGCAGTAGAAAAAGGGTTCTCGATTGAGAAATTTCCTTACATATCCCTTTTAGAAGAGCTTTGCAAGAAAGAGAAGGTAGATGAAGCATTGAATTTGATTAATTTAATGGTTGACAAGGGATCGGTGTTTGACCCGGCCGCCTTTTTGCCCGTAATAGATGGATTACATAAAAAAGGAAGCAGAATTGAGGCTAATAAGCTTTCAGAAAAGATGATGCACATGGCTAGTCAACTGGAGGCGTCCAGTGATATGACCCATCCTTTTTCAAAGAAGGATAGACAAGCCAGACTCAAAGAAAAGGCTTCTAGGGAGAGAAATTGGCGTGCTTTACTGCACAGGTACTGTTATTTTAAATTTCTTTTGTTAATATTTCTCTATTTATGTTCTACAAAATACATGAATCACAAACCAGACTGACAATTAAATAAAATAGAAGATAAAGAACACAAACAAGGACTCCTAGACATGTTTTGAACTGCATCTTTTCTATTTGTCAGAATAAACAAATGAATGAAAAAAAAAATATATTATGACAAACCATTATATTGTGACCCTGCTTACTTTGCTCTGAATTTAGGGATGATGGGTCTGGTGTTGCTTTAAAAGTACTGAAGAGGGTCCAGAAGGGGTGGGGCCAGAGCGGCATTCCAAATCCTAGAACAAGAAATTCTGACCTAATTGATTGGGAAGTAACAGGCTAGTTCTAATTTTATACTAACCAAACAGTCGAAGCAAGCAATGGCCCAAGTTTATCCCGAACCAAGTGAATATCTTGATTAGTGGATCTTTTCTATATGCTCAGTTTTGGGGCTAGCTTAGTGGCCTATGGAGGCACACTGTTCCTGGCATATGGATACTTGGTCCATATAGGTTTCTTCAATTGAAGAGAACATTTCTTACAGGTTTCCATTTTTCCTTTCTAATTAGTTATATTCATGTGTATGCCTGTATTTTTCAAATCTCAGTTTGTAGTTACTTTTTAAATAGCTGTTGCTTAGTTAAGCCTAATAAAAAGTTGTTCTGCCTGTACAAACCTACTAGATGATACTGTAATGTTGGTAGCTTTCACTGAATGGTCATGTCCAGTACTGGCCCGTACAATATCTCGTTGCACTGAAGTAGAAATTTTCTTTTTTCTTCTTATTTGACAGTTACTGACATTTCAGCCAGGATGCATTGTTTCTTTGCTTTATTTGCAATGGCTATAGGGCTATAGGCTGTCAGTACAAGCTTGAACCAGCAGGTATCTTTCAGATAATGCAAGTAAAGAAGGTTTATAGTTCCAATTGAAAACCTGTGAAAGCCAAATGAAATAAGATAATGATCTCTTCATCAAATCTGAGCTGACATGAAATGCCTAAATCTTTGGGAGTCATATCCAAAGATGCTTGTAATGTAACAGAAATTTTAGGTTCTTTGCAATTATTCTGAGCTTCTTTTATTGCAAAATAATCGCAAGGATGGAAACTTTTGATCTTCTGAAAATAGAGACAGTTATCTTCATAGATGGAATCTGGGAGTGAGCAATGTTCTTAATTTATTATTGGTGTTGTGCTATATTGCTGTAAATGAATCCCCTGGTTCTTCATGAAAGCCAGGATTTTTTTTCCTCGTTAGAAAATTTTCTAACACATTTCACATATCTTCAATTTGTAATTGTACAAATGTACAATATGACTTGCATTTTTTTGATAAAGCAATATTCCTTTTTTTGTAGAATATTGCATAATTAGAGGAGTGTTGAATTTTGTTCCAAGGGTTCATTTGGAAGTGGGTAAAGCGGGGAAGCAAGGGATAAGTCTTGTCCCCACTCTAAGATAGGATAGTAGTTATTCCCTGATCCCTTATCCTTTCAAACATAGTTGAAAGAAGAAAAATATGTAAGATGAAGGGAATACAAAAACTCAATCAACTTAGTTAAAAGAAACCATTGGCTCTGAGCTATAAAACATAGATATATAAGATGAAGGGATGAAAACACACTATAGCACATGTCGAAATGCCACTTAGACATATCTATAAGAGAAATCTTGGGAGTCCCACTTTGCACCCTAATTGTTTCACATCCTTATCCACCTCCTTTCTAAACTCCCCAAAGGTGAAGTTCCTATAAATAGGGGCACGGCCTGTACAACTTCCAATTGGAGAATCGTATGATGGACAGAGAAAATACACCATGGAGTATCTATCTACTCCACGATGAGGCATAACTCTGTGCTCTACACTCTTGTATACATCATTGCTCCAAGCCTGTAATTGAGATATTCAAATTAAGAATTATGCAACACATTAACTTCAAACTACAACAAAACTGATTCTGTTTGCCCTCCTTTTTAGTGTGGCAGTTGTGTTGTTCAATAAATTGGAAATAATGTTTCTTTGGAAGTATAATTAAAGTAACTCATAGTTGTACCATGCTGATAACTATTAGGCTAGATTGGTGTACTAAACAAGTATTGTAACCCTACATAATAACATTTTCACCATAGAATGAAACTAAGCACAAGACGAGAAAAAAAGAAAAAAGAAAAAAAAGAATAGTGAGATAGCCTTCAAGGTGGTACATGATTAATTAAGGATTACTGTGCCAGTTTCATCTGACATTAAATACAAAAAGCTCATACCTGAAATAGATCTCCAATATTAACAATAAGAGCACCTGGCTTCGGTTGCACTGATACCCATTTTGAATCCTTCATTTTTAGTTGTAGCTTGCCCACCTTATCAGAATGCACTATGGTCAAAAAATCACTGTCAGTATGGGGCACCATGCCAAAGGTTTCTTCTGAAAGGGGGCAATTCGGGTAGTGATTTAGTCTGAAGAAGGATGTGCTCTTGCTACAACTCTTGGTAATGCATCTAGTGCTAGGTTCGCCCAAATATTCCGATAATGCCCTTGCTATTATATTTGCCAGATTTGACAAATCTGTTGTAAGCTTGTCCATCACCTCTCTGCTACAAAGAAATTCTGATTAAGCATTAGCAGTATAGGTATTTGGGGGTAGACATGGCCATTACATGATAATGCCAATATTACTAACAAATAAATATTGCTGTGTTTAATTTTTGGGTAGTAAAAAAGACTTGAGTGTTTGTTTTTTGGCATTTTGCATTTGCCTGATGATGTGGTGTTTCTGCATGTGCTGCCTAGTTCCACCTAGTAGGGATATTTACTCAAGTACCTGAAGGTTTTGAATTCCTCGCTCGAGCAACTGTCTCCAATATTTGACAGAGGCACATGAAATGCTTCAGACCAGGAGAACTGCTCCCGACAGGTGGCAGTAGGTGTGCCCCACCTGTAAGAGCCATATGGGAGGCCACACCAAGACCTCTTCTTCTCAAATGGCATTGAAAACAACCTGACTTGCTCTCTCCTCGTGACCTGCAGAAGCTTCTGGCTTATTCCATGGTCTAACACATGAAATATGCCCCATTCTGAGGCGGCTTTTGCAATATCTTCTTTCCATTTAGTTCTCTCTTGTAAGATACTGCTGGTTAAGCCATGTAAGTTTATGGTGGGGATTTCATATTCTTTTGTGCTTGTGTTATCTCGGTTCAAGCTTTGTTGATGAAGCAAAGCATTGCTGGGCAATTTTCTGTAGGATTCTTCCAATGGAGGGTTAGAGGTTAAACAGTATGGCATCTCTGTGCCAGTTGTTACAAGTTGTGTAAATTGCTCTGAATTGTGTTATTTTCATGTATGGTGTTCTTCATAGGATTGCTACTTATTTATAGCGGTCCATGCGTGCCAAATAACAGCATACGGTTATATGGAATTTGAATAAGAGGGATGTTTTTTAGATTTGCTGCCAGTATACATACTCCTTTTTGTTTTTTTCTTTGACTTGGATATACATTTCTTGATCTAGTACGCCTCTTTTTGTGAGGTATGCATTTCCTTGATTATATGTATATTGTTATTCTTTCTGTGAGGTATGCATTTCCTAGATTTTAAATTTGGCATTCCAGTAATTTATAATTCCAGTAATTTGGCAAATTTTTAGGACATGTTAGTTTAAAATTGAGACTATATGTAAATATAAAATATATATATATAGGAACATGCTAGCGTGCTATGCATAGCATAGAACCCCTCTATGCAACGGCTTGGATTTTGAGTTTTCAAAATCCTAATGGTCGATCCAAACCGTTCATCTTGTTCTCCATATTAATATGTGTTTGGAGACCAAATTTTACATTTTTTGGAATTTTTTTACTATTTCTTTAGATTTATTGAAAATCGCTGTTTTTTTATGGTACAGATTTGCTGAAAACAGCGATTTTCAATAAATCTAAAGAAATAGTAAAAATATTCCAAAAAATATAAAATTTGGTCTCCAAACATATATTAATATGGAGAACAAGATGAACGGTTCGGATCGACCATTAGGATTTTGAAAACTCGAAATCCAAGCCGTTGTATGGAGAGGTTCTATACTATGCATAGCATGCTAGCATATTCCTATATATATATTGATTGTAACACTATAATTTTATATGACATTGACAGGATGATAGTGTAATAATAATTGCCGCCAAAAATTTAAAAACGACTATGAATGAGTCAGAGTTACATCTCTGGAAAATGACCAGCAAACCATAAAAATTTAAAAATAAAACACCTCTCTCCCCTCCAAGGGTTCAATATGAAATGCTTTATATTTTTGTAGTTGTGGCACAATAAGTGCAGAGATTAATCCCAAAATATTATTGGATGGATAAATATTTAGTATAAGACATATTTTTATAACTATGTTGAATTATATATATAGAGGAGAGATTCACTTACATCTTTTTTTGGTGACACCATATTACACCTTACATTTTTTAAAGTCCAAATAGTCGATCCAAACCGTTTTTCATTAAATAAACAAATGAAAAACATTGATTTTGAAAAATTCTAAAAAAAATAGAAATTTTTTTTCAATAAATATAAATTTTGATCTCCAAGCACATTTCAATATGAATAACATGTTGAGAATGTCAGATTGACTATTTGAATTTTAAAACTAAAAATATGAGTGCAAATTAAGCATAGTAGCCTATCTCTCTCTATATATGTTTGTAATTTTTCACATAAAAACATAATAAGATTGACATTATTTCAAATTCTTTTTGAACAGAAGAGCAAATGACTCCTTTTTCTCACGTGGCACCGCCCTAAATAAATGTAAACACTCAGTGTTATTTTATACTTTAGTTTGTCCGACTTAAACTTAATTATCACAAGTAATTAAATGGAGGTACGAAGACTTGAAAAAAAAATGTACATATATCAAACCAATTTGCATCAAAACTCATTTTTATTTGTTTGTATATCAAACCAATTTGCAACACTGATTGTATGCTGATAGCTTTTAGACTTCTCTCTTATTAAATCACAAAACTCTTTTTTATTTGTTTGTATAAATTATTTTAATTTAGTTAAATTCTTATTCGGATATTGAACCCAACCAAACCAATTTGCAACCACCCCCCCCCCCCCCCCCCCCCCCCCCCCCACATTTACTTTATTTGCACCTTTTAGAATTGATTAATTTAGTAAAAAAATAATATTTTCTGTTATCTTTGGATCGATACCTATTCTACTATAAAGATAGGTTGTATACTTGCAACCAACCTATCATTGTGTATTAAGGTTTTATAAATTTAAAAGTGAAAAAAGTGTATTAAATTGACATATTATCCAATACCTAAAATACACAACAATGTGTAATCAATTCCAACTAAATTAGTTTTTTTTTATAAAGAAAGAAAATTTAAAAACACGAATATATATTTAGATGAGTTGGAAATTGAATTGAATATATATTTAGATTTTATAATTAACTTATAGAGTAACGGGTACGAAATAGTAATTATTCATATCCTTATCCATTTGAATAACAAAAAAAAAATTCTTATCTATACTCATACTCAATAAACTAACGAAAAAAACCTTACCCGTACTCACTTATTGAACCCTCATAATTGACTGGTTATATGTCACACACTCACATGCAACTATGCAAGTCACAAACCAAAGACCAGGCAATGACTTATCAGATTATTCATGACAATAAGTTTGTGTGTGTGTGTGTGTTTTTTTTTTTTTTTTTTGTAAAAGTTGAAAGTAAAGCTTGAAACAATTATGAATAAAATTATAGACAATAGTCAAACAGTCTTTATTAGAAATAGATATATACTTGACAATATTATTCTAAGTTAGAAAATTTTACATAACTGTCACCATAGCAAAGAACAAGGGATAGTTATTGAAATTGACTTCGAAAAAACTTACGATAAAATCAATTAGCAATACCCTTTAAATCTATTAGAGCATAGAGGTTTTGGCCCCAAATGAATACAATGGATTAAAGAATGACTATATAGTTCACAATATTGTGTCAACATAAATGGAGAATTAACCAATTATTTTTTCTATAAACGAGATGTGAGAAAAGGAATTCCTCTATCTCCTTATCTCTACATTCTTGTTGCTGATACCCTTAATAAAATATTTCAAAGGTAAAACTACCAATCATCTTATAGTAATCGGGCCAAATAGTTTAGATAATCATCCTCATACCAACTGCCACTATGCAGGCGATACTATCATATTTCTCAAAGCTGATGAACACAATATTGAAAAGGCTTGGTGGGCTCTTTATGCTTTTGAAGCCTTATTTGGGATTAAAGTTAATTATCATAAAACTTCCATGTATCCAATCAATATCCCAGAAATCACTTCCTATGCTCAAATATATCACTGTAATCATTTATCTTTTCCTTTGCAATATTTAGGCTTACCAATGTATACTCAAAAATTGAAAAAAAGAACTGTTTTTTTCTCTCATTGATAAGATAGAGAAGAAACTTCAAAACTGGAAAGGTGGTCTACTATCGATAGGGGGCAGAATCATATTGCTAAATCCAGTCCTCTCTTCAGTTCCTCTTTATTTTCTCTTTGTTTATAAAATTCCTATGTTTGTCCTTAAAAAAAATAGACCAAATCAGGTGCAGATTCTTATGGCAAGGCACTACAGAACGAAGAAAATATTCATTTATTAATTGGCATACTGCTTGTTTAGCTAAGAAATTTGGAGGTTTAGGTATACTAGATCTTAAACAAATGAATATTGCATTACTCATAAAATGGTGGTGGAAAATTAAAGACCCCAATTATAATAGTGCTTGAAAACATATGATATTTAGTAGGTATAGTCAGGCAAATACACCATTCTCTGAATTTTGGTCTACAATTACCCCTTTAGATGACTTAGGTACAATTAGTGTGGAATACACACGAGGAAGGAATACAACAGTAGGGTTCTGGCATGATATATGGTACCAACAATGCTCTATGAATGTTAAATATCCATCTCTCTTTGAAATCTGCTCCAACCCTGATATATCACTACAACAGATAGTAAATACACAAGGGGATGCCCTTAAATTTCGAAGAAGATTATATAGGGTACTATATACTGAATGGCCGGAACTGTTGGAAATAATAAATTAATTATCTTTTACACATCTGGAAGATAAACTTAGTTGGAGGTGGGATAACAAAGGCAAATTTACAATTAAATCCCTATATATTTTTTTGAACCTTAGAGGTATTACATCTAGGAATGTCATGATCTTGTGGAAAGTGCCTATCCCTGTTAAAATTCGAGTCTTTATGTGGCTAGCCAATAAGAACAGAATTCTCACAAAAAACAATATCCTAAAAAAAGACAGGCAGGGAAACCCTAAATGCCAATTCTGTCAATGTGATGAATCTTTAAACCACTTGTTTGTCACATGTTCATATAATAAACAAATATGTTTTTTTATGGGGGCATGTCAAAATATATGTCAGCAATAGACTAAATTCTCATATGTTCTACATTTTGCTAGACAACTGCCAAAGGTGCAAAAACAGCTCTATTGATGGTCTTCAGTGCACTTAATTTGCTGGACAATTTGAAAGCATAGAAATGAACTATGTTTTGATACAAATAAGAAAAAAACTCCGAGACAACTCATTTTTCTAATTGTTTCTCCTATGCATTATTGGGCAGGGCAAGTGAAGCCGTAGGTTCAGACCTCCACAGCGCTCTGGTTGCCGGTGGATATGGATGCTATACCACTAGCCAGCTGGCATTATGATAACCTCCAAGTATTGGAAGAAGAGGAACCGTATAATGTTGATTCAGGGAATCAGACAGTCCCCCACTATAAAAGACTGGCACTTTTCGCGACAGAGTACCGTTATAAATACATTTTTTTCTCTTGCGAAAAGTACCTACCTTGTTGTTGTGCTCTATGAAGATGCAAATAACTGACTTGATCATGGCTTTTCCGACAAATTTTGCTCATACTTTAATCCCCATGTGTGGCTTAGTTGTGTTAGCTTTATCAAACTGCTTTTGTTTGTTATGTTTGTGGAATTATTGGAGGTTTATACTGTTAGGGTAAAAGTACTTTTTTCTTAGCTCAACATTCTGTTGTTGTGATGCAAGTTTAACTTTATTTTCTAATGAAATGAGCATCTAGCTTTTTTTATCAAAAAAAGTTAAGAGTAAAGTCACTCAATCATTTAATAGCTACAAGAATTCTCATTCAGGTTATAAAAGTTGGTTCGTAATAATTTTGTTTTTTAGTTGAATAGTTTTTGCTTTTAATTACTAGCATTTTTACGTAGATTTATTCAATGAATCAAAATTTGATGAGCAGAAAATACTCTTGACGTACGAATCATCCCTAATAATTAAAATTAAATATTAAAGAGATCAAGTGGGGGACTGGGGGTAGAGTGCAAAAAATGTGTTGTGACTAACACGTCGTGATTTTAGTCTCTGTTGTTCGTACAATAATCTTTGACGTCTATTTGACTAATTTGCAAAAACATACAATTATTGAATTTTACGATTTCTTCTATTTTTGAGAACATATAGGTCCAAGAAGAGTAAGAACTGCGATATAATAAGCTTGGACTGAAGAAATCACGAAGACTTTTATCAAGAATACAAATTGTAAAATCAAAAGCTTGGTAAAGTATGTTTGAGGTTGATTAAATTGGGATAAAACGTTATGAACATTTTCAAAACGTTGGTAACGTTTTATAATAATCAGTAGCAACAAACTGATCAAAAGAAGAATCAAGTTATAACGTTATACAAATGTTGTGACGTTTTACAAACGTTGTAACGATTAATAGCTTTAGAACTGCTGAAGCACAGCTGAACTGTACCAACATGAAACGTTGTAACGTTTATAAAACGTTGCAACATTTCAGGAATAATTAAGCTTCAAATAACTTCTATTTTGATCAAGTTCTTACAGGTTAAAACGTTGTAACGTTTTATAAAACGTTGGTAACGTTTTCCTAAGTTGTCAGAGATTTAAAATCCTAAAATCACATTTGCATAAAACGTTGTAACGTTTAATAAAACGTTGGTAACGTTTTATATCAAACAACTCATTTTTGAGCTGCCACTATAAATAGACTGAATGGATCACTTTCAAAAACAACCTAGCCGTCCCTAAACTTTAAAAGAGGTGATTTTCTGAGAGCTTGGTTCCACCATTGTTGATTGAGCTTAAAACTTCAATATCTCTCAATCAATCTCAAACAACCTCAAATCCACTTCACTAATCTCTAATTAGATTAGGTTAGAGTGATCTATTGAGTGTTTTTCTTGTTCTTGAGTAGCTTGTGTGACTTCCCTTGTTTGTAAGGGCTCGCCGGCTCAAACCTCGAGTTGCTCGTGTGACTTCCCTTGGTTGTAAGGGCTCGCCGACGCTCATCTCTCGTTGGCCGTGACTTCCCATTTTGTAAGGGCTCACGGTTCACAATTGTAATCCTTTCATATTGGGTAATAGAAAGGCGCACCTAGAAAGAGGTTGCGACGCCCCGGAGACGTAGGCCATTGTTTTGCCGAACTCCGTTTACATCCCGCGTGTCAAATTTCTCTAAACTCATCTATTTAATTTCAATTGCAATTTATTTTCAGTTTTTGTTCAATTAGAGGTGCCCCTTTAGTACAACAATCTCGTGTCGTGACGTACTGTGATCAAGTTAGTTTTTTACGTGTCGTGCCACATCGTGACTAATACGTTATAATTTTGATTTTGTGTTGTGCTGTACCATAACTAAGTTATTTTTTTATGTGTCATGCCATGACTAAAATATCAAAGGGTGATCATGGCACACGAATAGTCACACCATGTGAGTCACGCTGTGCCTAAACGTACCATGACCAAACGTGACTCACGTGGCCATTTAATCATAATTTAGATTAGTTTATTCATGATTCATTATTTGATTAAAATCTAACGGTCCTAATTAAACGTGATTCGCATGACTACGTCTCGTGTTGTGACTAAATTTTTCGTGTGTCGTGCCATACTGTGTCAAATTTTCTAGAGATAATCACAGCAGATAAATAGTTATGAAATGGAACACACAAATCATGACACATAACTAACACACACATACTGTGTTATTCCATGCCGTGACCGTACCGTTTCACTGGCTCCGTCGTGACCAAAAAGAGAAATTATTATTAGATTCAATGACCGAGTCATTTTCATCCAGTTATTGAATGAATCTGCTGAGAGCAACGGCTTTATGATGTCAGACTAACGTACAAACTACGCCTCAATGCATTATATATTTGTATTGGTTGAACAATCAATCTCAATTTAATTAAGTGTCAACAAATATAAATCATAAAATAAAACCAATCATTGTGAAGACTTAATTACTCGGCCGAAGGGTCCAATTAATTTTGTCCGTACAAAATCTCATAATTTGAAAATAATTATGATAAAAAAGTTTAAGAAATTAAAATTTCTAACAATAGCAATTCCAGGACTGCACAAATTAAGTCGAAGAAGAGTAAATCAAAGGACAATAAATGATAAAAAATATTTATACAGCATTAAAGGAGGACAATTCGGATATAATTTTATGTACAGAGAGAACCAGTCTTTGTAAGGCATAGAGGGGTATGAAACGGATTGGATGAAAACATTTTCTTATCTATTCTTGTTATGTTAACGAAAAAATACTTTACACTTACTATACCCAATAAGTAAAAAAAAAAATTATTCATATTTGTCTTATCGAATATGGTACGGACAGGACAAATGAGTAAAATGATGTGCCATTGCTAGTGTATTAACAAAATCCGAGGTGGGCAGCTCGTGCCCGGTCCGTCCGTGCCCTATGCTCGGGGTATCCGTGCCTGAGCTTGGGTATAGGACGGATAAACGGGTACACGGGTAAGGGCATTAAACGGGTCAGACCCAGTTTTTTTGGTAAAATACCCGGGTGTACTCATGCCCGTACTCGTGTACCTTACCCATTTAAAAGAAGGATTAGATGAAAGCATTTTCATACCCATACAAACAAAACAAAAAAACTTTATTCTTACCGTATCCGATAATTAAAAAAAAAAAAATTATCCGCATCTGTCTTATCGAATACCGTATGAATCAGGCAAATGAGTAAAAGGATGTGCCATTGAATAGTCATGTCCAACAATAAAACTATAACATATCATTTATTTTCCATATAAATATATGAGGTTGACTATCATGCTTTGGAAAATAAAATGTATGTTTTACTTCCCTCCTATATCTTCATTTGCAAAGTTCAAACAGTCATTCTGAATCTTTCAGCATGAACTCCAAATTAATGTGCTTGGAGACCAAATTTTACATTTTTTTTGAAACTTTTTTACTATTTTTTATATTTTTTTATTCATTTATCCAAATCCTTACTCTTTACATTAACTAAAAAAATTATCCTTAACCGTATCTCTGATAAGTTAAAAAAAAAAAAAAGTTTATTCGTACTCGTTTTTTTTTTTTCCTTGAGCCTTTGATATAGTAAAAAAAGGACAATATTGAGTCTGTGAAGTTGCATATTTAAAACTCAAACAAATTTTAAATAACTTTTTTTTTCTGTGGAAATTAACCGTATGGTGGCTTCATGCCAACAATTTTAAACTTTGAGTTAATGTATCTCAGTCATCTAATAAAAAATCAGATCAAGCTGATCCAAGATGAATACACGGCATTCTGTAATATCCGTAGAAACATGAATCGGACGGTCCATATTTATTATGCATTAATGCAGAGGATACAAATTTCATAGCAACATCTAATAAATTATGGAACAGCATTCTGGTCCGGTTATTCTGCTAGTGTAATTCATGAAATTGATGTTTGTTTGAATTTTATCCGACCAAAGGTATACTGATAGTCCATGTTGAATATTTGGTGAAGAAAAGAAATGTTCTTGGTGGATGAGATGGGATCTGGTTCTGAAAAGGCAGAGTGTCGTTCATTGATTGGGAGACGGACATGCATGAGATGATGAGATATCTCAATTCTCTCATGGTTTCGACACGTGGCAAGATGGGATGGATCGATATATTGATGTGATAGCCACACTTTTATGTTCCAACAAGTGTACAATCTCAGAAAGACAGAATAAAACTCCTTCATTTTCTCGATGCATAATGCATGGAATGATAACATCATATATATATATATATATATATATATATATAGTAAGGCTTGGGTGCTATGGATAGCATAGAGTGTTACGGTGTTATGGTTTAATATTTGAGTTTTTAAAATTTTAATGGTTAATTCGAACCGTTCATCTTGTTCTATATATTAATATGTATTTGGATACCAAATTTTATAATTTTTTAAAATTTTTTACTATTTTTTTAGATAAGTAGAAAATCAAATATCTAAATGCTGTGAAATTTTTTAGATCAAGTGATTTTCTATCTAGCTAAACAAATAATGAAAATTTTTCAAAAAAATATAAAATTTGGTCTCCAAACACATATTAATATGGAGAACAAGATGAACGGTTCGGATTGACCGTTATGATTTTGAAAACTCAAATATTGAGTCATACCACCGTAGCCTTCTATGCTATCCATAGCACCCAAATGCTATGTACATATAAAATTCTTGTACTTCAAATGCCAAATCTAAACCGTTGAAATTCTTGTACTTCATGAGTGATGCATGTACATATAAAATTTTGGAAGTTTTGAGTTTATTTGCTCCCCGGTCAAGCAGTCAAAGAAATGGACTTTTTATAACTTAATTTATAAGTTGTTTTATATATTCAATCTTTATCATTTCTTTGACAGCTTGACTGTGTAGCAAATAAACTCGAAACTTTTAAAATTTTATATGTACATGCATCACTCATGAAATACAAGGATTTCAACGGTTTAGATTTGATGTTTGAAATCGATTTGATATACTTTTAAAGTAGTGCTCACCAAACCCTCTTGGTGAGCACATCACACCCTAGCTTTACTCATATATATATATATTGGAATTCAATTTTAACGGTTATCACTTTCAAAATATCTTACCACCAATTATCTCAAGAGTGGGACAGTCTAATGTTTCATCTGAGTTGTCTGATCTGTATAGAGATTTATGCGCACTTAATACAACCAGACGGCTCCAACTAGGCATCAAACCAAATGCTGTCCCCAATTCCTTTGTTTGCATCATATATTGTAATATTTAGTATTGTTATTTAAGACATATTTGGAATTGGTTTAAAATAAAAATAAAAAAGGCTAATAATTGCATTACAACAAAATTAATGTCCCCAAATGTTGGAATATTTTAAACACCAAATTACTCAAATCTGTTTATAAACAGGGATAAAGAAAGGAATCAGAATCTCGTGGGAATCAATTCTAAAATTATTTTTCATTCCAATTGAATTGCCATGGTTTTAGCCTTTTAGGTGAACCCACCGTTCATACGGTACGGCCTAATGAGATCCATGGTGTCGCTTATTTGGATGCTGAATAATGTCTTCTTATCAATTTATGCTATTATTATGATGTTTTCTTTTCTTTTTAAAGGTAAGACGAGTTGAGAGAAAAACAAAAAAGAAGTGAAATCTACCAATGACATGATCTGATCACATGGCCAATGCAGAAAGACAACGACAAATTATCATGTCAAAATCTGACTTGTTTCTTGTCCTACGTATTCAAATAATATTTCACAAAGAAGGAAACAATAAAGCATGGCAACTTAAACAGAGATCCAATTATGAGTCTAAGAAGCTAATCAGAGCCTAATGGTTATATAAAGCCTCTAATAGGAGAGATACACTGCCACATCAATCAATGGACAAGGCTACTGACTAAATAAGACCACACCTGATTAGAAAAAAATTGTGCGCAGCAAATTCTAAGCCTGAGCCTAAGCAATAATTGGTTATAAAATTGTACCATACAAATAGAAAAGGATTATATTCATGTGCTTACCTAATCAAACCAGTAAAATGTCTTGTTAGTATAACTGTTACAAAATCCATACATCACTAAAAGGTAAATAATACAACAGCATTCAATCTCAATCTCACAGATGAAATAGGCCAGTCAAAAAAACCAATCCAGCGAGACTTTACAATAGAGAAACTAAAAGTAACAAACTGGTCAAGTACCAACACCCAAAGAACTCATTCGGCAAACATGTTGTAGTTCAAAATACAGCATCCCCTTTTAAATAAGGTCAGCAACATTCATAGGCATTTCGTCGATTTGGGTACTGTAATACTGCTCGATATCTCTCAAAATCCTGATATCATCCTTCCGCACAAAATTTATTGCCACACCCTACAATAACCCCAAAAGACACATTGTCAAAGTGTTTCTTCTGAAGGCCTCAAGTATTGTAAAATAATGAAAAGAAGGCCCAAAAGAATTTCTTCCAAAGAAACTAATATTTGTTAAATACTGTAAATAGGCCTCTCAGAATGGCATTGTTGGTATGCTTTGGAAGGATTGCACAAAGACCCGGTATTTCTTAAAAGATCAGTAAAATATAGAGGTCTCTTCACAAACATAATCTACATAAAAAAAAAAATACCTTTCGTCCAAAACGACCAGAACGACCAATGCGGTGAATGTAGAGTTCTCTGTTGTTCGGAAGGTCATAGTTTATAACAAGAGAAACCTGTCATATTTAAGAAAAGGAGAGAAAATTCCAGATGAAATATATATATATATATATAATAATAATAATAATAATAATAATAATAATAATAATAATAATAATAAAAGTAGCAAAAAGGTAATTCAGATATCAATCAGAAAAATGAGAACTGATGTATGATAACCGAACTTTGAACACAACCGTAATAACCGGTCAAAATTAGCTGAAATCTAAAACTAAATATTTAGATACACTCATCATTCAAAAATGCTGTGTAGAAGTTGGATGAAATTTGAAATTCATTTCACCATCTATTGGTTTTCAAATTGCATAATCTCCAATACACAGCATATCTATATCATAGAGAACATATCTACAATTTACTAATGGTATTTTGATAAGTGTTGGTTGTCTCGGTTGCCAATAAGTTTTATAATCAATATTTTATTCCCAAAAATATAATGTATCAACTGTAAATTTACTTCTAGTTCCTAACTATTGCAGAATACCATTTCAACCATTACACAACTAGACTGGTGGTCTCTTAATAGTAATCACATGTTACATAGGTTAGGTTTGTCTTATTTCAGGTGGTCTAATCCACAATCACTCTATTGTTGCAATTGAAAAGTAGCACCAAGGACTTACCTGCTGAACATCAATGCCACGGGCCCACACGTCAGTGGTGATCAAAACACGAGTGTGACCAGATCTGAATTCGGACATGATGGCATCTCTTTCCTTCTGAGGCATGTCACCATGCATAGATGAAACTGTGAAGTTATTGCTGCGCATCTTTTCTGTCAGCCAATCAACCTATGCAAAATTTATAAATTTAATATTTTGAAATAGATAATATATGGGATAAGAGATGGCTCGTTAGAAAACCAACTAGATTATATCATGCGGTACTAATTCAATGCCATACACCCACATTGAATGCAGTTACTAATGTTTTCCATTTAAATACTCAAGCTTGCACCCCTTTTATAAGCTTGGTTAATAGTAAGTTTTATTTTCTGCATGGACAGTCAAATGTACATATATTGATACCTTCCTCTTTGTATTGCAGAAGATAACAGCCTGAGTTATGGTGAGTGTGTCGTACAAGTCGCACAATGTATCAAACTTCCACTCCTCTCTCTCAACAGAAACAAAGAATTGTTTAATTCCCTACATTCGTAAAAGTAAAAGAGGGAAATGATGAGAACAAAGCAGTAAATCTTGATAACACAATAATAAAGATAACCAAGAATCATTTACCTCCAGGGTCAATTCATCACGCTTTACGAGGATCCTAACAGGATCAGTCATGAACTTGCTGGTTATCTCCAGTATTTCGTGTGGTAGCGTAGCAGATATCAGACAAACCTGCATTAACAGCAAATTAATATAGTACAATTATATTGTAGTTCAAATGTATGAAAGACTTGGCAATCCTAAAAACACTACAACGACTGCTCTAATTTTACTAAAATTTAAAATAAGGAAACAAACTATGCTAAAATGCAGTTTGATACTCAATTTGCAATTTTGCAGTAACCATTGGAGTTATTAAAACATGAGTTAACTACAACAAACTAATCCTCAGTTGATAAAACTGTATGATATGTGCAGATCCAAATTTTATTACTTCAGTTGATACAAATTCAAAAAAGAGAAATATCAAGACCCATAAGAAGACAATCCCAAAGGAAACATACCTGTAGATCCGGAGGGAGATACCGGTATACATCATATATCTGATCCTTAAATCCCCTGCTCAACATCTCATCAGCCTCGTCCTATTGGAATGATAAAAAGAAAAAATTAGTCAAACCGAGGAAAGTAACATGTCAAATTGAGAGAACAACATAATTTATATTTTTGTCTGACAAGACTATATGCTGTCCTGAAGTCATTTGCACTGACCATATATTTACTGATTCAAGGATACATCAAGTAGCACCTTCAGAAATAAACATAATTACATGAATTGACACATATACCAACTACATCAAAATAAAAGGTTTGAGTTTTCTCAGTGTTGATGTGAAAATTTTAGGATCTCAACAGAAGAGAACTGACTTGTCACCAAAATGGTAGACGTGCAGAATGTTACCAACATATGACACAACTTTCAGACCAATATAAGAACCAATTAATACTTGCAAGATCTTCTTAATGGAATCTAATCGTTTAAACTCATTCTACAGATATTTCTAAGAAAAGGGTCCTAATATTTACTCTCAAACTTCATTTTATTATTTCTTTAACAAATAAAAATGACTTTGCAAACAGCGAAGAGGGAAGGGATCAAGAGGGCAGAAGGAAGCTGACCAGAATTAGAAGCTTGATGGCCCGGGTGCGCAAAGCGCGTCTCTTAATCATATCACAGACACGTCCAGGTGTACCTGATACAACATGGACCCCATTCTCAAGCTTCCTTATATCTTCTCCCAAGCTCTTTCCACCAATGCAGGAATGAGCTTGTACGTTGATATAGTCACCTATTGTCCGTATTACTTTTTCAGTTTGAGCAGCCAATTCTCTGGTTGGTGACAACACTAGTGCCTGCACCCTATTAACAAAATAAATAACAAAAGAAACTTTAATTTTGGTCAAGTATAGCAGTGCTTCTACTACAGTCTCTGTAAAATTTTACTATAGGCCCCTAAATGGTAAAAATTATGGTAGATTACTGATAGAATGAATTGTGATGACATCTAGAGAAGCTATGGTAATTATTTCTAGCTTGACACCAGGCCATACCGTCTGATACAATAACCTTTGCCATGGACCAGTCAGAACACATTTGCTTAAGATTGACAGGTAGGAGCTTATCCCAGTCAAAATTCATTCTACTGAATGTTGCTGCTTACGTTTTTAAATGCTAAATTGAGGGCTCAATGGACTATTAGAGATCAAGGCAATGCTAAATAACAGGATAAACAAAACCATAGGTTGATTGACCCGACACCACATTGCAAAACAATTTCTTTCTGGAAGGGAGAACGAATAAAAGGGAAAGAACAAAGAGAAACGAAATCATACTCTCGGTTGGTGGTATCAAGAATCTGACAAACAGTGAGAGCGATCATAGACGTCTTTCCCGTCCCCGACTGGGCCTGAGCAATCACATCCCGACCGGAAATGATAGGAATCACGGCTCTCTGTTGAATAGCCGAGGGTTTCTCGAATCCGTACGCGTAAATCCCTCTAAGCAAGTCATCTTTTATACCCATCCCGTCGAAGGTGGTCACCACCTCCACACCCGCCGTTGTTTCGAAAACGAGGCCCTCGTCGTCTAGAGCGGGTCGACCACCCTGACGGCCACCTCTCTGCGCCGACGGACCCGCCATTTCTGTAGCCATTGGTAAGGGAAGCTGAGATTGCAAGGGGCAGTGAAACCCTAGAAGAGATGAATGGTTGAAGAAACGAAGGCGAAAGGAACCGGGAGGAAGAGGACTCGGCTAGGGTTTTGATTTTTTTGCTTTTAGAGATTTTTTCCTATGTATCCCTGCAATTAATATAAATTTATGGCGGCTGCTTGACGTATCTGAGATTATCCCGGCAGGATACGGGATACCCAATCCGAATTCGGGTCTCCGAAAGTAACTCAAATTTTGAATTGGATCTGGACCGTCCGATCTACTGGCACGAATATTAAAAGGACTCCGTGCATCCAACTTGGTCCGATCTAATTGGACAATTTAGATTCAAATCAAAATTTGAGTAACCTTACGGACTACGGATCCGGAAATTCGAATTCAGATAGTGAAGTGATTCAAAAGTTGAGTTTTAAATTGAGATTGTCTGATTTGAATTTGTGATAATTCATCTAAATTAGAGTGCACACATTTCAAACAATGAATTTGAATTCTGAGGCGATTTTGAGCGCTAGATTCGAATTAAATGATCTCAATCCAAAATCCAAAAGTTGAGTTACTTTAGGAATTTGGACCCCAGAAATTCTTCCTTGGGGAAGGGAATGCAATATTGAGCATATGAATTTCAATTCATTGATTAACACCTTGTTTGGATGGAGAGCAAAGCAAAGAATGGGAGGTGAAGAGTAGAAAAGAATGCATGGAATAAAAAGGAAGATTAATGTATTTAATTATTTCATGTTTGGATGATTAATGAGAGAAAATAAATTTAATTTTTTTTCATTTTATTTTTTGTTTAGTTGATTAAAATTTAGAAAGTTAATGAGAAATTTAATGGTTGTTGTAGATTTGTAACAAAAAATTTGTATGAGAATTAGATTGGTAAGATATAGGATTAGACATTTGTCTTATTTAAAAAAATATATATTTGCAATAAAATTTATTTTCATTCATTACAGTTTAAATTGAAAAAAAATAATTATTATAATGATATAAAATTAAACGAGGTACTCTTCACCTTTCCTCTACTCTCCATCCAAATAAGGTGCAAAAATGAGACGAATTATTTTTAATTTTAATGCATTGAGTGTTCTCTTTTTTGTTTCAAATTAAAATAGGAGTCCGATTACGAAGAACAAAGCTGATACAAACATTTTTACTTTTTTAGTGATGACTATGTGTTCGGATATCACAACAATATCTTGACTCATGCAATTATATAAACCAGTGTTATAAATAAACAGTATAAGGTTATTGGACGGATAAGATACCGTCAAGTGATTAATCAGGAATAATCGAGAATAATTTATCATAATAAAAAATAATCGGCCAATTAATTGAGAAAATATGTGACGGTTTTATAACTAATTGGCCGATTAATCGGTATTCTTCTTTAATTGACAACTCATTTATTATGTACAATGTAATGTGTAAGTCTAGCCGTAAAGACAATACTTTTTGTGTGAAGACCACTGATTCAAAATGTAATGCAAATAAAGAATCTCTTATGAATATTAAAAATTAGATGACTTAATCTCTATTTTTTATATAAAAAAAAATTGTGGATCAGCCAAAAAAATTACTTGACTTTCAACCTTTAAAAAAAAAAAATTTACGGATAATAAAAAAATATTGTTGCTTCCGAATAAACAAAGGTAATTCAAAATTTTAATCACTTAAAATTTTCAAACTGTTACTCTCTACTTCAAAGTGTTTATCTCATTAACTGTGTACACAAGTTTTATTTATATTGAAGTTTTGTAGGCAAATATAATAAATGAATTTTCTAATTTTTTAAAGCTTTTAATTTTATTGTTAGAATAACAATAGAGTATCCATCAGGAGTTCTACTCAATTTTTTGGAGTAATGACTTGTATTTTCTATTGTATGATTTTCACTTTTTTTTTTTCTTTTTTTATTCCTAGCGTTTATGTTCTGTTTGTAAATTACAGCTCTTATTTGAATTTGTATGGTCCTTTTTTTTCAAGTAGAAATGTGAAAAATAATATAGAAATAAATGCATATTTTGAGGAAAAAAACAATTAAGGGTCGGACATAAATATATATATATTTTTTTGTTTTCTGAAAAGAATATATAAATAAATAAATAAAAATTTAGGATCGGACATAAATTTTTTTTTTTCCTACGGAAATAGTAATGCGGTTGAACAGAGTCTAATAAAGCAATCTCTGGATGAGACTAATCACAAAAAAACATTATTAATCATGCATGTTTTTGTCTTGAATAGATAAATGGGGGCAACGAAACAATTACCTTTAGCACGTTCTTTGCAGATTCCTATTAAATTTATGCTCTCTCCAAAACAAGATAAGAACAACATTGTATTTTTATGACTCAACTTAGTAAGCCAAAAAGCTCTTGAAATTTGGCATCACATTCACATACCTTTTTCATTACAGATAAATATTATTTTTTAATGCACTGTATTAAAAATTCACGAGTAAACTATGACAATCTATTTGATGCTCATTACTACAAACAAAAATGCTATTAAATATTTGGTTCCTCTCCCTTAAGTCAATACTCTTTTAACTACATCTAAAATAATGACGAGGAAAACTATTCAATCTTGTTTTCTTGTACTTCATTTATAATAATACCAACAAGGCAACAACCAGCTGCATTGGTCATGTTATTAACAGAGTAAGTTTGACTTCATGCAGCTCATGGACGATAGAGTCAAAACAGCACTGAAGATTGTTCCTGCGCTGCTTAAAGCAAACAATAATCTGTTAATATATTGACCCGTTGCATTCAACAAAGTTATTCAATAATGACGAGACAATCTAGTCCGACTCGTGTTAGGAGTAGGTCCGATGCCCATCGGACTTACTTTGGTTAGATGGGTTTAGTGACCATCCGATTGCATCAAGATTCGCGTGATTGTATTAAAATACGTGCGAGCATGTATCAATTTCCTTGCGCGCAGATCTTAATGTTAATCCTACGGTAATAAAGCTAATTGCACCTAAAAGTAGGTCCAATGCCCATCGGATTACTCCAATCTGAATTCGTATTCTCTGAGATATCTCATATTTTGCGTGACTTTTTGGAATATCTCAACCGTTATAATACGTTCAGAACGAATCTGAAAGCTCAAATAATACGGGTCCCCTACGTCACCCCCGAATAGGCACCGGACACGTCGGTCATGCAAAATATGAGATATCTCAGAGGATACGCACTCCTATAGGCTATAGTCCTATCTCAGTCCGACTCTTATTACAGGTAATCGCCGGTCCAATAAACACTCTCCTCTTTCTCTCTCTCTTTCTTTCTCTTTAGTTATTCGACCGGATGTCGGACCACGCCGGAACCCTTGTCAGTCGTGTGGCACGCAACCTCAATCGCAAGCTCTCCGATCTTATCACACTACTATTAAACCACAAGGTCGGTTCTTCTTCTCTCAATCTACTTCCCCAGCTTCCCCAATCTTTCTCACCTAACGAACAATGGTGTATCTTGAATTGTTGTCAGAGTGCAGGGTCAATCGGCGCAGTTGCTGGATTCGCCATTGCCGTTGTATTCGCATGGAAGGTTTTCAGACCTTCTCAGCCGAGACCAAGACCAAAGAGGACGACGAACCCAGCATCAAATGGTCGGTCTGGAGGAGGACACGTGGCAGGGTCTGATGAATCTGATTTAGGTGTAGTACGGTCCCCTAGACAGGTATGAATTACGTAATTGTTTCTGAATTGATAAGGATTTACTCTTTTAGGGTTTTAATTTCTGGGTTTTCTGATGGTGTTGAAGCTTACACAAGGGGATAACATGAGGAGGAAGCTCGGGGGCTGCCGCAAGGTAATTCTAAGGAAAGTAATGTGATTGTTTTATTCTTTCTGGTTACAAATGCAAAAGTTTACTTGGATAGATTTAAGATTGACTAACCATTCAAGCAAAGTATCTACAGGACTAGGAACAAAAGCAAAGGTTCAAATTAAAAGTTGAAATTTAAATTGTGTTATTGTAACACATTCCAAGTTAGTAATCAGGTCCTAACTAATCTAGTATCTGGTCTGAACTTAGCTTAGTGAAGGAAGACTTATTTGCTTATTTTCCGCTTTGTTAATTCTTACCATGGCAGGTTACTTGTCAATTACTCAGTGTAATTCTAGAAGAAAAGAGCCCTGAGGAGTTACAGGTTACCCTTTTTCAAAACATACTCATAGTTTTTTAAGTACGGCCTTAAGTTTTATCTGAACTAACAAATTTCATATATTGTTTTGTCAGAAGCACGTTACCATAAGGGAATCAGCGGTGAAAGTACTATCTGAATTGGCAAAACATTGCGACCTGTATTTGATGGAAACAGTGCTTGATGATGAGACTGAGGTTTGGCTTGAACTTTAGCCTTTTCTTTAATTATCTATATACTTCATAGAAAGCATATGTAAAGACTGGATTTCAATATGTATATTGTTGGTTCTTGTTTTGTAGCCATGTATTGGGTATTCCATCCAAACAATGCTCAACTTAGACATTTACCATTGTTCAAGACCTTAGTAACCTCATTTACCATTGTTCTTGGACTTAGTAACCTCATTACCATTGTTCTTGTACTTAGTAACCTCATTTATTATTGTTCGTGAACTTAGTAGCCACATTTACCATTGTTCTTGAACTCAGTAACCACATTTACCATCGTTCTTGAACGTAGTAATCTCATTTACCATTGTTCTAGAACTTAGTAACCTCATTTATCATTGTTCTTGGACTTAGTAACCTCAGTTCTTCAATTTCTCTTAATCTTATTTTCTTTATATGTTTTTACTTTTTATGTTTATAAAATTCAGTTTATGCATTAGAAGGTATCAAAATAGTTCAGGTCTTACCTCAGAAACCATAATGAGATCCTTCTTTACTTTTATCATTGCTGGCTGTTATCTAAGGAAATAACCTTTGCAGGAGCAAGTTCTCTCTGCTCTAGAGGCTGCTGGTATTTTTAGGCCTGGTAGTTTGATGAAGGAGAAGGTAAATTATAGAAATTTTGTTGGTACTACATTTCTGCACTTTTAATTTTTCTGTTGGTTGAATCCAGTGGCTGTGTTTTTGTCAAAGATTCCTGGAATCAGACTTTGTTCCTTCTTTTAATGTTTTTTTTTCTTATTTTGATATATTGTTTTTATTTGTATCTGACTTGAGTACTACCGAGTGAGGTACTATCTAAGAAATTTATACCAGTCCAGTCTTGACTGGGGGAAAAGCAATGAAGTCTTGAATTTGGAGTAATTTGATCATAGAATCAATATAAGCTCAAACTAAAGATGATGAGAATTTCATAAAGGAAAACTTAGGTTAGGCTAAAACAGTACCATATTAGACTTGGCCAGATGAGTACCTTTTTGTTCTGAAGGCAGAGACTGTAATACTATTTGCACATTTTTCAGGTTCTGTTTTGCAGCACTGAAATTGGGAGAACATCTTTTGTTCGTCAATTGGAATCAGATTTACACATTGACACAAATCTTGATGTAATATCGCAGCTATCGGTATGTGTTCTCTCTCTCCACTTTTTCATTGATATTTTGTCGGAGTAATCTCTAAATGTTTTTACTGGATTCTGAATTGTTATCAGCGGTTTATTGGACGACAACTGTATATCTCAGAAATGGAAGAGGGGCAAATAGGTCCAAATATTTTTACTTCTGCTAGCTTTGAGCATTTCTTTTCTTGATGTTGGATCAAAAAACAGCCAAAGGAATAATTCATTTGCCAATCTCCATTCTTACCTTACTGTTTCTCCCCTCTGTTTTCTCCTTTTTGAACTAAACTTTGGATCCGGCATGCGGGACCCATGATCCTGGCAACTGGCAAGTGTCTTTAATACATAATGTACTTATGTAGGAATTTTATGTAAATTAAGGATTATCAACCTCAATGTAGCATTTTGTTTCATACTGTTCTTGTCAAGTGTGTGAATGTTATATAAAAAAGGGCTCGTGCTATACAGGTAACTATCTTGCCAATTAGATAATGCTATGTATTTGTTGTCCGAATCGTGTAAAGTAAAAGAACTGTTTAAGGCCAGGAACTGTGCCTAGGAGCATTTCTTGAAAGGAAAAAAAGATCAGAAGGTGTCTCCTCAAATACTTTGTCGTGCATACATTTTGATCAATTCCATCTTCTAGAACCTTAAATGTTCAAAACTTTCTAATACCAATCAAAACTGGGGCACGATATTGATATTGTCTGAAATTTATGGCATCTCCTTTTTTAAAAGGAGAGCTGTTTTGCAGAGTTTCAATACAAAAAAGATTGATTAGACTTCAAAAAAGAAAAATGCAGGATCATTTGCCTCAATGAAGATGTAAATTAGTACTTTAAAGGGGTGCCAAGGAGAGAAGCAAACATCTAGCATTGCTTAATTTGAAGCAGTGTTTTAAAATGTGGTTTTGTTTATGCATGCGGAAGGCCACTGCATATCACATATGCGGTATGCGGATACATATGTGGATTTTCATGCGGATTTTAAAATAAAAATTCACGTATATATATATATTCATATTCATATATTTGAATTTATTTTCACATAATAACATGACTAACAATAATTTTTTGATTTTTTTAATATAAATTTTAATTAAAATATAATCAAATTATCAAAACTGCATAGCCGCATATTTCAGTTCGTATGGCTGCATTTTTAATTTACATGATCGCATATGCGGCCGAATGGAAAAACCGTACAGGAATTCCGAGCACGATTGTCGACTGCATATGCGGCCTATGCGGCCGCATTTTAAAACACTGATTTTAAGGGTGCTGATTTGAATCTTGGAGGATGCATCTTGGTGTATTTCTTTGTTTATAAAATTGATGAAAAACTTTATTGATTGATTTCTCATATCTATGTAAAATTTGATATCTCTAGTTATCGTTTTAGAAGGCTGATTGCTAGGTGAAGATATTAAAATAACAAAATATTTTATTAACACAACACTGTCAAAATATTTTACGATATATATAATTTTACTCTTTATTAAGTATTTTCATTCAAAACTGATTCTTTTTGTCTATTACCACATAACATTTTTCCTTGAAAACTATATTTTACAAGGTAAGTTATTTTGTTCAAAATCTCTCTCTCATATATGTTATATACGTTATATATTATCATATGATTTATTTCTTTCAAGTTAGATTAATATAATAAATATTCTTTATTTATTTTCATTAATTGAATCTTTAAGATATTTTAAGAAAACTACAACAGTGAATAATTATATTATTAAAATATATCATTGTTGTATATATCGATTTTTTTTTTATAACTTCACATTTTTTTTAACAATCTACTATAAAAAAAATTATTTTGACACTTAGCATTTTATCCATTTTTTGTGCAAAAGTCACTAAAAAAATGTCATGATTACTTACATAAAAAAATTGAATTTAAATTATCATAATTAATGTTAACATTCAACTTAAAATAATAAATTAAAAGTACAAGAAAACACTACAATAAAAAAAAGTACATCGATCATGCTAAAATAATAAATTGTTTGCATTAAACTTAAATTGATAAAATATTCCAAAAATTCTCAATATCATATTGAAAAAAATCCATCCAAATTGATGATAGCTCATGAATATATTTAACACTTGTCAATTCATTGAGCGACAACCGATGAGAAAATAGATGCCCAAAACTATTACTCGGCAGTTCATGGTTGTGTGATAAATTTTTATCTCCACCATCCGAAAACCATCATCTTGTTTTTTTCCTTTAATTTCGAAAGGGAAACCAATGAGACAGTTGTTGGTGCTTCTTTTTCGTAATTCAGAAGAAACTTTTCAAGTGTCTTGATATACACCACCTCTATCACAACGCAAAATCACAAATTTATTTGGTCGCGAGCCATGAGTTGTTAGCACATAACCTTTAGCACCATAGAATTCACGAACAACATGAAGCAAATCATCGCGATTTTCAAACTTCAAACTAAGAAGTTGATTGCTTTCATTTGCACCATTCAAAGCTTGATTTTCGAGATTTTCTTTCAGGTGGTTAGAAGATTGATCAATCTATTCAATTAATAAATATAAATTAATTACAAAATATCAATAAACAATTTTAATTAAAATAAACTATATATAATAAGTATCAAACAACGGATTCATGCATCCACTGGAATAATGCACTTAGCAGCAGGAACGACGATCGATGCTTCAAAATAATATCAATTAATTCGTGGTTTCTGAGAAGCTAAGAATTTTTGTTATAAAGTTTACAAATTAAAGCAAGTTCAAAAGCGAGATATGTAAGATTTCAGTAGCCGTCTTTTTTTCGTAAATAAAAGTATTAAAATTAAAGCGAGTTTATCATAATATAAAAAATTTTAAAAAAAAGTTAAGTACATAGCTTAAATTAATTTGATTTGAGTGGAAAATTAATTGATGGCTCAGTGCTTAAAATTTCAATTGAATTGATAATTTTTGTGTAAAGTTTGTAGTCATATATATATTTCTATGAGAAAATTTGAATCAGAGAAAGATTACCTCAATGTAAAATAAAAAAAAAAAAAATATCTAACAAGTATAGAAATCAAATAATTTAATAAATGATCACTACATTAATTATATTATGGAAAAAAAAATATGATAATCAGCAAAACATTTAAAGAGGGTTAAAATTGTTCATACATTAAATTTTATTAAAGATGTTGTGTTAATATAAATGTGTGTGGTGTCAATATGCCTATCTCTGATTGCTGAATAGCCATTAGAGAGGATGTGAATAATGGTTAATCTCCAATTTTTATATTATGCATGTAGTTGTCCTGATCCGTCAACGACTGAGATTGAAAGATGAATTTTCATATTAAATATCAGTCCTCCAATTACATAATTTCTCTCTTTTGATTAAATACATATATTTTATGTATAGAAATCTAAATTTAGTTAAAATCATACTTGCCACACAGACTGCTACATGGTTATCACAATTAAAATTGAATGTATCCCTAACGATCCATTTCCTTATTTCTCCAATTCTTTACAATTAAATTATGTCATCTATATTTTTGACAATGAAAATAGAAATTATTCAATCTTTCTGAATTTGTAGAGAAAATCAATTTTTCATGTGTGAAGAAGAGAAATAGTCTTTATTAGAGCTACTAATATGCTTTCACAATTTCTTAATTTGTTGCTTGCTACCAATATGCATTTTACAATTTATTTTCACATACTATTAAATTTAGTAATATGTTCCCGTTGCAACGCATGGGCACGATACTAGTTTTCCATTTTCGGCAACTGGTCGGGTTAATTCGTGGTCGAACTATGATCATAACTCCTGGCAATTCTTGTTGGTATTAAAATCTGAAACACATTTTATTTTGGTATACAAAAATTCCCTGCTTTGATTGGACCTGTTTTTTGTTTGAGTAATTGTTGGAGGTCAAGTCACTTAATTATTTAATCTTCATAAATGATTGTTCTTTTTAGATTTCAAATATGTGATCTCCCACATGGAGAACATTATCTTTGACACTAGATCAATAACATTAATGTATTAAGAGGGAATTTCATGTATCCCCTCAAAAACTTCAATATTATGTATTTCTCTCTTAAAAGTTTGTAATAACATATTTACTCTTCAAAATGATAGAAACTCACATATTTACTCAAAAATAATAAAATAATATAATTTAACATTTATAATTTATCAAACAATATTAATTAATACATCATGACTATTATAACCTCTCTTTCTCTCTCTCTCTCTCCGTCCGCTCCAATTACTGTGTTTAGATCTAGTAAAGTAACCCAATTGTTGAGTTTTAGATCGAACCGTCCGATTCAAATCCGTAACAATCTATCCAAAGTGGAGCGCACATATCCCGAGCAAGGAATCTAAATTTCGAAGCAATCTCGAGCGACAAATTCGAATCGGACAGTGTCGATCCAAAATCCAAAAGTTGGGTTACTTTAGGGGATCCGGACCCAATTACTGGCGCCTAAAACATTTTCCAGAAAAACTTGGGTTGCAAGGAAACTAACTTTCCTGTGACTTATCTAGGGCTGCCTCTAACACTTGTTCAACCAACGAGATCCTCTTTTCTTCCATTAGACGAAAGGGTCGAGAGGCAATTGGGTGGATGGAAAGGAAAATTCCTATCAAGAGGAGGGAGATTACAGTTAGTACAGTTGGTATTAACATCAATACCGGTGTACTTCATGATGTGCTTTAAACTACCTCAATGGGTTATCAATCAAATTGATAGAGCTAGGCGAAGGCTCCTCTGGGGAAAATCTAAGGATCAGTCCAGAGGCATGTCACTGGTCAATTGGCCCATCACATGTCTGCCAAAAGACCTCGGAGGATTTGGTATAACCGATTTGAGAATCCAGAACATTGCATTACTTCTAAAATGGTGGTGAAAAGCTTATGCAGACCCAAACTGTCTTTGGACGGTATTTTTGATCAAAATTAGAAGAAAGGGGCCTTTGGAAAATCATCCAAAATTATGGCTAAAATCTGGGTCCTTTTTTTGGAAACAGTTGCAAGGAATTGAAGGATTCTTCAAATGGAGCACGGCTTGGCAAATAGGTGATGGCAAATTCATCTCATTCTGGTTGGATTCATGGGATGGTTTGCCAAAAGAACAGCAACATGATCACACCCCACCCAACCTTTCTATCTCCTTGAGAGAAGCCTACTCAATGGCTATATATGGCACAACAACTGATGGGAACAGACCTGCCTTCCATTATATTCACAGAAGAAGAAGAAGACTCAATTACATGGAGGTGGACAAATTCAGAAATTTACACATCAAGATCAGCATATAGCATTCTAACTCGGGGGGGGGGGGGGGTGTGAAGGATTTCATGATACAGTAAGGCAATAAATTCAAAAATTTTAACCTTCTTACAAGCATCTACGGATCTACTTTATTATGCTAATTATATTAAAGCAATTCAAATGCATGCAAATGGATATCTACTCATTCATTAATCACAAATCTATTTACTAAAGATGATTTGGATATACCTCTACCAAATGTCAATTTGGTAAATAGAGAGAAGTTAAATTCTCTTTTAGATCTCTTGGATACCTTCGTTCGTAAAAACGGCCTCCTAGTGTTCACCTTGAACTAAACAAGGATTAGAAAGACCTTGCTAGAGATCTTAATCTAATCTAAGCTTAGAACCTAGTTAATAACCCTTCTTGTTCTTTTAATAATTTATCACTAGAGAAACTAATAATATGAGAGGAAGAGGGATGGCGGCTAGGAGGGAGAGGAAGAGAATGAAATAAATTTTCAGAAAATTTCTTTCTTCTCACATGTCGAATACCTTCTCTACCTCTTCTTATATACAAATATACTAGGGTTTCTCTTGTGTAACCTTCCTAGTATAATTCTCTTTATTAAAAGAGCCAACCATAGCTGCTGCTACAGTAATCGCTACAGTGCGCGCTACAGTGCCAATCTCAACTCATATTCATTTTGGGTTTTAATAAACTTATGTTATAATAATGTTTTGCACATTATTAATTATGTGTCATGTATATTATACTATATAATATGTACCATATTATACCAAATAATATACATGCACACTTCTCATAAATTTATTTTCGTTCTAAGCAGTCATGATATTTATTTATCACATATATATTATTTCATGTCATATGAAACAATATACATCATATAAATAAAATATCCTTCTTGTTTCTCGTTCAGTTGGTGTGACCTATATGGAGGATCTGTGTTATGTTGGCAATGGCATAAAATATTTTATTACTATAAACTATAAGTGGTATTCTAGCTATACATTATAGTTACCCAAATAACATAGATGTAAAGTATCCTTTTTACAATACATGATCCTTTAAAGTAACGTTACAAATAACATTACTTGTGTCCATTCCTTTCCACATGATATTATGAATAATATGCAAAGTCGGACCGTGTCATCTTTGTATTATATTTGTTTCTTGGTCTCTTAAGTAAATTATAAATATATAACTGCACTTCAGTTATATTGCATGCATTATAATTCTACTTTACCAAGGGGCCCACAAAAATATCATCACTCATTATAAATGAGGGGCAATGATACTATTGACATATAACTTTCTCCAGCACAAGTTATATACAAGGAACTAATATTTTTATCACCACTTATGATAAGCAGCTTTTAATACTAATTACATTATATACTTCTCATGTGAAAAAGAAATACATCTCATATCTTAGAATTCTGAGACACAATGAAAATATTAATGACACTAACATAATCCATATAATATTTTCATTCATTAGGTCTGTTCAATATATGAAACATTTCATATACTCATGTTATTAAACGATAAACCTTTATCAACATCTATAGAACTACAATGTACTTTAATCAACATGACAAACTTATCATGGTATATTAGTGTTCCATGCTAATAACCAAGTTTGTGAACATTTTAGAGATTTATGTTTGTCATCATATAGAGTTCTATGGTTCAAGACCAAGAGCATTTTCTTGAACACTTCTATAGATAAACACAAATTTCATGGAACAAAATGCATGTAGCATCCAATTCATAAACATAACATGTAAAAGTGATCAACATAAAATAACTTTTAAAACACATATCTAACAGGGGGGTGGGTGCATGGGGGGGGGGGGGGGGGGGGGGGGGGGGCAAAATTAATTGGCACTTTTCATTTATATGGTCCACCAAGATCCCACCCTCAGCTAAGTTTTTTGCTTATTGTTACTTTAACAAGCTGACGACTAGGGACGTGCTAAGGCGCAGGGGTATGCATCTACACATGGCATGTGTTTGCTGTCAACAGTGTCCTATAGAATCGGCTTTGCACATTTTCTTCTTATGCCTTTTTGTAGTTGCTGTATGGTACCATGTGGCAAACATTTTATCAAAACCTCTGATGAAGATACAAACTACTGTAGAACAAATTGTAATTACATCCTGGGAAATTGTGAGAAGTAATGGCCATATGGGGAAGAAATAATGGACATGTTAGTTTATGTGTGGCATCTGTGGAAGCACAGTAATTGAATTATTTTTAGAGAACAAAGGCGCTGGCCTTTCGGTGTGTGTACCATATGGGTGAATGGCTGCAGCACTGCTAAACAAGATAGATGGAAAAAGGAAAATAGGAATGATTTCAGTTCTGTAAATTTCTTTCTAGTTTTTCGGTGGTTTATTGTTTTCTCCTTTTTTTCTATCTCAAGATGGGTATGAGGAATGAGGTGTATCTAACATATATACTCTCTTTTCGTTTAAATAAAAGCAACATGGCAGCTTCTGCCAAGATGTAAAAAAAAAAAACTTTAGCTTCGATATGCCAAAACCAATTGGATCCCACATTTCAGAGTTGTGTGAATTTTACTGCAGAAGGCTTCGTTCAATTTCATCATAAATTACAAATGAAGCACATGCAAACATCTATTATTGCCTAGACTACATTCTATGTTCCAAAATCTTATATTCAATGTGAGGAGGATTCTAATGCCTCATGTCTTTCATACCTCATATTGTATATTTTTTTTTAAAGTCCAAATTGTCAATTCAAATTGTTCAACAAGATATATATACTAAAATATGATTAGGGATGAAATTTTATATTTTTTTGAAATTTTATATATTCTTTTTAAGATGGGTAGAAAATCACGGTTTTTTGAACAATTCTAAAACAGTGATTTTGTACCTATCTTAAAAATTAGTAAAAAAATTTCAAAAAATATAAAATTTCATCTCCATATATATTTTAGTATAAATATTATGTTGAACGGTTCGAATCGATAATTTGGACTTTGAAAACAAAAATATAAAATATGAGATATGATGAGGTATGAAAAAGATGAAACATTAAAACCCTCCTCATTCAACATATATAAGTCATCATAGTAGAAACATTCAAACCATTGAAACCTTACCAGTAAACATTCAAACCAATTAAATCATTTTATGTATCAGTGAAGTCATCTTCCAAACCATTCAAGCCATACCAGTAAACAGTATACAAAAAAATAATTTCTATTCAACATATACAAGTCGAAACAACAAATTTCATATAAACTATATTTTAATAGATTTCATATAAATTTTCATATAACCAATCAATCACCATGTAGTAAAAAGAAAAATGTCTACTACTATGTTCCAAAAACACCATATAGTCTAACAAATAGTACACAATTTAAAACTTGAGTAGAACTAGGGTGTTCTTAAGTTCACCAAGTCCCTTGGTGAACTCAAGTCTAAAACTCATAAAATCTTAACCGTTGAAATCCGCCTACTTTATGAGTGATGCGTCTACATGTAAAAAAAAAAAATTGCATAGAGTCAAGTGGTCAAAATACGTTCAAAAAATGAATGCACTAAAATTAATTTATTAACCTTCTAATTTTGACCGCTTAACTTTAAACTAAATTAATTTGAATGTTTAAAATTTTTACATGTAGATGCATCACTCGTAAGGTAGGCGGGTTTTAACAGAGAGTATGAATGCATTCTTCGACGGACAGTCGAACTTCTCTCAAGGCCAGAAGTACGTACGATTCGGCATTCTAAATGGGTGGGAGAAGGAGAAGCAAGAAGATTTCAGATGCTTGGACAAGAGGCCTAAACTAGTAACGAAATTTCGTTTTGAGTCCCACACAAACATATACACTGAAAATCTTCTAGCTTTTCCAAAAGGAGATAAAGCTTCTAATGGGATGTTGTTGTGAGCTTACTTGGAGTTAATGAGAGTATGAATCAGGGTGTCAGAGTGAAGTACTAATCGCTCTTCAGATTCAGGTTCAATGAACTTTTCAAGATTAAGGTCTACAAGTTTCATTTTTTTTGACCGTTGGTATAGTGACTACAATCGTTTGTACCTACAATTAAGTCGGTCGACCAGTTTTGCTTGAATTTGTTTGCAATCTCAACTGAGTTTCCATTTGAATATCCAACAAAGCAAGACCTTGTTCTCGGCATTCTTCGAACTTATCTTTTCAGAATGAACCGTTCGGATTCGTCATTTGAAATTGATTTGACGAGTTTTAGACTTGAGTTCACCAAGGAGCTTGGTAAACTTAAGAAATCCCTAGTTCTACTCTTAAAACTTCACATAATGAAACATTAGCAAATACATAACTAAATAGTGCAAAGTTTATCAAATTACTAAATAGTACAACGTCTAAGTCCAAGAAGTTTTTTTTTTTTTTTTTTTTTTGAAAAAAGGCAAAAATGCCCGTTTCATTGATTGAAACATTTAATTACAACAGATTATAAAAGAAGAAAAGAACAATACTCCCTCTATACTAGCCACCTCTTTGTCACCTAATTCTTCTGCCAAAAATATAAAATCCTACCCATTTTATCAATGCAGTAAAAGAAGAAAAAAAAAATATTTTCTCTCATACTAGTCTCATCTAACCACACTACATTCTACATTCATCAACAAAACAGTAAAACAATTCAACGGTCCCTCAATACTGGTGTTAGTGTTACCTCTATCTCCATAGGCATCATCCTCACATCTCTTCGCACTCAACACCCTTTGTTGTGACTCGTTTGAAGTGGGTACTTCTCTTCTCTCTACTAAGTGCCACTCTATTCCACTCATTGGAGCCAGATTTGGCTATCTTGTTTTTGGTTCTAGTAATTTGACTGATCCAAGAATCTTGACCCCCTTGGGCTATTGGTACAGTACCAACAGTCTCTTCAGGTGATGTTGCAATAGCTGTTTCGGGTGTAGCAGATGTCCCTCCATTGTGTTGTATTTTATCCTTAAATGAGCTAGAGTGAGTATCTTTCTCCTGAAATGGATTCTGAACTTGTGTACTTTTGGAGAAATTATGAATCGGGCTTGTACCCTTATCCATCCCCGATGCAGCATTGGGACTTGATATCCCTTTATCTCCTGAAACCCCTTTGTCTCCCGAACCCTCTATTACCATAGGAGGCATGGGGACCCCTATATCAGTTGCGCAGATTAGAACTTTCCCCTCAATTTTTTCACCTATCACATTATCGGAATCAGAACTCAATGGTTGTTGGTTATCTGGTGCAAACCCCTGTTGACTTTGTTGTGCTGTTGTAGTAACCTCAAGCTCTACCAAATTAGACTTATTACTATGAAATTGAGCATTGATACCTGCCTTGTCTATCACCATTGCATCTCTCTTTTTCATCAATGCCAACTCATGCTTTAACTCTGTTAACTCAATCTCTAGCCTCTTGATGGCAGCCATAACCGATATCTCGAAAGAAACAGGTATGAAATTATGGCCTAACTCGGAGTGGACCTGATGAGGTGTCTGTGCAAGTTGAGGAGAGACAGGGATGTGTGTAGTTCTCGATCGACACTCCAGTGATCTGTGACCAACTTGATTACACACAAAGCAAAGAGTTGCATTATGGCATTGAATGGCGATATGACCTGGCTCTCCACACTTAAAGCGCAGAGGGCAAGATGGAGTAGAAGCTTCTTTGAGTTTTGTGAGTTGTAATCTAACAATCTCAGATCTGGTGAGACGATTTTTACCTAGATGCTTATCATCTTCTTTACGCCAATTTAGGGCTTGTGTCGGTACTGCCTTGCTCTCAAACCATACAGGGTTTGAGCCAAGGATCGACGCCATTGTTGACGTTAGAGCTCCATAGAAAGCCTGAATGACTTGATCAAGCTCCGCTGGAGGCCTATAATGATTCGTCGAATTCAGAACAACTATCGACGCATCACTCCGCGAGAAATCCATCTCTCTAGAAAGACGGAGAGCAAAGATCGCACACACCTACGCTATTATTTTTGGAATTTTTGTGGATTTTCTCTCTATTTTTTAAATTTTAGTCGATTTTCCCTCAGAATTCTCAAAATCGCCTAATCGCTTTCTAATCGCGCCTCGGGGAGAGCCCTTCTCCTAAGTCCAAGAAGTTGAATGCGTATCATCTGCATTAACTCAAAAGGGAATCTTTTGAGTTAATGAATCTCAACCGTCTGATTTTAAACATAGTCAATTCGGTCCCTGTTTATGATATAGGGGCTCTTTAATTAGTGCGGATTTAGTCTGTACGAATCTTAAAACAGATCGGATAGTCAAGATTCATTAACTCAAAAGATTTCTTTTTAAGTTAATGCAGAGGATACGAATTCAAGAAAGTTAGCGTCTTTTTTTAAGTGCTACATATATAAGAAGAAAAAGCACACTTCTCACATATTTTTTTTTTTTTTTTTGAGAACCGGATAGTAGCGCTTCTCACATATTTTGTTTCCTCGTTTCCCCGCTAGACGTTCTGTTTCCCAGCGTTCAAGCTGAGCGTTTTGTCAACAAAGTCCCCACTCGGACGTTCGTTGCCAAATTTCGAAATTTTAACAGAATTAATGATGCCTACTTTTTAAGTTAATTTTTTTAATGATACGGATAAAAAAAATCGGTTGGTTGGGCGTAAGAGTTGTTGTTTTTTTTTTTTTTTTTGTTGAGATGATAGGTTGGCACCTCAACTTGAGAATTGTTAATTCAATTGATCCTTTTTTTCGGATAGAAAATCAAATTGACTTTTTTCACATCGGTATACTTTAACTAATAATATAGTCTGGTACTGTTCGAACAAATTTAATGTTTTTTTTTTTTTTTTGAAAAGCCAACTGGCAGTGGCTGCCTATTACAAATCAACACACAAATTTAATATTAAACTCTAGAGAAATGTTCCTGTATTCCGAGCCATCAAACCCGAGGTTGTCCCCAAACTGGTTTAACTGGGTTTAACCATCTGTTAATAATGGTAATTTATTAATTTTTCATTAATTAATGAATTACTATTTTAACGCATTACAATTTTAATTTAATTGTTTTAAACGTTAGCTTTACATGCTTTTGTACTGTATTTTAATTTCATGGACAGTTTGTTAGAAATAGTTGTAATCACCAATTCCCGAATTAGTCCCCCAGATTGTTAACGGTCCTCTAATTATTTTCTAACTAATTAAGTATTTTAACTAGTTAAACTAGTTATAAGTACTTTAAAGTACTTTAGTGTACTTTAAAGTACAAGTTATAATGATTAGATCGGGGACTGGCTTGGGGATTGGTTTTAATTTGAATGATAAGCACAAATTTTAATTAAAGTTAAACAAATTGCTTTTGATATTTAATAACTAAAAAAAGAGCGTCCACTTTGAAGTTCTATTTTGTTCCTGTTTTGCTTCGTTTCTTCTTTCTTTTAAAAATATTTGATGAGTCTGCTAACAATTATTATTTCGAAGTACTTGTTTCATTGTTATCTAATACATGTTTGTTTGCTTACAAATTGTCATTGTTGTGAGAAGTTCTATGTTGAGAATATAAAATAATTGATATGTCTACTAACAATAATTGTTTCGAAGAGTAGTTGCATTGTTATCTAATACAAGTTTGCATGGTTATAAATTGTCATTATTGTGAAAAGTTATATTTTTCACAACATAAAATAATTGATAAGTTTGCTAGCAATTATTGTTTCTAAGTAGTAGTTTTATTGCTTTTTAATAGAAGTTTTCATGCTTTAAAATATGTTTGAAGAATATGCTTTAAAATGTGTTTATAAACACAGGTTTATATGTTTGTAACAAAATTTTAAATGTTTATAAACACAGGTTTATATCCTTTAAAATGTGTTTGTAAACATAGATTTATATATTTGTAACACATATTTTTTATTTTTTGTAAGCATAGGTTTATATGCTTTAAAATGTTGTGAGAGTTCTATGTTGAGAATATAAAATAATTGATGTGTCTGCTAACAATGATTGTTTCAAAGAATAGTTTCATTGTTATTTAATACAAGTTTGCATGGTTATAAATTGTCATTATTGTGAAAAGTTATACTTTTCACAACATAAAATAATTGATAAGTTTGCTAGCAATTATTGTTTCTAAGTTGTAGTTTTATTGCTTTTTAATAGAAATTTCCATGCTTTAAAATGTGTTTGAAAAATATGCTTTAAAATGTAGTCACCTGAAGAAATGTGTGTTCAAGAATATGCTTTAAAAGCTTTGTAAGACTATCCTAATTTCACCTGAAAAAATGTACTCAATCTATTAAATTGTTTTGACTTTCAAATTTCCAAAATTGTACTTTAGGTAGTATGACACATTACAGTAACCTGCTGATAATATTTTGGTATTTGCATGGCAATGAAAATTGAAATGCAACCCACACACATTCTTTAATGTTTAGGTACAAAGATATAAATAACTGATGGTAAAGCCTATAGTAAAATTCCAAATCAGCCCTTACCAGAATTGGGTCTGTACCAATATGACATTCAGAACAGGTATATATCACTTTACAAGAATATTTCTAGATATATATCCCTAAATTTGTCAAAATTATAAAAATGGATAATTAGGGTTGGTACAAATGACATTAACATTTACAAAGGTGAGCACCTTATCGGAACAGCAAAAGTGGGCCAAATACCAACTTAATAGTGTTGATAATACACTGATACCAATGAATAATGCAAATATCAATAAAACATCTACATGACATTAATACCAAATGGTTACATAGATATCTAATTACAACTCTCTGTCAAAAGATTTTTCAATATTTGTAAACACATGTTCTATGCTTTAAACACAAGTTCATATGCACAAATTTTCAATGTTTTGTTTATGTTGTTTGCTTGCCAATACATATTGGTTTACATGCTTTACTTGTTCACATGTACTATTTATAACACATTCTGCACAAATAAAAAAAAATTGTGCTTGGGGACGCCCTCGGAGATTAGTACAAATTTAGAGTTGTAAATTTCATACTCGAGAACGCACTTGGGGATTGGTTCAAATTTAGAGCCGTAAATTTTTGCTCGGGGATGAATTCGGGGATTCATTTTTGTTTTAAAAAATGAAAAATTAACTCATTTATAATGAAAGTTAAACACTTGAACGCAGTTGTTTAAACGCTTTCCTTTATATGTTTAAATTATACAATGTTTTCGCTGCATTTGGCGGTGCTTTTGTTAATTTTTTTTAACATAGCGCTTTTCTCTTCATGCGGCAAAATTATGTATAATAAAGAAATATTGATACTGTTATTGCGCTGTATAAAGTAAAACATGATCTTTTTATCGCTGACATTCTAGAAAATTAGGGGACACGCGCAGGTACTTTGTTTGGGATACAATTATCAGCTTCCTTAACTCTATTAATTAACTAATAACAAAGGAAAATAAAAACAGCTATTCGATTGGTGAGGAGCAATTTAGTTTATATAATTTTGGTAACTACATTCATTGAACTGAATCTATATCTTCTGAGTAACGCTCTGGAAGAGGTAGCATTTGAATTGAACCATTCATTACGAAATTTAGAACTGTTCAATTTCGAATAATTTTGTCCGTGGTGTAGATATCCAAAGAACATTCACTAAACGTGGCTTGTGGTAGATTATTAATTATACCCGTCAAGGATATACCCTATTCTACCCACTCGTGTCCGAGTCCGGGTATGGATCTGTATCCTCTACGGTATCGTAGGGGTAGGAAGTCTAATCAAATGAGATTAATTACCTATTTAAATATAAGGAGTTCATTTTCGAGATTCGTTTCAGGATTTAATAATTTTATGTCTGAAAATCAGTCTTTAATTTAAAGTCAAACGCAATGCTCTCTGTGTGATGTTGTATATTTAAAACTCAGAAAGAGTAATTTTTTGTGAATATTAAATAGTTGGGTACTTGAATTTTTAACCTTTACTTGAAAAACAAAAGGAAATAATTCTACGTCCGATGCTAGAGGTGATCCGAATTCCTAACTCGTTAAGGTAATTTATGTCCCGCAAATGAATACTTAATTTGTTAACACCAGTGTTGTAAATAATGATATGCGGACAGGGTACCGTCAAGTGATTAATCGGTATGCGGCCGATTAATCGGAATTATGTAGACAATTTAACGTTTTTATTAAATTTATGTATATATATCATAATTTATTAAAAATAATTTATTTAACTCATTAAACTTACCAAATAAACTTAATTTAATTTAATTTCATTATTATAACATGACACTACAGTTATTTTTTAACGCATAAGCACTTTATATGTGTCAGTAATACATTTATTTAATGAAAAAATAAATTCAAGAATTAAATTTTTTTCAAATACTATTAACATATTATGTGAAAGAAATGAAACATTCCAACATAAAATTACTAAATTTAGTTTATAATAACAACTTAGTTTCATAAATGAATATGTCGTACTAATTGAAAAAATTACATCAGTAATTAGTAAGAAAAATATATGATAAATAAATTGGAATAAATAGAAATAAACGATAATAAACAGCCAATTAAATGAAAAAACAGCCAATTAATCGGAAAAATCTGCAAAATGTCATTCGCTGAGTATATTCGTAACAGTTTAGCTGCTGTTTCCGATTAAACGACCAATTAATTGTTGTTCGTACAATAATCTTTGACGTTTATTTGACTAATTTGCAAAAACATACAATTATTGAATTTTACGATTTCTTCTATTTTTGAGAACATATAGGTCCAAGAAGAGTAAGAACTGCGATATAATAAGCTTGGACTGAAGAAATCACGAAGACTTTTATCAAGAATACAAATTGTAAAATCAAAAGCTTGGTAAAGTATGTTTGAGGTTGATTAAATTGGGATAAAACGTTATGAACGTTTTCAAAACGTTGGTAACGTTTTATAATAATCAGTAGTAACAAACTGATCAAAAGAAGAATCAAGTTATAACGTTATACAAACGTTGTGACGTTTTACAAACGTTGTAACGATCAATAGCTTTAGAACTGCTGAAGCACAGCTGAACTGTACCAACATGAAACGTTGTAACGTTTATAAAACGTTGCAACGTTTCAGGAATAATTAAGCTTCAAATAACTTCTATTTTGATCAAGTTTTTACAGGTTAAAACGTTGTAACGTTTTATAAAACGTTGGTAACGTTTTACTAAGCTGTCAGAGATTTAAAACCCTAAAATCGCATTTGCATAAAACGTTGTAACGTTTAATAAAACGTTGTAACGTTTAATAAAATGTTGGTAACGTTTTATGTCAAACAGCTCATTTTTGAGCTACCACTATAAATAGACTGAAGGGATCACTTTCAAATCTAACCTAGCCGTCCCTAAACTTTAAAAGAGACGATTTTCTGAGAGCTTGGTTCCACCATTGTTGATTGAGCTTAAAACTTCAATATCTCTCAATCAATCTCAAACAACCTCAAATCCACTTCACTAATCTCTAATTAGATTAGGTTAGAGTGATCTATTGAGTGTTTCTCTTGTTCTTGAGTAACTTGTGTGACTTCCCTTGTTTGTAAGGGCTCGCCGGCTCAAAGCTCGAGTTGCTCGTGTGACTTCTCTTGGTTGTAAGGGCTCGCCGGCGCTCATCTCTCGTTAGCCGTGACTTCCCATTTTGTAAGGGCTCACGGTTCACAATTGTAATCCTTTCATATTGGGTAATAGAAAGGCGCACCTAGAAAGAGGTTGCGACGCCCCGGAGACGTAGGCCATTGTTTTGCCGAACTCCTTTATCATCCCGCGTGTCAATTTCTTTTAACTCATCTATTTACTTTCAATTGCAATTTATTTTCAATTTTTGTTCAATTAGAGGTGCATTTAGTACAACATTAATCAGCCATTAAGACCATTTTTTACAACACTGGTTAACACTATCAAATCAGGGTTCCTTCAAAGTTTCCTTGCTACCAATTCTGATTCAAATAAAAAAAATATGATTTCTTGTTCCGATGAAGAAAAGACATCTCTGACGACGCTTCTGTCTTTCAATATATATATATTTAATAAAGAGTTAGAAGTCAAGCTACTCAATTATTTAATACTCTTGTTATCACAACAAATAATTTTTTTTATTCAGATTTTGAACTCATGAAAGACAATGTGCGTTTGTCACCAGACTAAAGACTTAATAGAAAATTTCAGAGATAATTAGAATCAGTAGTTGTTGCTACTTGATCAGATCGAGCGTAATTATTTTATTTTAGAGATTTTTTCAATGAAAATTATAGTTGGTAAATACTAATTAGTTAGGAACATTGTATTTATATGCCCACTGACAGTCACTATGGATTTAATAAGAGGTGGCATTTAATTTTAGGATGAAGATATTTTCCCATAGTTCAACCAAACTGTAAATAAAACATGTATACAAAAGAAGATAATCACTCCCTAACACAATTGATTTTAAATATTGATCTTGTGTGCAAAATATGTGCTCAAATATCAATTTGAAAAAAAGGAAAGAAAGTTGGAATCCTTTCTTTCACTCAAATTAGCAAATTGTTTTATATAAAATTCACAATGTTTTCGGTATTGCAATTTTAATTTTGCTGATGTGGCAAAAAGGTATTAGTTTTTTATAATATTCAGAAAATCATCGTTTAGTACTTAAAATTTTAGTTGAATTTATTTTAATTATTAATAATATTAAAACACACACATATACATACAAATAATATTCAAATTATTAAAAATAAGCACAAAAAAGAAATAAAATAAAATTAATTATTTTCGCTAAAATTAATTATTTTTGTGATTTATATATATATATATGAAGAGGGTTAAAATACACCATCGTTTTGTGCTCCTAACGTGCACCCTTCCCTCATATTTTCATTTTCAAAGTTCAAATAGTCGATTCGAACCTTCCAACGTGTTATTCATATTAAAATATACTTGGAGATCAAATTTTATATTTTTTTGGAAATTGTTTACTATTTATTCAGAATTTTTAAAAACTATCACTTTGCTGAATTTTTTATTATTGTTTAGGAGCACAGAGATGGTGCATTTTAATCCTATAATATATATATATATATATATATATATATATATATTATAACATTTTGTATGCGTGCCACCTAAGGAGCTGCACAAAATCTGTATGACACCCGTAAGTTGTGCGCAGATAATATCAGCGTTCCGAAAGACATTGACATTTTTTTTCAAAGTGATGTCGACTTTGAATTTTTATTGTTTTTAATTGCTAACTAAAAAGTTCCCTTCTTATTTTGGCTTTTAAATATTCAACACCAAACATAATATGATCAGAAAGCAAAAAATGCACACGATCAATTCAACACAAAACCAAACATAATACGCGGGAGACTTCATCAATTCAACACCAAATTTCAGAAAGCAAGCTCTTAGGATCAGCAAAAATGGCAGATGGTCGAACAGCTCCATTGACGACTGAACCAGAACCAGAACCAGAACTAGTAGAAGAGATACGATCGCTTACATCGAGGATGATTTTTCGTGAAAGAACCGCTGAACAAGTGAATCGGAGCATTATTTTTCTCTCTGTAAACATAGAGGTCTCCCCATGCATCCTCCTGATTGTGTAGTTTCAATTCAATTTTAACTTAGATTCTGATGAAATAGTTAAATTTGTAGTTTGTGGCAGTAATTTATGCATATCAAAGGATTCGATCGAGGAATTTGAGCTGGAAAGCTAGAGCTATTCGGATTTTACCTATGTTTCTTATACCTTCCTTGGCCACCATTTTCTGTTCACTCTGCTCTCACTTCGCAAGAATCCGTAATTCTTATATATAACTTCTGTTATCTGCTTCATTTGTACTTGTTTGTTATACTACTGCTGTATTAGGCAGTTAACATTGGTTTCCAGTTGACGGTAAATTACTCTCCAAATTCTCAATTTTACAGATAAACATTGGTTCTGCAGTTAACCCAGTGTAGCCAGAAAATCATATTGGCACGCGATTAAATGAAACCTAAATTTTTGGAGGCTGAATTCTCATTTTTTTTTCCAATAAAAAAAAATATATATATAGAGCCCAAATTTTATGACAGGGAACAATTTGAATATATTTAAAATATTTCATTTGCAGTCTATATCAGAGACAACAAATTGCTTGAAACTCTCAGAAAGGAGCGCAAAGCAAAGATGCTGAAGGTAACCCCAGTTACAGTTCCAGAAATGCCAAGTGATCTTTCCATGGTAGAAATGATGACAGATCCAGACATGGAACCTCCGGTGATGAATATACCAGAATCAGCTTCAGCAGGAGCTGCTCCAGTCATGGGAGATTCTTCTTTCGTAACTCCACTTATGGTTCAAGAAATTGCAAGTGGTCATACCATTGAAGAAGTAAGCCCAAACCACCAACTTACGGACGATCGTGAAATGGACCCTCCAGTAATGTCTGTACAAGAGTCAGATCCTGCTGCATCAACTTCAATTACAGATGCAGAAATGCCAGGTTCTTCCATAGAAGAACCTTCAGTGATGACTGCACAAGAATCATCTTCTGTAGGTGGGCCATCTACTGTAACTCCACTTGAGGTTCCACAACTACATGATGCTGCCTTCTGGCGCTTCCTGGAGTCCAGTTACACCGATTTCCTAGATGAGGCTGTTGATCCAGTGGAGTACGCTTCGGAGGAAGAACTCTTCTTCCGACTCTGTCATCATCCTGTGCTAATCTATGGTGGCTCGATGGTAATTTCATTGTTAATTCGTCTTTCACTACTCATTGTTATTGGAATATTATTCTCAGTTTGTTATGTGATAAGAAAATATTTTCTTTTCATTGTAACTGGAATGATGGATTCTTTGTAGAGTTTTGGATTCGACAAATCCAGTGGGGCAAAATGTTTCATGATTTCAGCCAGAGCACTGAGAATTTCGTTGAGTGAGGACTCGAGATTTTGTAAGTGGATTGCTCGTCCGGATTCGAGGTATTAGCAGTTACAAATTGCACCATTTTTCCTTCTATTTATTCTTGTGTTTTTTAGTGGATAAATAGTTGCAATTTCATATCAAATCTAGTATTAAGGAGAGCCAAACGAGAGAACATAAAACAAAAATATTGAAAAATCTCTTTGACTAACAAAACAAAAGTTTCAAGCTAGCTGTTCATTACTCAGGGGTTTAACGGTCAATTATCATGGAAACTTTGTTATTCCTTTCTCACATCTATTATATTTAGTTTCAAATAAAGTAACAACACAAAGATAGAGGACTAATATGAGATAATGAGTATGTGCCATCTATCTTTCAAGTGAAATTTAAGGAAAAAAGATAGAAAGTAACAACTAGTGCAATACATACTATCCCTTTCTTCGGAATTTAATTATTTAATAAAATAGGAATGCACCTTATCTCTTGAAGCAAAAGCACAAAGAATAATTTACTGGTATATACTTGATACACACTTAGAGACGAGCATTTTTGTCAAGCTGAATGTGTGTGCATGCATTAAGGCATTTTAGCTCAAGTGATTAGATTTGTCGGGGTTGTATCGATCAGGACCCTCTTGCGTTTGTGGCTTGGGTTGGTGATGGTTTGTTACTTATGGGCAACTTTAATTACTATTGTAGTAAATTTATTTCAAATTGTGGTTCAGTCTCTTTGTTAGAGATTGGTTGGGTCCTGATTACATTTGGGTTTTGGCTTACAATATAGACTCAGTATCGCATGATGAACCGCTGTTACCAGTACATTGCTTCCATGAGATGATGAAAAGTTCGATTCATTATTCATGTATATTATTCATAGTTTCATACTTCATCTTGGTAATAGTTCACTACATTGCTTCCATCGCATGACATCAACTATCCAATGAAACAGATGGAAATTATTTTGTTATTGATTGATTAATGGCAATTCAGTTATACCAAAATAGATTACTGAAAATTCTATTATGCTTGCATAGAGAAAAGGACTTGTTACAAAATACAACCTAGCTACATTTCAACATTTGCTGATTAAATTCCCCCTTGTTGTTGGATCTACCATAAAAAAACAGTCTTCGAATAACTTAATGCAGATAATTAAATTATCTCTCATAATAATTAAGTCTAATATTTCCTTTGTACTTTTTGAAGGTTCAGCGAGTGTGTCCACAAAGTGATAGGTACGCTGAGTGTCAGTGGCCAGATAAACAACAAATTTCTCACTCCAAATACTGCATACACTGCTTGTGTTGTTTTCAAAATGGAAGACAACGATGTGTGGAGCTTTAGCAAGATGGACCGAACCACGCAAATTACCATCGCTGGGGATGTCGTGTCTCGACAGATCCGGACAGGGGCAGAGGAAAGTTCAAGGTATGATTTCCAAAGTGTTATACTTGTACACAATGTTTTATATAGTTTTGAGTATAATGTTGTAAATATATAAATTTAAACCCCATTCATAGCATACAACTTTATATGATTGACTCCATTCACGTTTGATCCCTATATATATATAGGTGGAAAATCTGGCTCCTCTCCTGGATCCAGAAGGATAATTTGCTGAGTGAGAGACCAGACGGGTGGTTGGAGTTTGAGTTGGGAGAGTTTAACAGTGGATGCGAGATCGATGCAGAGGTCGGCATGAGTGCGAGTTTTATTGATACTCAAGGTCACAGTAAGGGTGGGTTTATTGTACAGGGCATGGAGGTCAAACCAAAGCATTAGTATGTGCTTGGCTTTTTTGTTATTTTGGGTCTAAAAAACTATGCATCTTGTTTGTTATCATTTTTTTTTATAAAAAGCAAAAATCCATTTCATTATGATGAAACTGATAAGTTGCATATGTATCTTGTCTATATATTATATGTAATTTTGACTATGTAAAAGTGAGAAAATTAGTAAATTCAATTTACACCAAAGTGTCTTTTTTATTTCTTCTTCTTGGCTTAAATTCTGACAAACTGATATCAAAGCTTAATGAGATAAAAAAGAGTTCAGTAATGAGAAAAAATAAAAATTCAGTTTTAGTTTTTCTTCATATCTGATCTTCAATAGTCAATGAGAACAGAGAAAAAATAGTGATTTTTAGATTAATATAAAATTTGTGCTATTTGAATTAGTAAAAATATTATTTAGATTGTACATTTTGAATATAAACATGACCTAAAATTCGGCTCATGTTCAAATTAAACTTTACAAACGGGCTGAACGATCATTCAGCGGCCCGGTGAGCAGCTCATTTTCTCTCCATTGAGCTATCCAGCGAGCAGCCCGTTTGAGCAACATGTTTGGTAATAAATCGATCTTTAAACCTAAATTCTAAAAAAAAAAAAAAAAAAAAAAAATTGGTTATAAATTATAAGAGAGGATAGCATTGCAAAATTGTAATCTCAATTTGCTCTCTCTCCTCCTTTTGGATGCTTTTTGGGATTTGCTGTAGATGATTTCTCTCTACTGGAAAATTGGGGAGGGACAAAACAGTGAGTGAGACGGAGACATTTTCCGCAAAGATTTTAACAGAGAGGTTTTGACTTCATGCAGCGCACAAAGTATATAATCGAAACAGTGCTAAGTTAAAATCTTTACCCGATACTATTTTTTTTAAAGCTTAAATGGGTTGAAACAGTTGAGTCCGAGTCGACTAAGTATTGATCATGAATTTGATGGGCTGAGTTCAAGCTTACTCTTGTCAAATCAGTGTCTAGGGTAAAGATTTAACAGATCAGTTCTAGCTTCAGGCAGTGTATTGACATGTGAATTTCTGTTTTAATTCTATAGTCAGTGCGCTGCATGCAGCCGAAATTCATCTGTTAAAATATTTACCCAGTGTCTAGTTCGAACTGGGCTTTTCACACTTAATAAATTAAGCCGGGCCAAGTTTGGGCTTTAACCGGCTCATTAACAGGCCTTAATTGCATCCTGGTCCATTTATTTTTTAAATTTGAACTATATCTTTGTTGGAACTTGGAAGGACGTGTCTATTTAATTGGAGGCCAAACTGATCAGAACTAATATTCTATGGCAATTTTGGTTGGTATTGAAATTTTGAACATATTTTATTGGGAGAGGGGGGTTTTCGATGGGCACCGGACCAAATTCTGTTCGAGGGGGAGGGGTTTAAACCGTCAGATCTGTTTTAGGATTCGTGTGTACGAATTTTAAAGCAAATGCGAAATTGTGGGTGCAAATCATAAAGTAGATCTGACGGTTTAAATAGCCCATCGAACAGAATTTGGTCCGATGCCCATCGAACACCCCCCCCTCTCTCTATTTTATTTGAGTATGTACACACAAATTCCTTGCCATGGTTAGACGTGGTAGTAGTTTCTTTCAGATGATAGGTTGGCACCTGAACTTTAAATTGTTAATAACTTTAATTAATAATATTTGCTGCTAATTTAATATTAATTAAGCACTTCTTCGCATGTACTTGATGTGTCTAAATTCTACCTTAATAAACTCTTAACGATAGCAAAGGTAACTAAAGCAGCTTTTGGCTTTGTGAGAAGGTGCAATTTAATTGCAATTTTGGTAATTTTATTCATCGGACTTGCTATTTTATGGGTATACACTCTGTATGGAATTTTTTTTAGAAACCATAAATAAAAAAAAATAGATTTTATCAAACCAACTTGATTGCTTTGTTTTTTTACAAAAATCATAAGAACCGAGATGTCATTTTCGGTCCCAGCCATTTTTGTATATTTCGAGTAAAAAATACGTTGAAAAATTGTTAAAATACCTCGGACCGAATTGCCATTTCGGTTCCAAAAAAAAAATTTCGGACCGAAATAATATTTTAGTTCTTATGATTTTTGTATATAAAAAAAAAATAATCATGCTGGTTTCATAATTTTTTTTAATCATGGTTGATAAAAATAAATTCCTCTGGATGAGGTTGCATTTGAACCTTCATTACAAATTTTAGAGCTGTTTAATTTCACCATGTAAATGGGGCCCACTTGTTAGATCAAAGAGACTTTGTTGATTGTCCTGACATGTGGGGCCATAAGTGAAAACAGTAAAACATGATGAAATCAGGGATCCTTGTCTCCTTACTTCATGTTCTTGGTCAAATAATAATTAATAAAAATGATTTCGTGTTCTGATGAAGAAAAGATATTCAAACGATGATTCTAGCTTACAATAATTATTTTATAAAAAAAGTCGGAAAGAATTAGAAACAGTTGTTGCTACTAGATAGATCGAGCGTTAATATTTTACTCTTACAAAAATATTTTACTCTTTAACATTTTTTCAATGAAAAGGATAGTTGGTAATAAATAATAAGGAACCATTTTATTTATATGCTCAATGTTGCTATGAGCTGTAATCAGTGTTGTAAATAACGGTATGTGTTCGTTGGACGGACAAAGTACTGCTAAGTGATTAATTAAGAATAATTGAAAAAAAATCAGTCGATTAGTCAGAGAATTTCTTAACGGATCACCACTACAACTACTCAGCTGATTAATCGGCCAAAACGGATGTTTTTTACGACACTGGTTCTAATATGAGGTGGCATTTACTTTTAGGATTGAGATGTTTTTCATAGTTCAACCAAAATGTAAAAAAAATAAAATAAAATGTATGGAAATGATAATGACTTACTAGCATAATTGATTAAATAAATGCAAAAATTTATCTAACACTTTCAAACAAATTATTAATTTATCAAGATTGTTAAATTCGCAAGTGCTTCGTACTCTTGCAATTAAAAGTTGCAATTATATAAATCTTTTACAAACTAAAAAAAAAGACGGTTCTAATACCTCATATTTTATATCTTTATTTTTAAATTTCAAGCTGTGTTAGCACAGTTGGAAGTGGTATAGCCCTTCATTCAGAAGGGCATAGGTTTGATCCTTGCTAGTGCAGAGAATTAGGGAGTGAGTGTGGGTGTGTGTGTAAGCCTACGGGCAGTGATAAAAAAAAATGATATTTATACTAAAATATGCTTTGGGATAAACTTTTATAATTTTTGAATTTATTTAATATTTTTTATGATAAGTATAAAATCATTGTTTATGAATCGTTCAAAAACAATAATTTTTTATCTATCTATAAGAATAGTAATTTTTGTTCAAAAATTATAAAATTTGATTTAATCAACAATTTAAACTCTGAAAACAAAAATATAAAATGAGAATATTGAAACCCCCCTAAAAAAAGTTAAGAAAATGATAGACAATTTTAATACAAGCAGATTTTAACAATAATTCGAAGTTTTAAGGGTATATCCGAAATAGGAGACGCTTAATAAATTTATATGTATGTATCTTATCTGACAATATAATTTATATGTGGCTGGATCATAAATAAAGTTCGTGTATCGGTCGTCTGACATTCTTCAGCCCGACTCGTTACATTTCACGCTGGATTACATGTAACAGACAATTTAATCCCCATTGGGAATATCAATTCCAAATAAAATAATAATTAATGAATAAACCCCGGCGTGATGCCTTACACGTATCCTCTGCATAAACTCAAAAGGGAATCTTTTGAGCTAATAAATTTTACGCGTCTGATTTTAAGCGAAACCAACCCAACTGTCTGATTTTATCACCAGATCTCTTTAATATTAGTGCGGATCTAGTCTGCTCTTTTTTAAAGCAAATTGGACGGTTGAGATTCATTATTGAGTTAATGCAGAGGATACAAACTCGCGTGTTGCGTGCAGCTTTTTCAAGGAGTGCGTATCCTCTGAGATATCTTAACTTGTACGTGACCGACGTGTCCGGTGTCTATTCGGGGTAGCTCAGGGGCCCAGTATTTTTTGAGCTTCGAGATTCGTGTATAACGTATTTGAACGGTTCATATTTTCCAAAAGGTCACGCAAAAAATAAGATATTTTAGAGGATGCAAATTTTTTTTCTAAGAAGAGAATATTAGTTTTTACATATTATTTGTTGTTTAGTAAAGAGTCCGACGAAACCAAACAAAGGTATATAATACGCGGGAGACTTCATCAATTCAACCCCAAAAGAACAGCAGAGATACACAATCAGACAAGGCACGACCAAATTTCAAAGAAGCTCTCACAATCAGCAAAAATGGCGGACGATCGAATACCAGAACAAGTAGAAGAGAGAGAAGGGGACGATGAAGAAGAAGAACAAGAGGATGATGATGACTGTACAAGTAGCGATAGAGGGGAAGAGGAGGAGGAGAGTAGTGGTTATTTCTCACGCATGCTTCATAAGAAGATAGGAGGAGGAGATGATCTGGAGATGCGAATCGAGGTGATCGACAAGGAAGAAGAATCGCTTGAATCGAGGATGGTTATTCGCGAAAGAACTGCTGAACAAGTGAATCGGAGCATGATTTTTCTCTCTGTAAACCTTGAGGTCACCCCCATCCTCCTGATTGTGATGTTTCAATTCAATTTTAACTTTGATTCTGACGAAATAGTTAAATTTGTAGTTTGTGGCGGGAATTTATGCATATCTGAGGATTCGATCCAGGAATTTGAGCTGGAAAGGGAGAGCTATTCGGATTTTACCTATGTTTCTTGTACCTGCCTTAGCTTCCTTTTTCTATTCACTCTTCTCTCGCTTCACAAGCATGCGTAATTCTTCTAACTTCTATTTTCTGTTTCATTTGTACTTCTTCTTTGTTATACTATTTCTGTATTAGGTAATTAACACCGGTCTACAAGTTGATGGGAAATTACTCTCAAAATTCCCAATTTTAGACTTAATATTGGTTTTACAGTTAACCCCAGTGTAGCCAGAAAGTCATATTGGTAGGCGATTAAATGGAACCTATTTTTGGAGGCTGGATGCCTGGATCCTCAATTTTTGCTATTGAAAAAATAATCATATAGTGCACAAATCTAATAATGGAGATGCGATTCATTTGCAGTGAATCTTAGAGACAGCAGATTGCTGGAAAGGCTTAGAAAGGAGCGCGAAGCAAAGATACAAGAGCTGAAGGAGAGGGCTAAGTACTACATGGCTAAACGACATATTCAGGTTTTTAATTTTTCTTGTATAATAGATAACTGCTAATCACCAGCCCACTTTGTTAGGCACTGCTACCATCTAGGGTTTTCATTTTAGTTGTACTTAGGGTTTACAGCCAACTATACTTGATATTGTTGCTTCCAATTTCTTGTTGAGTACCGGTACCTTACCCTGGTATGTCTTGAACCACCAGATTTGGCTATTGTGATTTAGTTTTTGTTCTTATATGCCCCTTTAACATATTAAGATACACGTGATTTTATTGGTAGAATTATTTATTATTAGTAAATTAATAAAACTGTTACTTACTTTAATTAGATGCACCATGATTCTATTTTTATTGATATCGTGAATCATGCCATGTTGGGACTCACATTCCAAATTAATCCCCATTTTCTTCCCTTTATATAATCCATTATTTATCGCCTAAATGGATTATATTTAAGAGAGTATTAATAATATACATCAAGCAAAAAAACTAATTAGATGTTAATACATCATCATTCAGAACGGATGGTATTGTTGCTAATTGCCAATTTTCACGTGGTTGTTTATGCTGTCCCTTTATTTTTTGTTCTAATTGTCGATTTAATTCTTTGTTTTTTTGCTTTTTATCAACTCTTAGTTGAGCCTGTACACGAAAAATTCCTGCTTTAAAAAGATCCTCATCGTACCTTGCTGGTATTGCTAGGTAAATGTGCTAATCAGGTCTGCTCCTAGCTGTTTATTTTCTTAACACAAATTCTCTTTAATAAACAGAAGGGCCATGGTGAGAGTTCTTCAACGGCATCTTCTTTGGGATCAAATCTTCCGGAAACGTCTAATACCAGAGATAAAACTGTAAATTATAATTTATTACGGGGTAAAAGCAGACAACTTCATCCGGATACAAGCACAGATCTTGATGCATGCAAATCCACTGTCAATGATGAAAATGGCAAAAAGAAACTGAGGAGCTTGATTATATGTTGCAATTGCCGTATGCATAATGGTAAGTATTACACTATCACAGCTATGTAAGTATTATTCATATCTCACAGAGAATTAGATTTGAAGAATACTGTTTAATTGGATTATTTTAAAGTTACCTTTTTAATGTACTGATGTTAGGATGCTTCAGTCAGAATTGGTTTTAAGAAAAGTGTTTAATTGGATTATTTTAAAGTTACCTTTTTAATGTACTGATGTTAGGATGCTTCAGTCAGAATTGGTTTTCTGTGCGTTTATGTGTGCTAGAAAAGTCCTGCTCTTTTACAATACCAACTTCATAATATGTTTTATACTATGGTTATCAGGATTTGCCGGGAGAGATGAGCTACAGTTTATATCATATAAATGTCCACACTGCAATGCGTTAAATGGACCGAATAAAGAACAAAAGGGTAGTGACTCGGCTTCTACATCTGGCGAGGGTGCCCCACAATCTCAGCCTTATAATCCATTCTCCATGCAAGAAATGCCTAGAGGTATTTTCATAGAGGAAATTACTCCAAACCACGAAACAACTGATCCAGAGATGGACCATCCAATTATGATAATAAGAGAATCACCTTCTTTAGGTGGCGGGGAAGAATTACCAAGTGCCTTTACACCAGTTACTCTCCGGAAATTGCCGAGCGGTCTATCCATAGAAGAAATGACTTTAAATGAAGAAAGAACTGCTGCCGAAATGGAACCTCCAGTGCTGATTATACCAGAATCACCAGCTGCAGTAACCTCACTCATGGTTCCAGAAACGACAAGAGGTCTTTCCATAGAAGAATTAAGTCCCAATGACCAGCAAATAGAGGATCATGACGTGATTACCCCAGTTGTGTTTGTACAAGAGCCTTCTTCGGCAAGTGGCCAACTAGAATTACTGAGTAGCCAGAATTCAGGTACTGTAACTCCAGTTACAGTTCCAGAAATGCCAAGTGGTCTTTCCATAGTAGAAATGACCCCAAACCAAGAAACGACAGATCCAGAGATGGAACCTCCGGTGATGATCATACGAGAATCACCTTCAGCAGGAGCTCCAGTCATGGGAGATTCTTCTTTCATAACTCCCCTTATGGTTCAAGAAATGGGAAGTGGTCTTTCCATAGAAGAAGTAAGCTCAAACCACCAACTTATAGATGATCGTGAAATGAACCCTCCAGTTATGTTTGTACAAGATTCTCCTTCCTTAGGTAGCCAAGAATTGTCAATGAGTACCCCTGATCCTGCTGCAGCAGCTTCAGTTACAGTCCCTGAAATGTCAGGTTTTTCCATAGAAGAATTAAGCCCAAACCAGAAAGGAAATGAGGATAATCAAACGGACCCTCCAGTGATGATTGTACAAGAATCACCTTCTGTAGGTGGGCCATCTACTGTAACTCCACTTGAGGTTCCAGAACCACTGGCTGATACCATAAATCCTGATGGCAGTGTCAGATCTCCAAATGACTCCGTCAGCTGGAGCACACCTGGGTCAAGTACAATTACAGGATCTTCTGGTAGATTTCAAGATTTAACTGAAATTGGTCAAGAGGAAATATATGATAATGATGTGCCAGGCAGTTCAGATAATGAGAGTCTTGATGCCGATGGCCCCCATGGCTCAGTTAATGCAACTGGAGTTACAGGTAAAGAGTCATTGACCGCATCACACTTACAAAGTGAAAATGAATCTGGTATAGATTACAGTACTGGTGGTAACTATGAAAGTGATTCCAGTAGTTGGAGATCGGCTGGTTCTGATTCAGTTACAAGAAATACAGTTACAGTTTCAGAGATATACCCAGGGATGGGTGAGAATTTACAAGGCGAATCACAACGGATGGATGCACATGAGATGAATGTAACACACCCAGATACAGATTTCAACTCATCATATTCAGAGAGTGAAACTGATTCTGACTATGGATCACTTGCAGATGTCAATGAGGAAGAAGCAACTCAAGATCTGGAAACTAGAGATACAGCTGGAGATGTAGCTGCAGGAAGTTCAGCTACAGATCTGGAGCAAAACTCAAGAAATGCAGAAGAACAAAACGAGCTTTTCTCATCTGTGTATGATGACAGCATGGACACAGATAATGATTTTATGGGAATCTCAGCTGTAAATGGGGATGAGGAGCAGTGGTCGAATTGGCAACAATCTGAGCCTGTGACGACAACTGGTACACACCCACTTGAGGAAACTCAGCTTATAGATGAAGAGATGCCTCCCACTGAAGCGAGGGATGAAGTGGAAGAATTGGAAGAAATGCAGCAAGAGGATTACACAGGTCATGATGACCCAAACCCTGTTGGCTCGCTTGCGTATGATCGGGATAAGGGATCTGCACCACAAATTTCAAGAAAAGGAGTTGGTGGCATGAAAACAGGTGAAGGTTAGCAAATTTCTTAGTTAATTCAATATGTGTATGTCATGTGTGGCACTGATATTCTTATTAGTTCTTTAGGTTTAAATACCTTGTGATAATTTTATAAGGAGATGCATATATTATCCTAGGAAAAAATCATGTTTTGGTTAAAAAGGCCTTTTGCATGCTGAGATTATGTATATACATTTTTAAATGTTTGAACATTTTTCTGATCTTATACAAACTAGGGATGTGTGAAATTAACTATACTTATTTCTTTCATATTATATGTTATATTTGTGCAGATAGTGTAATACAGGACAAGAAGAGACAAGAAGATGAAAGAGTTGAGGAAATACCAGACAAGGAGGGTAGCTTGAAAAAACAGGTAAATGATGAATATGTCGTTTTTTGGAGCAATTTTAGCGTGCCCCTGAAGAAACTCAAAATATGATCAGAATTATACCCATACTACCCTCAATTGCTGCTTCTTGCTCCAAATACTGTCAGATATAGCAGGGTACTTTTATTTTTAAAATAATAGAGAATAGAAATGTATGGGGTATATTTTCTCTCTTGTACCGCTGCTGTTTTGTATTTGCAACTGGTACCTATCTATTTGCCTCATACAAGAATTCTCATACTGTCAAGCTGGATTTGTGTCAGATTTTTTTGCAAATAAATGAAAAAGGACAAATGGTTCTCTTATTGGTACAGGACCAATCACGTGTAGAGGATATATGGCAAAGTATCTACCTGGAGGGTTTATGGCTTACCTAGAAATATTACTTCTCAAATTTCAACCTACATGAATACCCATCTGACCTAGCAAAATCCAACTTGGCCAGGATTTATTGAATGACAATGTCTAAAAAAACCAAACAAGTCGATCCCTGTATCTGGCTGAGCCCGTTATTATGTTCTATAACCAAAAGCTGACATGAGCCAAATCCAAAAACTCTCAACCAAAATTTACATAGAAATAATTTGAACCAATCCAAAACCAGACAAAAAATTAGTGCTGTTCACAAAGGGGACTCTAAATCTTGCTTAAACCAGTGCTGAATTACTAACAGGCAAATACAAATTTCTACATGTCTCTTTGTAGGGAATAAAACCCGAACCAGTTGCTAAGGCTTCGGCAGCTCCTCTATTTATTGATCCAGGTTTGGATCCTCAATCCATACCTTTTACGGGGATTGTTACTAGTCCTACTCTGCAGTGGGGGCCCATTGCAGACTTTGAACCGCCACGGGCAGTGGGTCTTAGGCATAGAAAGTGATCGTGGAAATGGAAATGGGTTCCAATGAAACAGACCCATTATTACCAGGTCATGCAGATCCAGCTTTCGAGTTGTGCATATTTTATTTTGTTTGCATTTTGCTCTAGGCTTTGAGCTTCGAAGTTTGGACTAGAGTGAAACCACAGTATAAAAAAGAAAAAAAAATAAAGTATAAGATAAGAAAAGAGATGTGTTGGCTGATTCTGTTTGATCACAAGATTTTGTTACTTTTTTTTATACCTTTGCGGGATACGTGTGTTAGTGTGTTTTTATTTTTTTACACTTGTCTTATAGTTCATAGTTCCTTGATGTTGTGATCTGTAAGTATTTTAAGGCAATAGCAAGGAATGGTAAATATTTTGATACTTTTTGTAAGATGGTTCGGCGATTACAACTATTAGATTTTACAGGGACTAGCGATGTATTTCTTGGTTTTGAGATTTCATAAGTTGAAAATTTGTTTGTTGGCTTGTCTTTTTTTCTTCTTCCTCATTTTGGGTTAAATTGTCAGTAATTGGAACTTTTAATGGTCTTATGTGTGCTTGTGCAGTTGTTTTCAATAAATTGAAATTTTTTTTTGTCTCTTTCATGGCAAAGCTAGAACTACTTGCTAGAAAGGTAGAACACTGAATAGTTTGATGATTATAACCACGCTGCTAGCTGTTAAGAAGTTGTTAAATAGTTGTAATATCAAGTTTAAAAATTCCATGAAGGTGGTTCATGTTTACTCTAGGAAAGAAAAGCAATGCAGAGTTTCATGTTAAATTTGAAGCGATCAGATCTCAACCTTTCAAAAGATTAGACAAAATTTAGAATTTAAAGTTATTGTTATGATCTTTATTTGATTTTCATATGTTGTTTAAAGGTTTTTAATTTAATTTAGTGACTAATCAAGAGATCCGGCTAAGGCTTGTCTTAATGAATGTAAGGAGTTCTGTGATTAGCTCAAATATTTCAGACTTCACTTAACTAGGTTTTTCGCCTACCTTCTGATTTTATTGGGTGTCTACGTAGTGAGACATGACAATGCAATATTCATTTGCAAATGCTGAGACTTTCATGTATACTTTTGTTGGTTCAACTAATGGTATCTCGGGTTAATGTTTTCACCACTAATCCAATATTTTTATTTTCCTTATCCTAACTCGGCTAGCCTAATTGTTTCTAACTTCCAAATGTGGTTATCACCATGGCAGACTCAGTCTAACAAACAAAATAAAGTAAGAATGAATATAAAGCACAAAAACAATCAAACAAGCAAAAGCAATTACAAATACCAAATAAAATTACATTAAAACTTAATAGGTAACAAGGTTTACTGTCAAGTCTTAAGACTCAAAATTTAGCCAAAAAATGACATGATTATAACAAAGAGATAAGAGAAGGATACAAGCATACATACCATACATGATGATACCCTCCTAGGGGTGTCAATGGGTACGGTATAGGTCGGGTGGAGACATTTTCATACCCATATCCATTAAAATTGACTTTACCCATACGCTACCCATACCCATTAAAAATTAATCTTACCCTACCCTACCCTTACCCGTTAATATTATTGGGTAACGAAACGGTAGCGGGTGAATAACGGATAATACTAATATAATAATTAGTTTTATTATATTTTACAAATTAAACATCAAAAACTCATTCATTTCACATATACATAATTACATTTCTAATAAAAAAAATGTGCAATCAATTCCAACTAAATTATTTTTTATAAAGAATAAAAATTCAAAAACACAAATATACATTTAAGTGGGTTGGAAATTGAATTGAATATACATTTAAGTGGGTTGAAAATTGAATTGAATATATATTTAGATTTTATAATTACCCTATAGGGTAACGGGTACGAAATAGTCATTACCCATACCTTTACCCATTTATTTAACGAAAAAAAATTCTTATCCATACCCATACCCATACCCAATAAGCTAACGAAAAAAAAATCTTACCCATATCCGCCTTATCGAATACGATACGGGTCGGGTAAACAGCTAAAAAGATACCATTGACACCCCTATACCCTCCTACTTGATCTATATGCATTCCAATATATTAATTAGCAAATAAACCTAAGATTTCTAAAGATTTCATTTATGTACAACTGATTTCCAATATAACATTAGCATCCCGTTGGTTCATCGATATCCGGATTGCTTTGATTCTTCCTCCAATTGAAATAAAATAGCCCCAAATTATGTTTCTTACAATAAAACATAAAGAATACAGTAGTAACTAATTTCTCATGCTAAATAAACATAAAAAAATAATATAATTGAATAAATTTTAAGCCAAAATTCTATGTAATTTGTGATAAGTTTGACCGTCATCAGCTTATGCAACCGAAATTTATCGGTGAAGAATAGAAAATTTTCATGTATGCAATTGCAATCTTTCCCGGTCCAATTTTTTAAAAAAAAAACACGTTTCTCATATCTTTACCAGTCTAATTTCCCGGCCCACTTCCCGGCCCACTAAGAGAACACGGGAACGCACTTAATCTCGGCCCAGCTTTCTCATATTCATAGACCAATTTTACAATAAAGTAATTTTGATGTACAGAACAAAAATATTATTTCATTTAGGACACCAGAAATGATAATTCAAGACATGATAAGTAATTATCTATGACATATATAAATAATTAAGTGATCATCTAAAACACTACAACTAATTATTTTAATTATATCCAAAAATAACAAAAGATGATTCGAGACATTACAACTGATTGTTCAGAAATTGACAATTAATTATCTGAAACAATTAATAACATTTGTGTGACAATTAATTATCTGAAATATTTTCTTCTTTCCTATGAGATCAAAATTTACCTCTTTCTTAGTAATTATTTTTATTTTTATTTTTAAATTTTGGCAGAGGCTGCCACTCTTTCTCAGTAATTATTGCAACTACCCCTCACCCCCCTGAATTCACATCCTCTCCGATACCTGATAAGGGAATCTTTTATAATTACTAGATCTGAACCGTTCTTTTAAACTTGACACAAATCTCAAAGCCCAATAATACTGTCCTCTATGGTGATCTGAATTAATCTGAAACCGATTGAGATTTAATCTCAAACTGTAAAGTGAGAGTAATCCTCTGCAATAACTGAGAGGATACGATGACAAAATTAGAAAAAATTAAAATGGGATGCTGAAAAATGTTTTATAAGGAGGCTAAAAGACATTAATACATATAAAATTTACAAAATATAACAAATTTAATTACATATTTCAAATTGACAAGAAAGACTTAATTAGCACCGTTTTCACAACATTGCCTTCCGCCACTCTATAGATGGTAACAAGTACACTTGGTAGGGAGGGGTTCCAAGAAATTTCAAGAAATTGGAATTTGAATAAGAATAAAAATGTATCGATTTATTTTAGTTTAAGATATTTTTTGAAGGTTGTGAAAATACAATTTGACAGTCAAAATGCATGTTGATTGAATTGTAACAGTTAATTTAAAATTTCCAACTCATTAATTGATTTTTTTTATTGTACATTTGTCTGAATGAACCTAGCTAGATATATATTCATCTAAATCAAAATGAACAATCACTATCATAAACTTTCATATCTAATGTTTAAATTAGCTTAAAATGAACAATTCTCTAAACCAAAATGATTGTGTGTATCTTTACATTTTAAATATAAAAAAAAGGGTCAAACAACCGATAATAGCTATATATATATAATTACCTTTGACGTAACAACCGATAATAAATTAATAAGCACATGAGTTTGGTCTCATATCTTCTTCTTGATTTTGTTATTTTATTTTTTTGTTAGAAAGGTCAGATACCACCTTACTTGTAGGCTGATACATGAACTTGATCTGAACTTGATTTGTCAACCCATTGGTTTAGGATTTAATTGGGTCAATAATTGCCAGCTCTAACGAGGTTGTATATATATATATTTATATAATTCTAATTTTGGAAGGCTAATTAGAGATGACTTAGATTTTATAAGACAACATGATATCACAATAAAAAATGTTGGGAAGAGGGAAGCCAAAATAAAAATTATATAAATAACTATAAAAAACAGGAATAGAAATTGATTGCTTCATTTCTTGCACACAGCTTAGTTGTACATTACTAAATTTTACTAATTAAGTCAACTGATATATATTATTATTCTCTTGACACCATTAGTTAGAAATTATTGTCATATTTTGCTCCAGCTGTCAGCCTGTCATGCAAATCCCCTAAGAAATCCATTCTATTCATAAAATAGGGTTTTACCTTCAAGGCTTCAACCACCCAATATATCATTCGGATATCTTGTGGCACTTGGTCTTGTTTACTTCTGTGTAATTCAAAGTTGTTTTGTTACTAAGCATAGTGACAAATTAATTATTTGGTTTGGTTCGGCAATGTTAAAAATTCGTGATTCGGATATAATTTGGGAATGAGTCAGTACAATAAGTAAGCCAAAAAAAAATTCCCCAATGAAATCCTAGCAAAAAAAATGGCGTTTATAATACGTGACTTGCGTTTTATTCGCGTATAAAACGTGTTATACTTTTTGTGTTTTATTCGGAGTTCAGTTCAAAAAAATAAAAAAAAGAATTAAACGCGAATAAATCGCAAGTCTTGTTACTATGTTACTAAGAACGAAGAACCCTAATTAATTTTCCTTTAAATTTCCCCATGTTAAATATTTTCTTCTTCTTTCCAAACTTTTAATGAGTGCATTTTGTTGATCTAAAATTAATGAAAGAATTCGTAGCTCATAAGTCGATCAAAATTAGTTTGGAAAAAACTTCTAGGTTGATTCAATTCTGATCGACATTTTTTTTTTTTTTTTGAAAAAAATGGATTACCACCTGTTTCAATAGAAACATATAGGTCCTTACATCAAAATAGACATAGTTCAGCATGAAAAGTAAACATAATAAAATGACTTAGGCATAACTAGTACAACAAATGCCAGAAACTAGAGTAGAAAATTTAAGATAAAAGCATATAAACTTGACTAAGCTCGACATATTATGAATAAGTTCAAACTTGACTAAGCTCAGCTCATTTTAACTTGATTTGTTTCTCACTTGTTGTAAGAAGAAGATGGAGTTTGTTTTTATGATCTTTTGTTATTTTTCTTTGTACCAATCATAATATTATAAAGCTTATTAAAAAAAAAGAATTTTTTTACCAACTTGTGTTGCTAATATGCAACTCAAAATATAAATAATTCAAAATCTATAGTTTGTATGTGACTTATAGCATGAAGAAGATGTTAATGAACTGTCTCGACTAAAGTCAAGCTTAGCTCAATTTGACATGAATCAAATTAAATTTGATCTAACTCGGCTCAGCTCAGCTTGTTTACAATCCTATTTTGATCAAGGGCTAATACTTGGAGTTAGGCTATTCAGAGTACCACATTCCATGTTTGATTGGATTAGAATAGCTAGAATAATAAATATTTTTTTTTGTCTTATTAAAATAAGTTATTCCTAAGAGTTTTGAGATTTGACTATTCTAATAAAACAAACAATAGCTATTCTAGCTATTTTTGTTTTGCAACCAAACATACTCTTATAGGTTCATCTCACAACATAGAGCGCCGCATTGTTGACGCCGTATTAGATCTAAACTATATCTTGTACATCCTAGTTTGACTTACTATAAAATTTTCCATTCCACCAATAAAAACTCCAATGACAAAGTCGACATCTTGATGTAATTTTACAATTTTGAAATGGAAAGTGTTAGACGCACACTTCAAGTATATCCATGAGCATTTTCGAATTTTTTTATAAACAATAATTAAAAAAATAATTTTTATGAAACCAACATGATTATTTTTTTTTTACAAAAACTATAAGAACGGAAATGTCATTTTGGCTCCGAATTTTTTTTTGGACCGAAATGACAATTCGGTCCCAAGTATTTTTACAATTTTTCAACGTATTTTTTCTTGAAATTTGTGAAAACAGCTGGGACCAACATGATAATTTGGTCCAAAGTATTTTTACAATTTTTCAACGTATTTTTTTCTTAAAATTTATGAAAAATGGCTAGGACCGACATGATAATTCGGTCCCAAAAAATAAAGGGACCGAAATGACATTTTGGTTTTTATGATTTTTGTAAAAAAAAAAAAAGTAATCATGTTGGTTTCATACAAATTTGTTTTCTAATTATGGTTTATAAAAAAAATTCAACATTTTCATTTATGATAATTCATTAAAAAAATACTCGTAAGTAGCTAAATGTTAAATTAGATTAATTAATTATTGTAGACCAGCAAACTTATTAATAATATATGAACTTAAAATTTATAACTTTTGAGAATCAACATTTGGTCTTATAATAAAAACAATGTCCTCTGTGTAAGAGATTGTAAGTTCAAAATTAAGATATAAATTTTTAGTAAATATTAGAAATAATTGGATGGTTTGATCCTCAACTTTACTCAAAATAATTGAGTGGCTTGACTGTAAATTTAGAGATAATGTATATTTACAAATTCTTAATATATGTTAGTCAAATGTCATATTTGTTAAACTAAAAAAAAATTGATTCTGATAGATTTGACAAGTAGCAGACCCAAATTATCTTTTTTTTTTTAAATTTTTTTTTATTATTATTTTTTTTTAACACAACTCAACTATTTAGAAATAATGTTTAGTAAGCATGTGATTGCTCGTACAATACAAAGATTACTTTTTTAGTTGTCAAAGATATTCTGTCTCCAACGTGAAATTAATCTTAGTTTAGCGCAAGTATAATGTACCGTTTGGTCTAATCTCTGTTATTTTTAATTGAAATTCCTTCAAAAATATGTGCCACTATTATAATTTTACCCAAAATCAAACACCAATAAAATAAATTATTTGAAAAAGGATATATAGGTAAACATCTAAGCAATGCAACGCTGCTTTTTTTCATTAAAAATTAAAGGATGCTAATTATGGTTCAAGATAATTTCATTTCTGACTCATCCATGATCTGGTGGTGCCACATGTCACATAATATTTTTTTTTATAATTAGTATTGTTTTGATAATTTGTTTATAGTAATAATTATTTATTTTTAGTTCCCACAAAAAGTTTCAATACTTCGTAGCTTTACATGATCGATCGTTTTTTAGACTTGGTGAGCAAAATTTTTGCTCATTTTGTCTAGCTTAGATTTATACATAATTGGCTATTTTCTTCAAACAAAAAAAATATAATTATTTTTCTTCAAATAGATAAATGAGGGATCAATATAATTTTTTCTTCAAAATTTGATGTGGTGTTTTAATTATTTTATGAAAAAAATTGTTATATATATTTAGTTTTACCTCATATTTTGTACTGAAAATTCTTTGCCTTAACCTCCACATTGATAAAATGATAATTATTATTAAATTGATACTTATATAATTCCCAACAAGTAAATAATTGACACTCATTGAAAAACTACACCCATTATAATTAACAATGACACTTATTTATTTGATACTAGTTCTTCTTCTTCTGTTTTTTTTTATTTTTATTTTTTATTTATTTTGGGTAAACAACAATAGCCATAGCCATATCATTTATCTTTTTGTTTAAACAAGAATTGTAGTATTACAGTAATTATTTCAACAACATTGTCTTTTTACTTGAATTAAAAGTCGGCGGCCATGTTGAGGTAGTAGTATTTTATAATAAAATTATAGTATCATATATAATAATAAATTCAATGGCATTTTTGTTTTATACTATAATTGAAGTCGGCAGCCATGTTGAGGTAGTAGTATTTTATAATATAATTAATTATAGTCCATCATATTTTATTCTTTGTGAGATTTTACTACTTTTTTCAAATAGATTTTCCGGATAACTTCAGATATTCCCTGTTTGACCAGATCCATTAAGGCTTTAATTAGATAGCCGTTGTTATCTGATTAATTATCTCAATATATACTTGCAATATGTATTTTCTTTTTCTTTTTAAAAAGAAAGAAGAAGAATGTTAAGAATATATTAAAAAAACATAAAGAATGAGGCTATGGCAGATTGGTCCTCACTGTAGATTAATATCTTTGTTATCAAAATTCAAAAAGTCGATATGAATATTCCCATATGAAAATGTATTTGTAAATCAAATTTTATATATTTTTTTAGATAAATAGAAAATCACTTGATCTAAAAATTCTAGACCATTTAAAAGTAGTGATAATATTTGCAATAACGTTCACAAAAGAAAAGGAAAAAAAAATTAAAAAAAAACAAAGGAATTAAAGTGGCATGTGAACCATTTTTCATCTTAATTTGTAGGTGGACAAGTGACATTTCCAATTGAGCTTTCCGGTCATTCTTTCTATTTATTCATTGTTCATTGTTCACTCAGGACTAGACTTCCTATCATGTTTCGTTCATATTTGTCTCATGATTTGACACGGCTGATATGATTGGCTGGACAAGATATATAATTTCATTAGTTGGCACCAGTGGAGAACTTAGAATTAGAATTAGTATTAGTTGTTCATGGGTATTAGTGTTGGACTTTAGGTAATACTAATGGAATTGATACTAATACTTTGCAAATAGCTGACACTTAAAGTAAGACATTAGTATCGGTTATTTATTAAAAATGCGACACTAGTAAGTATTAGTGTCGGCTGTTTAAAAAAACGACACTAATAACAAATAATTAGTGTCAGCTTTTTATAAATAGCCGACACTAAGTATTAGTTTCGGCTAATATGAAAAACCCGACACTAAGTATTAGTGTTGTCTGTTTTAAATATCCGACACTAGATATTAGTATCGGCTGCTTACAAATAGTTGACACTAATTATTATTTATTAGTGTCGGTTATTTATAAAAAAAGCCGACACTAAAGTATTAGTGTCGGCTATTTCTAAAAAACCGACACTAATTATTAGTTATTACTGTCAGCTATTTATAAACAACCGACACTAATTGTATTAGTATCGGCTTTTTGTAATTGACCGATACTAAAGTTTTAGTGTCAGCTTTTTGAGGCAATACTAATTGTACGTTCTCCACTAGCGTGAGTTGCTTTTCAGGATATTTCATTAGTTGAATTGAGAAATTAGGCTTCATGTCATTTAGTTGCACTATCAACATAACATAGCAGTTATTTTATGGAAGTAGAACAGGGGTGTTCTTACACTCTGGTTGGATGGAGAGCAGAGGAAGGAAGGGGTTGTGAAAAATAGAAGAGAATGTAATAGAAAGGAAAATTAATGTATTTAATTTTTTCGTATTTAGATGATTAATTAGAGAAAATAAATTTAGTTTTTTTTTCGTCTTATTTCTTATTTAGTTGATTAAAATTTAGAAGGTTAATAAGAAAATTTGGTGGCTATGTAGAATTGTGATAAAAATTCATAATGAGAATTATATAAGTAAGATATTTCGAAATTTCTTATCTTATAATTAATTTTGAAAAATTAAAATGTTACCACGTGTGTAGTGCTAATCTACACAATACCAATCTGCTTACGAATATCCAATTCAATCTGAAGCAGATTGAATTGAAAGCTCGTACACAGATTGATATTACGCATGACCATAGTCAGATTGAATTGGAAATTCGTACGTAGATTGATTTTGTGCATGGTTCTTAATTTAGTCATGCGCAGAACTAATCTGCGTATATGTTAACATTTTAATTTTTGAAAAAGTAATGGTAAAATACGAATTTCAAGATATGAATGTGGTAACTAAAAAATATCCACCACTCAGGCAATCTAATTTTTTTGAATTAATACGAATATTAAAAGGATTCCGTAAATTAACAAAAAAAGTTGAAATTATGATCAAGTTGTTTAGATTTCTAGTTCAAATTTTATGTTACCGCAGAGGATAAAGACTCAACAATTTAGACTTATCACCTAATTCCACCCGAATTCATCACATCCTCGCCGGTATTGTAATAGGAAATCTTTTATAATTAGTGGATCTAGATTGTTCTTTTTTAACTTGGCACAAATCTTTAAAATCCAATAATACCGCTCCTATGCTAGTCCGGATCTCGAAACGGCTGGGAGTTAATATCAAACTGTAAAGTGAAGAGAATCTTTTACAGTACCTGAAATGATATTTTTCCAATTCCACACACTTTTACAAGTTACAACGCCTCATATAAAAGCAAAATGCTACATATAAATGTTTTTCTTTTCATTGTTAATGCCAAAAATATTTTACACAAAGTTTTGTTTGCATGCGCAATATTGCAACATGTTAGATTTGTTCATGCAACAATCTAACCCTATATATCACATGTAGCTCTATGTTCAGACTTCTAGCATATTATATATATTTTTTAATAAAATAAGTTGGATTTAAATAGAAAAATAGTCATATCATTGTTATGCCAATAAATAGTGATTAAAATTAAAAGGTTTATAAATTCATTTTAATGCATTTATTTTTTGAATATTTTTTATCACTTAATTCTAATTCTATATAAAATTAATTTGAAAGTTTAAATTTTCGCTTGTAGACACATCACTCGTAAGGTAGATGAATTTCAATGGTTTAAATTCGTCGTTTGAAGCTAATCCGATGAATTTTAGAGTTAAGTTCATAGAAAGACTTAGTGGACTTAGGAACACCATAGATTTTCTTATTTTTTTTTTTATACATAGTTTTAGAAATTGATGTAAAAAAAATTGGACAGCAAGAAATTTTTTTTTTTGTAATTTTTAGGTAAGATAATCAATTAGAGTGAACAATCCAACCAAAATAAATGCTGTTAATTTTTTAAACATAAATCTTCAACTTGTTAGATAAATAGATAAACATAAATCTTCAAATAGAAATAGCTAGATAAATATAACCGTTATGTGTAATATAATTCAGAAAATATAACTGTTGTGTCTCCAAGGATGCGCATACTCATGTCTGTTTTTTTTTGTTTGTTTGTTTACAACCGTATATTTTTACAGATACTTGTTGTTTAATTTTGTGTAATATCTAGTTTGTATCTATTTCAATCAATATAATCGCCTACGGTTTTTCTGCCAAAAAAAATGAAAAAAAAAGAAAAGAAAAAGGTGGTGTGAATTTGTAATTTTTCTGGCATATAAATGTTTAGAGAAGAGCATGTAAATTCGTAATTTTTCTACGTCTAATCTTATATAATTAATAGGTTGGTGGAAATCTAGAACAGTGTCAACTTTCTTATTTCACAGCTGTCTGATCAGATTGAGATCCTGGCAAAGTTTAAGATCAGACGGATCAGATCTATTTGAATTTCCTGTCAAGTTTCATTAAATCAAATAGTGTTGATTTCTGTGTAGCGGGTTGAATTGCACATCATATGGATCGACAAGGGAATAAATTAACATCATGTTTTTATGGCTTGAAATTTTCATAGAATTATAATCAAGCTATTTAAATAATTTTCAAATTTGAAGATGAATTAAAGCAAAAGTAAATCATATTGAAGATAGAATTAATTCTACTTTTTAATCTTGAAGACTTGAATTCAAATTCCAACTAACACACATTATAACATTATACATTTTACGTTTCGATCTTCCAATCTAAATTTTCAATTTTTTCCTAATTTCAATTTAAAATTTGAACGTGCAATTTCTAACATTATACCAAATCAACAAAAGTTTCTCTACTTTATCTTATTTGCTTGCTATTTTTTGAAATTATAAAAGTCTTATATATAGATTGCCTCAAGATTTAGCTTTAAATTAAGAGGAATTAAAGCAAAAGAAAATCATTGAAGATAGACAGGAGGACATTAAAAATGTCCTTTTTTCAATTTGACCCAAAAAAAAAAAAAATCCTCCATTCTATAAAAGAACTATAGTTGACATTCTCACCATATAAAAAAAAAAAATAGCAAAGTCCCAAGGGTTGACCTTGAGTCATGCTTTTTAGTTGTGCCAGATCCATCGTAAGAGGCAAGAAATTAAAAGATCACAAAGGATTTCTTATCAGGATCATTTTTATTTTGCACTTGAACCCTGAAAAAGGCTTTTATTTCTGTTCTAAATAGCGCACTGTAGTAACGACACTGTTGTGTTTTCGGACCATAAAAGTTATGGCGCTATCGAGGGCTATAGCGGTACTATATACGCATTGCACTGTTTTTTTAGCCATTAATTCCGCTATGACGCAATAATAAATGCTATTTAAACCTTTGGTTCAGACTAATTTTATTCATAGCTTTATTTTAGAATCGTTTATAACTTCCTTTCTATCACTTATCATGCAAAAAATATGGTTTATGTATTTTATGACACTTATTATTTCTTCATTAAGTTATTTCCCTTTGACTTTTTCTTATTAATTTCATTCAATCTAGATTTAGCGTATGATTCAAACACTATAAAGTTTAATTAATAACCCTATTAAATAAGAAAAGGGATAAAATGCCTTCATTTTTAAATGTTTATAACTTAATATTTAAAACTCAAATATCAAACTAATTAAACCATTAGATTTGATCCATATCATATTCTCTATGCACATATGAAAAATTACGAAATTTTGACTTTATTTTGATTGGTATCAAAAATTTGCAAAAATACATTGATATTGATAAAATTTTGGACGTTAGTTTTTTTTTTTTTAACTTATTGATTCATATAAAAACATAATTAAAAAGTTATCAATTTTTATGTGTATGTAGAAAAGATAATATAGATAAAATTTAACAATTTTATTTTGATATTTGAGTTTTAGATTTTAAGTTATTAACAATTAAAGAATAGAGGCATCACAAAAGAATAAAAGTGAAGGCAAGTTAAACAAAAGAACGTTTTAAGTTAATTTTAATTGTTTTATGTATTAGTTTTTCATCATTCTTTCGACCGCTTAACTATATACTAAATGAATTTGAAATTTTAAAATTTTTGTATGTACATGCATCACTCACGAAGTATTTAGATTTCAACGGTTTGAATTCATTTATCTTCTAGGAGCATATGCAGGCAGCTTCTAAATGAGGGCAGTATATATATATATATATATATATGTTTTTGAAAACAAAGGAAAGAATACATGTACATAAAGCCAAAAGAACATTTTATATTACGCCCTTGCTGTTGCAGATTTCCGAATCTCATAAGCCAAATAAAATATTGGCATTGAAAAAGAGGTGACTAGTGAGATCAACTTATATATAATCCCAGTCAAAAACGATGTATTAATTTGATCATATATATATATATATATAGCAAAGATATTTGAAATTAATGGTTTCCTCGGATTTTCAAAGATTTTATTTAATTATTTCATCATTGACTCTATATATATATATAAAACCATTGGAGATAGAGCCTTCATCCTATATCATATTTCCTTTGCATCATCTCTCTCTCTCTCTCTCTCTCTTTCTCTCTAGCTCCTACCCTTCATTTTCCTTGAAAGCATTTGCAAACAAGATTTTGATAACAAATAGTTAATTAAATGGGTTCTGGCGATAGTGAGATGCATGTTCTTGCAGTCGATGACAGCTCGGTCGATCGTGCAGTAATTGCGCGGATTCTTCGCAAATCAAAATACAGAGGTGAGATTTGTTTCTCATCAAATACTAAGAACCAATTCACCTAGCTAGCTATTTCTGTCATCCATTTATTTGAATTTAAACTGAAATTAAAGCTTTTATGTTTGCGCATGTTGCAGTGACGGCTGTCGATAGTGCCGAAAGAGCATTGGAAATTCTAGGGATGGTAGGTTACAAATTTGATCACATAATATAATGGAACATGTTTATTTGCATTAATTTCTAATGGAAAATGTGATTTCTTTGTGTAACAGGAACCTAGTGTTGATATGATCATAACAGATTATTGCATGCCAGAGATGAATGGATATGAGCTGTTGAGGAAGGTCAAGGTAAGTTCCAAATTAGAATTTAATAAAAATGTTAGCTTAATTTTTCCTCATTTTTCTCTGCTGACATGTTTGTTTTGCATGGTTTCATGTATGATGCAGGAATCAAGACAACTAAGAGAAATTCCAGTGGTGATAATGTCCTCCGAAAATGTCCCCAATAGGATCACCAGGTGTTTGGAGGAGGGCGCCGAGGATTTCTTGATCAAACCCGTGCGCTCGTCAGATGTTTCCAGACTGTGTGGCCGTATCAGACATTAGATATATAAATATGTATAATTATTTGCATCTATACTTCTTTTATTCGTGTATTTTTCTCAAGCAATTAATAATTAATGCCCCAAGCAGAAATTTATTTTTAGACAGTCTATTGTGCTCTCTCTTCTTTATTTTCAACCTTAAAGGAGAGTTCTAATTTTGCACCATTATATATTGTTGATTTTTCAAAGGTATTAGAGAAAGAAAACAATTTGACAATTTTCTATAACTTGTAGAATTAATTAGTACCTCAAAGTACATTGATTTGTATATTAAATTCACTTTATATAGCAAGTGTTTGATCAACTCAAGTCAATTAATTCAACCTCTGTAATATACTATGTGAAAGAAAAAAAATATATATATAATAAAGAATCCTCTTTATGTTAATAATTACATGTCATTAATCAGAGCCGTTTGATGAGATCAACGGTCCTGATCTGCAGCAGTAGCATGGTGCAAAAAATGGCAGAAGGATAACAATTCTCTGGTTTAAAATGCCAACAAAGAAACGAGGTAATAAGAAAAGAAAAAGGAATCTGAGAAATATATATAATATATTATATGCTATGCGAGGGAGCAAATGCCATATTATAATTCCTTTATGAGATCAACATTTTCTCCGTTGATGCATGCATGATTAATTGCATGATATATATATATACACTCGCAACCACTATAGAATTAATCATGCTAAATGCTGATGGAATCCACGTCTAATTAATCCAAAATTCTTCCTTAATCACTCAAAATGCAAATTATGAAAATAATTAAGAACATTTCAAGCTGCCTTCTAGAATAAATGAAAAGACAAGAAAATTAAGAAGGAGAAAGATGCTCTAGGGTGTTTCAAGATACACAGGCAACGGTGGCGGAGTTGATAACTCAGATCAGAGAGCAATGGGTCCTCACCTCAGGCACGTAACCACAGGGAGGGTGACTGGGTGAGGGCATATTGGCATGGGATGGAAAATTTTAAATTTCTGCAATCTTTTTACATTTTACTCTTTTTTTGTCTTTATTGTTAAAGGATGCTTCACTGGAGCTCCTGTGTAATATTTTACTTACTGTCTTTAGATTATCTGTTGTGTAACATGACTCATGTAGCATAACATTTATCAATCAGATAGAGGCTGGACCTCTGTTTACTTTAAAAAAAAAAAAGAAAATTAAGAAGGTAAAAGAAATTAAAACAGAAAATGATCTTTTGGCCAACTTTGACAAGGTGTTAGCTAGCGATATTAATACATGCATCAGGAGACTTGTTCCTTTCCTTTGAAATTAAATAAGCACATTAGCTATATCTTTTGCATACTGAGCATGCATTGCAAAAATATAAGCTATAATTGCAGTTAAATTTCTCCATGACCTCCTCTTTATGCTTCCTCTCAGTTGAGAGCTTGAAAATAAAGGTAAATAATACATAAGAAACTCATACAATATCCAACTAGTACCAATCGGATGAGATTGATACATCAACAAAACAAAACAGCACATATAAACCTACTACAACTTAGCATAATCAAAACAAGTAACAACACCACAAACACCATAGACATGTATGCCAATAGTAGAAAAAGACCCTGTACGCCATTATAAAACAAAAAAAGTATCCTGGTTAAATATGCATAATTTTCATAAAATGCTGAAGCTACCATTCATTGGGTATTATAGGAATTTTTTTTGGCGGGTTATATTATATTATGTATACATTATACTCTCACAAGTCACAGAGGTTATTTTCTTGTTTAACAGAGGTACAAGGAATTTGGGGAACAGCCTTTATTATACTATATACAGACGGACAGACGCAGAGAAAGCATCAACTGATCATAACACCTCGGCCCACTGTTGCACACAACAACAAGTTTAGTATATGCTATGTTATCTTGACACTCATAGGAAGCCATCATATCCATGTCCGACATGTATCCGACATCGACATGCCTCCGACACGCGTATGATACGTATCGGACACACCAGCTGGTGTGTCCCTATCCGTTTGATACGGTCTCTGACACCTGATTGACCCCTGCCGATACGGCCTAAAACGTCCAATACAGACTGGACACGAATGGATACGCGCCTGCGCCCGTGGACACCCACCCACCCCTGTGGACTGCGATTGTGAACCAAAGAAAATAACTTGCTGGCGGTGGAATTCGAATCTTGGACCTCTCAAATGAGAGTCAAAACCTTTAACCACTACACCAAACATATATGTTATGTTTTAGTAAGTATAATATTTATTGTACTTATATAAAGTCTTTATTTTCTGAACAAATTTAATTTAAGCTATAATTATCTAAATACAATATATAAATTAATAAAAAATAATATATATAATAAATGTGTCGTATTCTAGATTTTTTAAAATTGTCGTGTCGCCATATCCGTGTCGTATCCGACACGATACCCGTACCCGTATCCATGCAACTTAGGTTTGGGCTGCTACATGCATGCTTAAAGAATAATTACACAAATATTGCTGCTGGAGGTTGTAAGCAACTACTAAATTGACAGTCAATAACAGCAGGTGTTAGTTCAACTAAGGAATTCCATACCAGTCAGGTGTTGTTATGATCCAGGTCTGAAGTAGCCATTTTTGTCCCCTTAATTTGGCTTCTTTTTGTTCTTTCTCTGTTCGTTCAAACTTCAAAGTGCAAATGCGTAATCGTAAACTAATTGTCAATTGATCAGGATTAATAGTGACATCACCATTAGGGATTATATATAAAGTTTCTTTCTGTGCCATATTGAAATTAACAGGACACTTCAACTAAGCTATATATAATATATAGGAATGTTTGGTTGCCAGAGACTAGTGTGTTAGTTTGTAATAATTTAGAAGTTAATAATACGATAAATTATCATAAAGCTTTATTTATGAATTGAATGTTTATATCATTTTGTTGTCTTGAGTATTATTGCATTTATGGATCATTTCGAGTTCATGACTAAAATTGTGAAACTCCATAATATAGATGATATATACTCTTAATCTTAAAAGGTCACTGACCGAGGTAATTAGCAGGAACACTATAAGGTTAGTATGTGAATTAAAAGATGGTTAAGTTTTACAAACTATCTGACACGAGATGTCATTTTAATCACATAGATACATATTTAAGGAACATGGTATTTGACAGACCCCGAATGAAACATTAAATAAAATTGTGTTCGTGTCATGTATGTTTTCATTCAGTGTCACGTTCTACAGTATGAGGTATTTATCGTTCCTACTGAGAGATATATATGTGTGATTGTTATCCACCGCTGTCCGTAAAAAGCAGTCATAACGGTAGCATTCCCATATGTATAGCTTAGCTGAGAAAGTGATAGTCTACCAAGAGTACTATTTGTCCCTCGTATTTTATACGAGCTATAGCATCATTGGGCCCCTTGGTAGAGTTAGATTATCTGCATGCGGTATAATTACAAGAGTAATTATATTTGATAATCTACTCAAGATCAAGAAAAGATACAGTTAACAAGGATGACACACATCTACCTTAGAACTGATCTGGTAGCTATGAGACAGAAGAACAGACACAAGTAAATTGTTTATTGGATCGTAATATTGTACAATACAGCGTCATCTGTGTAATTGGATGGTCATGATGTGCTGCCAGACGCCACCCATGATTATAGAAGTTAAAACAGATTTAACTCTGTTTACCAACATAACACAGATCCTATTGTGCCACACCATATAGGAGCTACTCGGAGAATCTTATTGATTAATTATAAATTGATTATAATTAATATTAAGATGGTTATAATTAATTATACGTGATATAATTAAATTATAAATGTCATTTAGAATGACAAGCATAAACAATAGTTAATTTATAAACGTACACGTTACGTTGTATAAAAGTTACCGAGCAACAATCGAAAAGAAATATAATTGTACATGACAATTATATATATTTGATTTGGATTTTAATTTGTTAATTATGGATTTGAATTATGGGTTTAAAAGCCCAAAATAATCAAAGCCTTAATTAAAATTAAAAGCCCAAAGTCAAAGCCCAAAATCAAAGCCTTTTACTATTCATGCCTTAATGGGCCAAGGGCAAAATGGTCATTTCACACCTATGCCACCTTGCATGACACCTTAGGGTGTAGAAGCATGGAGAAGAGTGTGGAAGGGGCATTTTGGTCTTTTCACATATTAAAGGATGAGGTGTCAAGGTATTTTGGTAAATATATTTGTTTTGAGGGGTATTCCGGTCTTTTGCAAACCTCCTCAAAACACTATAAATAGAAGGGTGAGGGTAAAGAGAAAACTTACTAATTCACGTGTTAATTTGATTACTTCGTTAATCGGTTTTTCTCTCTTTCTCGGTTTCGGTTATTACGAGACTAGGAAAATATTATATTTTGCGAAATCCTGCGGTTTAGCTTTTAAGCGATACCAAGTAACCTCGGGACACAAATATATTTATTTCGTCCTTTTCTCGGTGAATAGTGTTTTTGCAGAATTCCGCGGTTTACGGTATTTCTGACAGAAGAAATAAACCGCTCTCCGGTTAGTCCTGGTGGATAACTGATAGAGGTATCACACGTGTGATACTGCGAGTCGATTCCTTCCTTGGTGTAGCTCTTCTCGCTCAGTTACATTCCAACTGAGATTTGGAAACGAGGTATAAATCATGTTATATTAATATATTTAATTGGTAGATAGATTTAATATTTTAGAAATCAATTATGGAGTAGATCTGTAAATAAATTAAATGATGTTTTGATGCTGAAAGAATACTGAAGGTGGACCGCCTTGAAAAGTTTCCTGACATACCTCGTTTAATTCTTAGCTTAAATTATAAAATTTTGTTTTACACACTTTTCGCAGTTAAGCTAATCAATGGGTTTGAACCGTCAAAACCCTAACATAGTGACCAATGCAGATTTCTTCAATACCACCAGGAACTGTATAGAAGAAACTCAGATTAATAATGGAGACACTAAATTTGCTCATAGGCGTTAAATTCAACGCCGATAGAATGGGAAATATCACGTCCCTTGTGCGCACGGGTCAATTTCGACCCGGTTAGAAGTCAAGAGGAAAAAAAAATACTGGAATATGGGCCCGCGACTTTAACAGAAGACCAATGCTAGCTGTTGTGGACACACCCTCTATGAAAATGGGGCCCATCACTCAGAAAACGAATGAAGCATAAAAGGGCAGCACTGGAGAGGACTAGAAATATAATTTGGAGTACATTTAGCACAAACAATTTTTTTTATAAACCATAATTAGCAAAAGTTTTTTTTATTAAACCAACACTATTACTTTTATTTTTTACAGAAATCATAAGAACTAAAATGTCATTTCGGTCTTAAATTTTTTTTTTTGACCAAAATGACAATTCGGACCATGTATTTTTACAATTTTTGAAATTATTTTTTTTATCGAAATCTGTGAAAACGGCTGGGGCCAAAATACCATTTCAGACCAAAAAAAAAAATTCATAATGATGGTTTCATAATTTTTTTTTTTCTAATTATGGTTTATAAAAAAAAAATTCTAGCACAAATGCATCAGCACTGTAAATGTTGAGGTGTCAAGCTGTGGTTTCATTTGGTAAATCTAGACATTAAAATAAGATAATTTCTTTTCCGTTTAGTGTCGCATGGCTCGGATTATGAAATTGAATAAGAAAATTGTGTCAACCTATCCATTTTTGTTTTATCGATCGTTCTTTCTGGTGTTCTTCAATTTTCTTCGAAATTGATTCAATTCTTTGAATCTTCGTTCAAATTACACTTTTGATACTGAACTGGTCCTGGAGGATGGGACTGTATGGTTTTGGAGTTGTGTCGGGATGCTCCACTCATCCCGTTTCGGATGAACAGTTCGAGTCTCGCTAGGATGAACTCCTAGATGTTGGATAATTGTAGAGGTATTCCAACTCTAACATGTTGATATTTTCTATTTTTCAAATGTCCAGCCTCTGTTACGTGAGACTTTATGGCTTATAGGTGATCTCCTAACTGTTATTCTGCGTTGTGAGAACGGTTAAGGGAGTTCGCATTAAGAGTGGTGATGCTCGCATAAGATACGGCCACCCGACACTCTTTCGTCTATGCGGACGTGAGGGCGGTGACCGTAGGCAAGGAGCTGAGATAGGCTTCTCGGGCACGGCCCGATTTCAGTCCGTTGTATTGAGCCGTAGCAGGCCGTTCCGCAATGTTAGTGACATAGATCTTATTCTTAGTTCCGGCCCGACCCTATATTGATAGCCTGAGATCGGATTTTCTTGACCCAAATCTAGTCTCTTGAGAACCTTTGTGGACCTTTGTGTACATGACCCAAATTGTTGACAGTAAACGGGTTCGCGCCAAATGGATCTTTTATTTAGAATTTGAGTGATGATGTCAGTATTGTCATGATCTGCGCTGGAAGCACGAGTTATGTAAGCCTTGTAAACTTCTTCACACAAGGAGTGATTGCGCGCATGTAGCTCGGTGCATCCAAGGCCCATTCTCAGCTGTTGCATTTTCATGTCCCTAAAACAAATGCACCAATGTTCATGTCCCCAACAAAAATATATTTGGAAGTAACTTCTCCAGCTCCTATAAAAATTGAGAATAAAGTTTTAAATATAGAAAGCTAGACAATGCAGACAAACAATTGTTGGATTTCATTGAACTTCTCTCTCTTTTCATCCACTAGAGCAACACCATCTAGAACAGCCTCCTTAATTTTATCTAAAAGCAATTATTACTACACGTCAATTGTGGCAAACAATATTGAAATACATGCATCCATTAGCCCTAATTAATTAAACCAAATAAATTAAAAAAAATTATAATATCATAAAGCAACAAAATTACCTTCCACAATCCGCTTACGAGCTTCACTTAGGGATTCCCAAGAGGGTGAGTTCCTTATAGACTTGAATGCTTCATAGATGGGTTTGCTTTGTGCCAACCTCAGCCCAAATTTAACTTCCTCTGGCTGTTACCATTTTACCAATTCATCCTCCGACTAGTTACTATTTTTATCACAAAGAAAACTTGTTTTTGCAAAAGCATAACTTATAATTCAGTCCTATATATTACCTGGATTTCTTCAATAGCAGAACGAAGCTCAGTCGAGTCCTTCACCATTTTCAGGTGGATGACAGCTCCCAATACTACCCCAAACCGATCTATGATCCTCTCAAGTGGTTCCACCAACTTAGGCCATGTCGGCTCCACTGTTCTCTCCAGCTCAACCAGGTCTTCCTCCTAGAACTCCAATGCATTTCAAACAAAACAACAACTCATATATTTACACCGTCCGACAATATTTATCCATCCAAATAAAACGATATTGAAAAAAAAAAAAAAAACCAGAGAGTTAGATACAAGTCTGCGAATTAGTTCTCTGATTCCAGGTCGGACATGCTTCGGCTCGATCACATCAAACGGGGGAAAATCGAAGTCCTTCAGCAATGGATTGTCAGAGTTCATCAAAGACGGTGTTGGATCAACAGTTGAACTGGACCCCATCGTAGCTGCACAAATCGAACGGGCGGGGTGGATTTGGGACGCTAATGGAGATATGCGGAGAAGGGGTGAGATAAGGGGAGAGCAGGGCAAGAGAGAGAGAGAGAGAGGTTTTTAATAGAATGATTGTGTGAGGTGTGGAGGGGAGAGATCAATTTGCGTCTATCGTCCGATCCACATTAAGATCCGTGTGAATAGATATGTACGAATCTAAAAGCAGACTTCCACGGATCTTAGAATAATCATACGATCGGACGGTAAAGAAATCCATCGAGTCAAAGTTGAGTCGGACACAACCCATTCCAGAAGAGAGAGAGAGAGAGAGCATGCGATGGCCGATTCTATTTTTACAGCATCTGCGTCGTAATTTTTTTCACTATAAAAGTTAAGAACTTGCTGAGCTCAAGAGAATAGATTGAATTCAAACAATATTCTTTTTTTATTTCTGATATCTCAATTACATGTACAAGGTTCTGTATTTACAGAAAACATAATACAGCCCATTGCTTCTAATTTCAATCAATCCAACTAAATTAAGATTTTTTTTTAAATAGCATCAAATTTGAATATTTTAACAAAACAAGTACGTTAAATTTATTTTTTATGAAAAAATAGCTCCACTACTGATTGGTGGATGTAAAATTTTTTAGCTCCATCACATTTACTGATGGCATATTAAACTGTCTGAATCAATGAAACTGTTTTTTTATAGAAATCAAATCTAATATACTTATTTTGTTAAAATATTTAAATTTGATTCTAATATATAGCACTACGCTGTCTTGATAATTGTCTTGGCATCGAGTAGCTCCTGTACTGGATTTATCCAGTGCCATCCTGTTAGAACCTTTTTTAAAAATTGAAGTATCTTTCAAAGTTTTCAAACAAAATATTCCTCCTCTTAAATACGTGGCGATAATAAACGAGAACCTTAAAACCTGATAACATGTTGATTTCTCGCTTGTTAGTAAACGGAGAACGCAATCAGTTAGTATTTTTATTTTCGTATGTTATATCAATTTATATGGCGTAGTGACAACAAAGAGCTTCAATTCTAGTTTTGTATTAAACAAAAATAAATACCGACTATGTACTTGTTCTTTTGTTTTGTTTTTGAAAGCATAGTAGAAGCTACGTACAGCTTCGAAAATAAGAAAATAAAATTACAAAAGCAACGCAAGTAACATACTATTCTCCTTGTAATCCATGCAAGAGAACAGTTTCAGAGATAGGGGTGGCAACGAGTTGGTTCGGTCCGAGTTAGGTCCTAACTCAACTTATTAATTATGAATCAAGTAGTTATAGCCGAGCGAGTTGGATCTAGGATATCCGAGCTAAAACCTCAGCTTGAAATCTGACAAGCCAGTCCGAGCTGGTTTACTAGGTCTTGTTTTAAAAAGAAAATGAATTCTACAAACTTTTTTAATCGAGCTAAATCAAGCTGGACAATATTAAATGCATATAAATTCATATAAATTCACAAATTAATGCCGAGCTGAGCTAGCTCGCAAATTAGGCCCCAACTTAAACTCGTTAATTCTTGACCGAGCTAGTTGTTAACGAGCGAGTCAGGTGCGAGTTACGATCAAGCCACAAGCTACGATCTTTTTTTGCCACCCCTATCAGAGCCTATGAAATTGTTATGGCATGCATCCTTCTGCTGTTTTTCCATTTACAAAACTAAATCGAAAGGTCTGATTCATCTTTAATCCTTCTATGGTAGCCAGGAATTGCGTGGCCCATACTCTCTTACTAACCATATGTTCTTTTGTTTTGTTACTAAAATATATATATATATATATATGTCTAAATAGAGTAATATGCTTATACAACAATGTCTTTTTAGACTTTCTCATAAGAGTATATATTTTTTTTTTTTTTGAAAAACTTAATCAAACAATTTGTTGCCTAATTAAAAATTATATATCAGATATAAATGTTGTCCAATTGAAATATTTGGTTTCCTGTCTATAAAAAATTATTGCATGAATTACATATTATTTAAATTATTTAAATTGCTTATTAAAATCTAATAAGAGATAAAGGAAATATCGAAATTGATGATAGTATATATGAGGTTGGAGGAGGGATAGGTAGAGAGCAAAATAAGAGTTCTATGAATCTCTATTTTTATATTAAGCACGTAGATGTCCTTATCCGTCAATAATTTTGATTAAAAAATAAAATTTCAGATTAAATATCAGCTCTTTGATCAAATATTCTAATTATACATTTTTTTTTAATATTTGTTTACATGTAAAAGTCTAAATTTATTTAGACACGTACTATTCACCTGCAAATTGTATCATCTTTCTAATTGGTCATAATTTCTTTTTATTTATTTATATCATTTAAGGAATGTAAGTTGTCATTTAATATGTTATTTTATTTGAGATTCCTTTTATAAAATTATGTCAAAACGATCAAAAATAATATATGTCATTCAATATGTTATTTAATATGTCGGTTAAGGAATGTTATTTACATGCAAATGTTATTTAACATGTCAATTGCACATTGTTTGGATGGAGAGTAGAGGAAGGAGAGGTGAAGAATACAATGGAATGGAAAGAAAGATTAACATGTTTAACCTTTTTGTATTTGGATGATGAATGAGAAAAGAAATTTAACTTTTCTATCTTATTTTTTGTCTGGTTGATTAAAATTTAAAAGATAAATAAGAAATTTGGTAATTGTTATAAAATTATAACAAAAAAAAACTTATATGAGAATTATATAAATAAGATACAGAGTTAGACATTTGTGTTATTTTTTTTTTTTAAGCCCTGGTTTCCATGTATGGTGTTTAAGTAGAAGACGCCATATCTGCAGATCCATTTGAATTCTTTGAATCTTTTTGTATTAGTTATTTTTGTTCTCTTTTATAGTAGTACTCTCGGATTTCACCTGGCAATTCTAAATGGAAAAAAAGCAAAACAACATTCAAATGTTCAGTTGATTTGGAAAGCATATTATCTTATTATAGCATTTAAAAATTGAGCAATAGTGAAACAAATGCTGTACTAGTTCAATCTTTCCTTCCCTGTGGTTCTCCTAACAATTGCAAAGCATAAGTGTTGATGTAAGATACCGAGTAACTTCTTTAAAATTAACTGGACGCAGGAATAGGCAGCAGCCCATTGTGCCTGAGCAATGGTTCTGGCGAGGGCTCACGTCCCCGGAATGCAACAAAAACCTAATTTTAAACAAGAGAAACAATGGTAAGCAAGCATAAAGTATTAGTTTTGGAGATACAAGTTGCACACGTAAATAAAAGAATACAAACTGTTAAGCATAATAAAGGTTTGCTCAAATCTTATACAAAAAGGCTTGTGGATTACAAAAAATAAAATTATCCTCTCCAATGGCCCCATAACTTTCATAAAAATGCCAAAACTACAACTTAACGGGTATTAGGGGATAATTCTTTTGTGGGATATAACATGTGTACTCTACATACTCAGTCCAGCACAGATAATTTTAAATAGGTATAAAAGATTAGGAAGCAGCCCATAATAATTACAAGTGTACATACCTCTAGTGGTGATTTGCCACCTCCGAGAGCAAGAATTGTTTCTCTGAAGCGGTGGCCCGTTTCTTTAATTGCCTGTTTGCAGAGAAGCTAATCATCAGACTTACTGATATATTACATATAACAAAGGTCACACCATCACAGTACTTGCTACATGTGAATCTTGATTTAACAATCTCAAAACAATATCATATTAGTCTCACAATTTCTTTTCATAGTATTCATTTCGGAAATCAAGCATTTCAATATCCAACCAAATGTGTACTAGAAGTATTGAAAGATGGATGCATGGAGATTTGTTTGATTAGAAATATTAGTTCAAGATTATTGAAAAATAAATCTTAGCCAACTTTTAGGCAGTCTAAAAAACTTGTCAGGTGAATTTATGGCTAAATACCACTTGGTTAAGCCAAAAAGGTATATTGGGGTGTAAGTTAAGCCAAAAGGTTAGAATTTCAATCAAGACAACCATTCACCCGCCCTCTAGGTCTCACCTATAGAGACAACAAAAGGTATATTGATATCACCGTTGTATAGCTGAGTTTTACCTTATCATCTTCTAAACCAGCATCCTCAAATGCAGAGAAAGCATCAGCCGATAACACCTCAGCCCACTGTCATAGGACAACACAAGTACTTGTAGTTATATAATGCATACACAGGCCTAGTGCTATTCTTCATAAAATAATGACAGCACACAAATTTCAGCTGGTATGTTTATCCTCAACATTGAAATCTTTTTCAAAAGAAATAATGACAGCATAAATATTACAAAATGAAGTACACATTACCTTGTAACTGTAGTAACCGGCAGCATAGCCACCTGTATACAAAATGACACTAATTAAACCCTTCTAGTCCTTTTATATATATATATCTCTTTTGTTGGGTTCAACTAGAAATTTCTAAAGCCAGGCGTTGCTACAATCCAGGTTTCAAGTACAATTTCATTTTTCTTTGTTTAGTCCAGCTTGTTTCTTTTTTGTTATTTCATTCTATACATATTTTTTTTCTTTCTTTCTTGTTTCTTTTCCGTTCTCATTTGGTCTTTAATATGCACAAAGAGGATAAATTGACTGCTTCAGTACCTATTATCCACCGACCACAAGTATAATACATTTCCATAGAATTGGTCATGAATATTAGGCTAACAAAAAGGACAAATTCTATAAACCTGCAAATATATGGCTGAAACTGCAGAGGAATCTGTCATCAGGAAAAGGATGAAGAACATACGTCCTCTCTGCAACCTTTCGGTCTACATCAAAAATCGATGTCTCTCCATATGGATCAAATGTTGTGTGCAGTTCCAAATCCAATGATGCAAACCTTATCTGCAAAGAGGTTCAGATAAAAAAAGATCAGGAAATATTCGCAAAGGTGAAAAACTTTTACAACTCTCATAGATTTCAGTAACAATCTCATGCCACAGCCTAATTTGATCCTAAAGTGATAGATTAACACAACAAATTAAGGGAAATAATTTATTACGGGTACTGAATTGTGCCAATCTTTATAGTTCTAAGGTTTCAAAAATCCAACCCACTTCAAAACATCACTTTAGATAAAGAAAGCTAAAATCCCTTTTTCTTTGTAGGGGAGGGAGATGGTGGAGGGGGTGCAGAGAAGGCGAGGAAGAGAGAAAAACCTGACGAAGGCTCAAAGAACCGGCACGGAAAGTTTTTGCAGCGAGAAGTTTTGAATATATTTCTTCTGGAAGAGCTTCGCCAGTTTCATAATGTTTAGCAAGTCCCAATAGCGTCTCCCTGATATATGGTCAGTTACTTTCCTAGTAAGTACATCCCATGTTCAACTTACTAATATGTGAAACTGGACCACACTGACGAGACTGACACCCAGCTATGCTTTTATTTTTCTGTTTAAACACCAGGTCAACACAATACTTAAGAAGCCTTGTCCCAACAATACTGGTGTAATCTGCTACAGGACCTGTCTATAAGAGCCTGTACCAATGGATGAAATATTTGTACACTACTAGAATATAGGGGAAACAAGTACCAAAATCAGGACATAGCAAAAGGGGTTTAATTCTAATCAATCTAATTATAGAATTCACCAACAGAAACTTATTCTTGACTGTAATTTTTAAAAAGGATTATAGATACATTACTTATGGTAGCACCAGTTCTCCATGAACTGAGAGGGCAATTCAACGGCATCCCATTCAATTCCCCTAATTCCAGCTACTAACCCTTCATCCTGCTTTGTTAGCATGTGCTGAAGCGCATGACCAAATTCATGAAATACTGTTTCCACCTACAAGAATTGCAGTTAAAAATCATGTTCTATGCTTATAGTAGTCCTAACAACTCAAACCTACTGTCTTTTATTATGTTGCAGATCATACCTACTTTTTGGGTTATTTAAAAATAAGATATCCAGCCATAGAATCTATTATTTGGTCAAAAACTATCTAATTTTCCCAGAAGATTCAAATTGGGACCAATCAAATTCATTTCAAACAAAATTTTGAGCCTAGCTTCTAAAACTACTAAGTTTTGTTCGCAGATGTGTCCACAAACATTAGGTGATACTGGCAAGTTTGTTTTAAGTCCATAGTAAGAGAACCATGTCATTTTACTCTAGTTACCTCGCGGAAGGTCATAAGACTAGGTTTGTCACCAACTGGAGGCATCTGATTACAGACCATATGGGCAATGGGAAGTCTGACAGGAGCACCAGGGGGAGCAAGCACACGGCTCCTAGCGAACACCTCATCCATCCATGCACCACCACGCTTTTCAGCAGGCCTGGAATATGGATCAAAATAGAAATATGCAATTGGTTGGCTGGAAGAGTCCTTCACGCAATAAAACCTGACATCTTGGTTCCAAACCTGAAAATGAAAACAAGTATTAGAGTAAAGACTAAGGCCTACATTGTATTGGTATCATACCAGTCAGGACTGATGCTGGAATATATACAAGCAAGCCCACAGGAAGAGGTTTTGTATGAACTGGAAACCATTATATTGGAAAAAAAGAAAGGCCTCAGCAAAATATCTATATCTTGACAATTTTATAGGAGGCTAAAAGATAGGTTAGTAACAATCAAATGCACACATTTCAAACTAATGTTCAAGAGCAAAAAAAAAAAAGAAAAAAGGAAAAAGAAAAGGAGAGAACAACTCACAGGAGCCAGCCCATCAGCCGCTTCAATGCTAACATCAAAGAGCTTAGTTGCAAGTGTGAATAGGCCATCCAAAACCTTGGGTAGTGCAAAATAGGGACGTAACTCTTCCTACAAGAGTACAAACTTAAGTAAGCACCACACTGATTTGTAATCAGAGAAACCAATTACCAATCGTACTAAATGTTAGTCACCTACCATAAGTTTTTGTTCCAGAACGTGCCACTTGGTTATGCAGCTTTTACACTTGTTCATAAGAACTTTTGAATGGCACTTCGGTCAAGTTCTTTTGGGTTATTTCAAGAAAGAGTGATTTAAACCAATGCTCAGTGTATTTGAGACTCAATATGGGTAAAAGATTTACCCCAAGGACTTGCTAATTTTCATACCTTTGAGATAAAACGACCCTTTGATTTACTAAGAAGCATTTTTATACAAAAAGGTGAATTTTAAAAAGCAAACCTCGTTAATATCATATCTAGCCTCGCGCAACCTTTCGCTCCAGAAATTAACATCCCAATGATCAATGTCATTGGCCTCTGGAGCACCTGACTCTTTTGCAAACGCTTTTACCTCTTCTATATCTGCATATGCATATATCATATCTATCAATAACCAGGAGTTATATCTATTATAAGAAATTGCATGTTCAAACAAGTTCGACCAAGATACCAGACCCAACATTTCAGGTACCAGAAGAAGTTATCCTATGCACAGTTTTTTTGTCAAAATGCAGAAGAAAAACAAAATTAGAGTCCTGTACCAGACAGGTACAGATCTACATACACCCAGGACAGAGAAGTACTATGGTGCTAAAAATTGAAAGCATACTCCATTTAATGAATAAATTAATGGCTGAACCTTCGGCTCTTACAATATACAACATATATTATATTTAATAAGAAAAAAGCCAGATAATAAATGTACCTTTGACATGGTGGTCCCATGAAGCAACACGTACTTTCTCAAGCAATTCTTCCACTCTATCAATTGTAGCCATTTTCGTTGCTAGGCTCACCTTTTTAAAAAATCAATAGTGTATTATAGAGAAGCCAATAAAATAAGTACCTGCTCCTCATAAGCTGTTCCAAGTAAAATCCACAAATAGAAAATTTATGCTTTGTAGACTCCCATACCTCAGCATAGTTATTGTAGCCAAGAAGTTTAGCTTTTTGCATCCTCGACTTTAGAATTTGAGTGATGATGTCGGTATTGTCATGATCTCCACTGGAAGCACGTGTTATGTAAGCCTTATAAACCTCTTCCCGCAAGGAGCGATTGCGCGCATGTAGCATCACAGCCATGTAACTCGGTGCATCCAAGGTGATAATCCAAGGCCCATTCTCAGGTGTTGCATTTTCATGTCCCTAAAACAAATGCACCAATGTTCATGTCCCTAAGAAAATTACATTTTTGAAGTCCACATCCAGAATAACTATAAAAAAATAATAAAGTCAAATCTGCCAGTTTAAGTATCACTTAGTGACCAACATGTGTGGGGTTTAGAATAAGAACTAAAGATGGTGGAAAGATGTAACCATGAATAGGAAGCTGAATGAAAAACATGGAAAAAAGAAAAAAGCAATAACTAAATAGGTAAACACACTATTGAAAAGGAAAACAGACAAAATGAGACAAGAATAAAAGAAAATGTTCTGATAAAAAAATCTATATACAGATGATGTTTGGCGCCTATAGGTCTGATCATGATTCCCAAGCTATAAGACCTTCTGCACAGAGTCTTAAACTCTTGTATTTGAGAATAATAGGTTAATTATCTACATTAACATATGGTTATGTAGGATTAACTATGCACATGCAAAGAGAGAGTCCTAGATATCATACCTTTGATACGGCTGTCTGTGCAGCTAGGCCAAGTGCTGAGGCAGGCAGCCCTTCTATTTCCTTCTTGTCAACAATTACTTTTTCAAACTTTTTAGTGGCGTCTAGAACATTCTCACTAAATTTCTGGGATAACTTCTCCAGCTCCTATAAATATTGAGAATAAATTTTTTAGATAATGAAAGCCGGACAATGTATCTCTAAACAAAATAAGTATTGAGAAAAATAAATATACTTGTTGGATTTCATTGTACTTCTCTCTCTTTTCATCCTCTAGGGCAACACCATCAAGAACAGCCTCCTTAATTTTATCTGAGAGGAATAATTACTACATGTCAATTGTAGCAAACAATATTAAAATACATGCATTTTCCCTAAACCAAATAAATTAAGAACATAATAATATCACAAAGCAACAAAATTACCTTCTACAATCCGCTTACGAGCTTCACTTAGGGATTCCCAAGAGGGTGAGCTTCTTATAGACTTGAATGCTTCATAGATGGGTTTGCTTTGTGCCAACCTCAGCCCAAATTTAACTTTCTCGGGCTGTTATCATTTTACCAATTCATCCATAGACTAGTTACCACTTTTATCACAAAGAAAACTTGTTTTTCGCAAAAGCATGACAAATAATTCAGTCCTATTACCTGGATTTCTTCAATAGCAGAACGAAGCTCACTCGAATCCTTTACAGATTTCAGGTGGTTGACAACTCCCCATACTACCTGAAACCGATCTATGATCCTCTCTAGAGGTTCCACCAGCTTAGGCCACGTCGGCTCTACTGTTCTCTCAAGTTCCACCAGATCCTCCTCCTAAAACCACAATGCATCATATTTATCCATCCAAATAAAAGGAAATTAAAAAAAAAAAAGGAAAGAGTTACTTACAAGTCTGCGAATGAGCTCTCTGATCCCAGGTCGGACATGATTCGGCTCGACCACATCAAACGGGGGGAAATCGAAGTCTTTGAGCAACGGATTGTCAGAGTTGATCAAAGACGGCGTTGGATCAACAGTGGAATCGGACGCCATCGTCGTAGCTGCGCAAATCGGAGGGTTAAATTTGGGAAGCTGACGAAGATAGGCGGAGAAGGGGTGAGACAAGGGGAGAGCGGGGCAATAGTAAGAATTGGAAGGTTTTTTATAGAGGAGAGAAGTATGGAGAGAAAGGGAAATGGGGAGAGAGCGGGTTAGAGAGAAGCGAGAGAGAGAGAGCATGATAATGAGGAGGATTGTCGCGGCTATAAGAGGGAGGAGCAGACGGGTAGTGCGTTGGCCCATTTTTTTACAAGTCCTCTGGATTGGGTATTTCAGTATTTGGATTGAATATCTTGGATGGACAGAAAGGTAACTGAGATGTCTGTGTTTTGTCGTTCTCGTCTCTGATATTTTTTACATTTTCTTTGCTGGCTTGTAAGATGTAATTGGTTGTGGACTTGTATTGGACAATTTGGTCAAGGGAGTGTAAAGACTTGATATTGATATGTTTGCTTGCTTTGCTTTGCTTGTAAAGGTTGTATACTTCTAATTGGTTCTATGCTTGTAAGACTTGATATTGACTTCTAATTGCGCAGGGAGTGTAAAGACTTCTAATTGTTTGGAAGTCTAACTTCTTGTCATATGGGGTAGAGTCACCCTGGTAAAAGCTGTGCTATCGGCTATGCCAATTCATTTCATGCAAGCAACCAGATTATCCAAAGGGACCATCAAGCAAATTGATAGAATGAGAAGGAGCTTCTTGTGGAGAGGCAATGCATTGTGCAAAGGAATAAACTGTCTGGTCAATTGGGAAACAGTTTGTAATTTAAAATGCAATGGAGGAATAGGAATAATTGAGCTTGATTGCCAGAATCAGGCGCTTCTGATGAAATGGCTGTGGAAATTGCAGCATAATGAGGAAGGACTCGGGGCCACCACACTACGCCAATTATATAGTATCATGAAATGTTCACAATTAGTGGATGCTACAAACCTATCTAGCTTCCTTAGGGAACTGGCGCCTCTCACACCCTTCTTCTCCGCCTCAGTGAAAATGGCTTTGGCAACCCAAACGCTACTGTGGAGATGGACACCAACAAAAGTATTTTCCTGTGCATCGGCATACAAGGCAATGCACGATACAGGCATTAGATTCGAACATTATCAAACACTCTGGAATTTAAAAATTCCAACAAAGGTAAGAATATTCGTATGGTTGATGATAAACAACAAGATTTTAACTTAAGAGGGGCTCGAAATGAGAGGGTGTGAGGTGGCACAAGGGTGCAAATTATGCAACAGTGACCGAACCGAAACATGTGACCACCTGTGAGAACATGTCCATATGCTGTAAACTTCTGGAATGGCCTATATGCACAGCATAATCTACAGAGGGTTATGGATAATAGTTCAGCTGAAATCTGGAGTGAGGGCCGACAACAACTGAGGAGCCAAATCAAACAATGCTGGGATGTGACATGGGCAACAGGCTCGTGGGCACTGTGGAAGGAAAGGAACAAGAGGACCTTCAATCTCAAGAGTAAATCTGAGCACATTCTAATTAATGAAGCAACAACTGATGTACATAATTAGAGGTTATTTAGTTAAAAGTATCAGAGAAAATAGTGGGTTAGACATTATTGGGGCTTTTTTGATTTTGTGAGCAGAAGAACTCTTTACCATATAATAGGTGAGAGGGCATTTTTAGCTTTAGTTTTAGCTTTAAACTTTTTTATTTTTTACCTTTTTACTCTTGCTACATTTCCATGTAGCACTCTTGTAAATACTTTTTTTATATCAATATATCTTAGTGGATCTTCCACTAACCCTCAAAAAAAAAATAAAAAAAAAAGACTTGATATTGACAATTTGGTCAAGGGAGTGTAAAGGTTGTATACTTGTAATTGCTTCTATGCTTGCTTGCTTGTAAGGCCTAATCTGAATTTCTATTGGTTTAAGCTCTCTCGAATGACATGGATATGTTTTGTTGACGGTTGACAGCGAATATGACAATCATTTTCTTTAAAAAAGATCTCAATTTCTGTACCTAATTGTAATTTTTTATTTGTCAAAAAGATAAGTTTTGAGGTGAATTTTAAAAATAAATTTTTGAAAGAGTGAGGCTATGGCACTACGCATCAATGTTATCAGAACTGTACCGGTCATCGAACTAGTAAAGCATTGATTTAACGGTTCATTGATTGAACCGATGGGTCAACCGATTCAAATGATGATTTTTTAAAATAATTATATATATACAAAAATAATCGTATTGTTATATTTTTGTTGAAAATTTGCAAATATATATTAATTACTTGTAAGAAACTGGATTTTATATAAATTTATAAATTTTGACATTAAAATAAAATAAAAGTACCAACTGATTACCAAACTGTGCACAAGACAGAAAAATTAATTTGCCCAATGCCATTGGAAAGTAGAATAAAACAATTTAATAACAAAGATACATAACAAATTATCAAGAAAATTTGATCCAGCATGTGCTTCTATAAATTCACCAAGGAAGAATGCTTCGGGCTAGATAGACTTGTGTACCTTAATTTAACCTTTGAGCTCATGCTCATTCAATGCTTTAAATTTCTTTACAGCACTAGGTCAGAATTCGGTTATTTTAGATCAGATGTCTGATCGAGCAAATGCTTCTTTAGATCAAACACCTTTGGATCTGTGACCAGGACAAGTAGGAAAGTTTAATCGAATAAGCACCTGCTTCAGATGTAATTTGCCTGCGATTTCACTCGTCGGAGGAAGAAGAGGAGGAGATTAAGGCACCGAGCAAATGGAAGACGTGCATAGGCAACACATCTTTCAAAAGAAATAGCGAGAGATCAGAATTTGGGGAAAATATAAGAAAAGATAAAGAATGGGTAAGTCACAGGAAACCTAGTCATTCACGATTCAACAGTTATTCAAGAAAAGCAGTTAATTTACCCGATTCAATTGTACAAGCGGTTGTTTTAAAGAACCAAACCGGACTGAAATTCGGTTCCAGTTTTTTCCGGTTGAACCACCCGGTCTGATCCGGTTTTAATAACACTGCTACACATAGTGCAGAACTGCATAATGCAGATTGGTCCACACTACATATCAATATTTTTGTTTTAAAATCTTAACAATAGATTCAAACTATTCAACATGACCTCCATATAAATATACACTTGTAAACTCATTTTTATTTTTTTACCCTCTTTTTAGATGGATAGAAATCACTGTTTTTAGATGGTCCAGAATTCATATCAAGCAATTTTCTACCCATGTACAAAAAAATGTAAAATTTAGATTACAAGTACTAATACACATGTAAACCATGTTGAACAATTTGGATCAACAGTTGGAATTTCCAAATCCTACATTTGAATCCATAGTGCAGACCAACATTCGCTATGCATAGTACCATAGCCTCACTCTTTTTGAAATCTCTCTAGCACTTGAGCACAAATCACCGTGACATTTTTTTTTCATATAATTTTGAAACGCCCATACGGTAAGCAAAAAACATGCAAGTCTGTGTACATGACCTCAGTATTAAACGAAAACAGAAAGCTAAGCATGAAATTCCACTAAAAAGAAAAGAGAAAAAAAGCAACAAAATACAATTTTTAACATAATACATTCACTGATACTGATTTTGCTCCTGTGAGCACAGTTCACAGATGCTGCTGCTGAAGGATTATTACAAGGAAACTTCAATCTTCATCTCTCTCCGGAGGGGGCCCGCAGGGGAGTAGCATTTTCTGCAATTCATAAAAAATGGCACATAAAAAGCAAATATATTTAAAATGCGCATCACGTAATATTCGGTCCATTTTCTTATTTCCCTACTCTCAGTCGACTATACTTTCTAACCACTTTAATAGATACCTTAGTTCAATTGTCCTCGTAAAAATAACTCTAGAATGTTATGATCAAAAGAACAGAATCCCACAAGCTGTCATAGGCAAACTCAGAAGAACAAACACAACTGTTCACAAAACTAGAAGGCCACCAGGAACAAACTCAGAAAATTAGTAGCAATAGAACAAATAATTTGTGTCAATCGCAAATTAAATGAACTGTTGGGTACCTACCAAACACAAAAGAAACGAGAAAAATGGCTGAGAGAAGCATACCTGCATATAGTTGTACCGTTCTCTTCCAATGGATTCATTTTCAGCAATAGCAAAATAAGCCAGCATTGGATGATGACCTATGTACGATGCATAGCAATCCCGGTTAATGTTAACCGCCCATTCACTGCATACAAGTGAGTAACGCCATTTATTTTTGTTAAAAAAAGAGCTGTTGTTGTACAAATTAAGAAATTATACCCAATATTTACTGTGCTGGCAAGAACAGCAAGCATGTCACATGTTTGCAAATGACATGCAATAACTCTGGTTTTTTTTTTCTTGCTATTTATTTAGCCTAATTAAGTCTATCCATAATTAGTTCACAGAAACTTGCAAAACTATCAAAATTGCTTTATTTTATTCTACTTCAATTTGAGCTTAGAGCTCGCTAGAGATTGGGTGGGGGGAGGGTAAAGTTGTCAAAATCCAAAAAAAATATACAGTTTATCATCACAGTAATGTAACTGCTGGGGTTTTGCTACAATTATCTTTAAGTATCTTTGGATATCCAAACATTAAAAAAACTTGGGTTCTGTGGGCAAGTAAGAATAAATATTGGGCTGTTCGCAGAAAGGAAGAAAAAGAAAAAGGAAAAAAACCCTAGTAAATGCCGTAAGAAATTGAAAATTTAGAAGTAGATGAAGGAAAGGATGCTTACAATCGACCCTGGTCAGCATGGCCAGTCCCGACATATTTGGCTTGGAGATGCTCAAGCTGTGAGTTTATGTTAAACCTGTCGCTGGCCTAGACAGTTTACAAGTGAACACAGAGGTACAATCAGACTAAACAGATAGAAGGACTGGTACTGGACAAAATAGGCATAAAAGGTAAAACGACCGGTAATGGACCTGGTATATTTGGGAATTTCTAGTTTGGATTCGCTGATTTGGCCAGGACCAGAGTTTTCATAGTATCTATGCCAAATATTGAATATTTACAGACTTGTGCAAAATCAATTCAACGAAAAACAATACACTGCATAAAACAACCAGAAAAATTATAATATCCTGAACAGTACTTCCTTAAATACCACTCTTACTGTTCTTAATTATACCAAGTATTTACTATCACCTTCCTGATGAATATAAGAAAAACAATCACAAGACTGCAAGTTCAGAATCCCACAAATCAACACAAATATATACAAAACCATACTGATTAGTAACAATCCACATCAACTGGGTAATACAACGAAGGAAAGAGAATTTCTATGGCATAACTTGTATACAAATTAATTAAGATTCTGTCAATTGAGTAATCAGAAACAATTAGCACATTATCTATATCTAGAGTTTAGTACAAAATTCACATACAAAACTAATCGAGATTCTGTCAGAGTGATTAGCAAAATTTTGGAGATAATTAATCAAAACTGGATAGAGTTGAATAATAAAGATTCTGAGAAAACAAAGAAAATACTAACCTGCATTTTTCAATAGCAATAATATTCCTCTTCCAACTCAGATCAGTGTACTGATTTTGCTCCTTTGGCCTTTCTCTATCTGAAACAAAAAAAAATTAAAAAAAAAATGCAATTAAAGAGTGTATGTGCTCTAAGTATGGTCACAGTTTATTTCCAGGCACAATCATTCCACAATTTATTATCTATATCAGGCTTTGAGGCAAACAAGTTCTATATTTCAACATTCAGAGAATCAAAATTGAAATACCATGGAGGACACATATAATATAGACAGGCTTCTTCTTGAAAAGACAATATTTTTTAAGAAATCTACACAGCAAGTCACAGATCGATACAATCCAACAGCTGATCTAATTAAGCAACCAACAGATCTATACACCTAAAATCCTATTCACAAGTGTACAAACCAATAACCATGACTTATTCCTCTCTTTTTTCACTGATTCACTGCTTGAATTAAAAAAAAAATTTAACAACAATCGGTGGTTCGCTGTTTCACTCAAGAATCAAGTCTCGACTGATAGATCTGAGCAAAATCAATGGGGAAAAAAGGGAAAATTACAGATGCTTTGCAAGAAATCGACAGCGCCACCTTGTTTCAGGTAACTAAGACTTTGTACTGCGATTTCTTGCGAAGTACAGGTAATTCTTTGTTTTAGTCCAAAAATGAGAAGAATTTGGTTTCAGTAAAATACTCCATAAAAGTTTTTAGTCCAAAAATCCTCTTGTATAAGTTTAAATTTGGTCTTAGTTACCTGAAACAAGGTGGTGATGTCGATGGAGTCGCTGGAGGTGGAGATGGGTCACGTGAGAGAAGAGAATCAGGAGGGCTGTTTAGGTTAGGTCTGGTAACGAGAGGGAAGGGGTCGCCGAGAAGAGGGGTTTAGGGTTTCGCTGCCATGGGATTCGCGTGAGAATGAGACAGAGAGAGGAAAGGGGTCGCGTGAGATGAGTGCGTATCCTCTGAGATATCTCATTTTTTGCGTCACCGACGTGTCCGGTTCCTATTCGGGGGTGACATAGGGGACCACTATTATTTGAGCTTTGAGATTCGCTCAGAACGTATTGAAACGGTTGAGATTTTCCGAAAAGTCACGCAAAATATGAGATATCTTAGAGGATGCGAATTCGCGTGAGATAAGAGTCACAGAGATATTTTATTAAACTGGACACATCCAGTTAAATGGTCATCTCCATTACTTCAATCCAGCGAAATTTTTGAAATGAGATCAATCTGATCTGCACGAATTTTGAAGAAAATCTAACGGACCACAACGCGATGCACAAGAGCCCTTTTACATTGCAGTGTATGGTAGCCTGTCTCAGGATTAAACCTTTGAATTACTATATTCTATATAGTCTATATTAGTGAAAGAAAAATTAATAAAAAAAGGGACTTCTATACTTCAATTTTTTTATAAGAGAATACAAAAGCAAACACAATTTTCAATTAATAAATTAAGCTCATATCAAGAGCTCGAATTCGATTCAAACTTGAATTAGTCTGAATTTGATAACTCGACTAATTTCCCACTCAAGTTTTAATGATTTGATTTCAATCAAATTAAATTGGAGTTAAGATCAATTAAGTTGAGCTCTGATTTTATTTCTCACTAGAGTTTGATTGATTCGATGTTTTTATTAGGTTTTAAATGACAGATTTTGTAACGAAAATTTTCTGAACTTTTTATTTAACGTAAGACGTGGAAATAAACAAAAATTAATCAGATTATTATAGGTGAAACATGTAGAAAATTAAATATTTATTTGCCACCAGAAATTAAAATTATAGATTATTCTTTCAAGTTAGACCGACCATTTTTTAAATTTTAGGTCAACTTAAAAATCAGATGTTTACTCAAAAAAAAAAAAAAAATTCAGTTTGATTGACTTAGTCACGTCATGTCACAGTATGTGATAATTTTTTTTTTTTAACGTGGCATGACTAAAATAGCGGAGGATAGTCAAGTCACGTGTGGTCACACTACATGACGTGACTGATCATGTTTATTTATTGTTTTCAAGTTTTAAGTTAGTTCAAAAACAATAATAACAAAATATACCAAAAAAATAAAAAAATATTACAAAATAAATTATAATCAAGAAATAATGTTGAAATAATTGGTAACATGATGTGATTGGGTCAATTTGTGTGACGTGACGTGACTAAGATGGTGGAGGACAGTCACGTCACGCAACATGCGAGTCACATTACGTGATCGACACGTGTCGTAACGTGACATGATTGGTAACGGCATGATTAATTTCTTCTCTAAGTGTCATAGCCATTTTATGCAATAGGTAGGAATGAAGACAGACTTTTAAACTATGAAGATCAATTATATAAATTTTTCATGTAAAAAATAAAGATCAATTTTACAGTATCATGGCATTTTATTTTAAATTATATAGAAATTATACATAAATATAAAATAAATAAATAAAAAATATGAGTAAATTGATGCTCATTCCTTCTACTTAAATTCGAAATAAGAGATCATAAATGATTCATTCAGTTCTCATTCAAGTTGGGGTCTACAGAAAGAAAATCATCCCTAATTGTTGCTAGTCCAGTATTATGATCTATTTGGAAACAGAAATGAATCATATTTCAATAACAAAATAAGTGCGTTCTACTAGAAATATGATCCTACTAAAGATTTGTGCTTAATCCATCTTGACGCAGATGAACAGTTGAGATTTGTCAAGTCTGGCTACTGAGGTTTTGAGAAGTCGGGGTTAGTCGAGGAAAGTGAAAGGGAAAGGGGAAGAAGAGAAAGGGTAATGGCGAGAGCAGGAGGAATCTCGAATCCAGTAAACGTGGGGATCGCCGTACAAGCCGATTGGGAGAACCGCGAGTTTATCTCCAACATCTCTCTCAATGTTCGCCGCCTCTTCGAATTCCTTCTCCAGTTCGGTACGCCTCCGCTAACCTCCATTCCTTCCTTCCTTCCTTTCACTATGTTTGTCTCAATAGATCTAGTTCCGACTTGTGAGTTTAGCAATCAACCTTCACTGTATTCGATTGAAATCCGAATAGATCTGTGATTCTTCATAGGATTGCAATGGTCGGAACTAGAAATTATGATAGGTTATTATTACTTGCATTTCCTCAGTTAAATTACAATCTCATTTCCAATTTGATGTTGTTTTCCGATATCAATCTGATCTTATGTTGCCAAATGCAGAGGGATCAAATCCTGATAACTGCAATCTAAAATAGATCATGTATCATCTGAATTGAGCATCGAGTAAGCTCATAGTTTTCCTTAATTAGGATAAACTGGAAATCTAAAATAGCAAACTGAGATTGTACAAGTCATATCCTTGGAGGTAACATAATATTTTTGTTTAGATCCGGACCGTCTGATCAGAATCCAGGCCAATATGGCCTGAGGTGGAATGCATGAGTTAATATCCGTGCAGATTCTGATCTAAACAGAAATATTCTATTACCTTAGGTGATATGAATTCAGATTATACTGGGTGGGATTCACTGGAATTGAACTTGCACTGGTAAAACTTTGTCCAGTGCATTAAAATCTGAGTTGGAATTCCCTTGTGAGAGTCAAGATAACATTCCAGATATTACTAATCGGTTTTTAGCATCTTGAGTTGTTTTGGTCTGGTACCAGCTGGATCTCTTTTGCTCCTTGGGGGCTCTATTAGCGAAATAGCTTTAGTTAAGGCTCTGACACCAAATTCCAGAATATAATAATTTTATAATATTTTTTTTTTGCATTCTGATCTATTTAGATAAAATTTTATCTAGAAAAAGATTTAGAATTATCTTTATCTATATATGAATCAAGTTCATTTTTATCTTAGTCTTGTTCTTTTCTAAGATAATCATGCCATTGCTTTTCAAGATAAATATAATCTTGTCATTGCTTTTCACGAATTTTTCTAAGATTATCCGTTAAATCGTCTCTGCTTTTCTAGTATCTCATTCCATTCTTTTCTATGATTCTCAAGATATGTTAGATCTGGTGTTACAGAAACTAACTGGTAGTGTCATTCTTTTGATAGAGATACAACTTCTTGTGCTTAGTACTGATATCCTTTAATGATATCCTTTAAACTAACTGGTAGTGTCATTCTTCTTCTGTTAATTTCTTACAAATTTTGTATTATGCAGAGGCAACGACCAAGAGCAAATTAGCATCCTTAAATGAGAAGCTCGATGTCCTAGAGCGCAAGCTGGAGGTGCTTGAAGTCCAAGTTAGCAGTGCCACCACTAATCCCTCTGTTTTCAATTGAATATAACTGTTTTAATTATAAATGTGTTGTAATTTCAATACACGAGATCGATGCAAATTTTAATATCTATGTTGCTTATTCATGGTTGTGTTAGCTAGATGCCAATTTTCTCAAATTTGTGTTGACAATAATTTGTATTAACTTTTTTATGGTGTTTGTACAGAGGAAAAATTGTTTGATTTTGAAGATTTAGCCATATAGATCAATAATTAAGTAACTATAATTAAAACTGATCTTTCTTGGAAACTACTATTTTCAATGTAATTTACTTTTTACTATAATCTCAAATTCTCTTTAGTGGTACCAGGTAGCAGTATCACTACTGGTAACCAAAAGGTACTATACGTGATTTTTGCTAGCTAATTTAATTTTGCTTGTACGTTATTAGGTATCAAGAGGGATGAGGACTAAACTTAGTTTGTTGTAAATACATTTTCATATTTTATCAATACAATTGTTAACCATAAAAAAAAAACGAAAATGTACTGTCAGATTTTCTTTTCTCCATCAAACTCTTATAAGGCTAAGCTCCAGAAGAGGGTACGTGGAGGAAAGGGAAGAGAAAAACACTATGCGATGGTTACGACATCGCCAAACTGTATTTGATCAAGGATCCGCACCTGCTCTAGAAGAGGATAATTGAAGAGGAAGCGGAGGGTACGTGCTAATGTGCGGAGGAGAAGAGAGGAGAGCGCTAAGCTTTGTTTTGGCAAGATCTATACCACCCGATTTGGAGTGTAAATTTACTATGCGGAGGGTTGGCCACCCCCACGTTGTTCTTTGCCTTCCCTTTAATGAATGAGGGTTTTCCCTTGTTCTGAAGTATACCCTAAATCGTTAGAAATTAGATTACAAAGAGACGATAACAATGATGGTAGAACAAGAAATTATTAATAGAACTCAGAAAATTATTCAATCATGAAAATCAAATTAGAAATTGAAATAGTAGATTAGTTATTACATCATTATAAAAACAAGGTTAAACAAAGAAGATCAAAACAAGATAAACTTAATGGAAATTTTTATTTTACTGTGGAACCAAAAGCCTTATTTTCCCTGTCCTTTTCATTGTCAGAAATCCCAACCACAAATTAACAAGTTATCGCTTAATATTTATTCCATGTATAAAATAATAATAATTTTATTCACCTTTCTAAATCACATGCTCATTGAAATGAAATGATCTGATTAGGAAGAATCAGCATCCATGGCTATGTCATCTATATGTTGTCATGGTTGATGGTTACAGTAGCATGAAAAGGAAAGAGAAGCAGCTTTGCTCAGTGGTGTGAATAATATGGTTTTTCTTTCTCTGATTAAAAAATGGTTTTGAGCAATTTATCTGATGCTTTGAGGGTTAGGATAGTATTACGAAGGAAATATCTTTTCCATTATTACAGTATGGAAAAAAAGGGAAAATAAAGTTGCAACTGGTTAAAAAAATTATATAATAACCGCAAGATCTATTTTTTTTTAATGGTATTATTAGGTATGACTGATGAATAGCCACATGATAGTTATCTGCAAACAAATAATAGGAAGCAAAGGGATTTGATGAACATCAGATCAAATTTGGTCTGATATCCAATCTGAGCCGTTCCATATATTGAGATTCGTGCGTACAATTTAGATTCATGAGAAGATTTATAATTTTAATTTCTCATGTAAATCTCAATATGGATCAAACGGTCAAATTTAATCTGATTTCCGTCGTATACCCCCTTCCTGAAATCCCAATATATCATTCAAAAAAAAAAAATCCAATATGTAGTCCTTTTGGTTATTTAAAAGTTTTTGGAATTCAATATGTAAGGTAGTGACATGAATCTTAAAGAGTTTTGTGCATTTCGGAGTTTGACCGGATTGATCTGAATTCTAATCGAACAGTTCAGATTCAAACTAAAACCGTAAGGTAATGCAGAGCATTCGAACTTCAGTTATTGGAATTCGCATCCTCTAAGGTATCTCAGTGTGTGCATGTTTTTCTATAAAATCTCAACCATTCAAATATGTTTTGCACGAACCTCAATGCATGAATAGTACTGGTCCTGCACTATCCACCGAATAGGCACCGTACATGTCAATCACGCTCGCGCTGAGATATCTTACATGATGAAAATAAAATCCTTCATGAGTGAATAGTAATCCTATAATTTCTCCTTTTCTGAATCTAACCGTTGGTTTTTTTTTTGGAGAACGAATCTCAAAGCAACTTTTTCAGAACTTCTATGTGCACACATTTCTAAACAATTCAACTACTGAATTCCAAAAGAGAGGAATTGTAAGATTACTATTCGCTCATGGAGGATTGCAGCAACTTTATTTCCCTCATAGGATAAGCACTCCAATTTTTATGGATTTACCCTGTCATTAGCAAAAAAGAAAAAAAAATCTGGTGAACTTTTGAGCAGAACAAATTTTATTCCAATCCAATCCAATCCTTTGAAAGTAAATCTATATATGTCTCCTGAGTGATTAGGGGAATTTCAACTCCTAGTGGTCTAGTATAAAGAATAGGATATGGGATTTTTTTTCACACATTTTACTTTTCGTGGAGATGTTTCCTTCCATTTGTTTTGAGAAAAGTGCTCCTATTATTTCCTTAGCGTGGCTTTCACTTTCACCCCTTTTGGCGCTAGTCACTACTACTAAATTGTGTACTTTGTAAAATGCATGCACTTTCAATGGCTCAGATAAATAGGACTCTTTGAGTGAAACATATGTGACCTTTGAGTTGCTCAAAGGCAATTCTAATGAGGCAAGGTATCTCATGCTGTGCTCCAGATTCCAAGGGTAAATTCCTCATTAAGAGCCAAATTTCTCATTAAAAAAAAGGAAAGGGACAGATTGGAGGCAGCTTCACCTCATAACACTATTTTTACATCCCGATTTGGAGGTAATAAATTTCTCAAAAATCAACACCTTGCAACTCCGCTCTACCTTTTGAACAGTAAACCTTCACCTCCACGTTTTCTCTCATTCACCTCTTCTGAAGCAGGAGAAATTGTCGAACAGCTGCAGTTTGAGATGAAACTCTCCTCCGCACAATATTTCTTCCTTCCTCTCTCTCCGTGTACCTCTAATTGGAGCACAGCCTAATTCTTATCAAATTCGGACTGTTAAACTCAAGTTTGTACCAAATTTTCAAGCAGATTTTTTTTATATTTTAAATAACGTTCCGAAAATATATTGATTCAGCCGGATGTATTTTATCTCTTGTGGTATTACATGAGATAAATTTATAATTCAAAAAATAATTTGACCAGATCTAGAATTTGTAATTCCAATATATAATATGAGAAATTTGATTTCTATTTTTAAAATCATTAAGTTTGTGAGAATTCAGAAATCTATTTAATACATCTATTCATTTGAAAAGGTGATGCAAACGTACAATTTCACGAATCTTTTTACTATTAAATCATTATAATTATTTTCTAAAAAATATTTGTATTTTTTCTGTGATAAAGATGAGAATCAAGCATTTTAATTTAATTTAATTTAATTTTAAATATAAAAAAATTATGAAAAAAATAGTGCCTGAGAATAGCATCCATATTATATTAGCATTATCCTTTTTCACCACCTCTCTGAATTATTCCCAATTTTTTTTTGCATAGTAAAAGACAATACACTATTTATTGAATATAATTAATAAAATTTACTAAATTTTTTGTATACATTACACAAATTTAAATATTTTTATATGACATCTTCATTATAAAAGAATAAACTATTCTCAAGTTATACATGCATTATATCAACTCACATGCATCAAATAAATTGATTATACTTTACATTGATAAAAAGAAAATACAAAGAGTTGGAAATAATTGAAATAATAGTGATTGAAAAGTTCAAAAAATCAATTGAAATACAGCCATCACTGAAGATCTCTCCAAAAAAGAGCTTTGGATCCTGTCCAAAATGTGTTGCTAACATTCATCCAAAAATGCTGTACTGTAAAATTCTGAGCCACAAAGGATCACCAAAAAGCGTCCCCACAATGATTCCTCTTTTGCTCAATCAATTCTTTTGGTGGCTGACCTCATCACACGAGGTCGCCACTCAACAAAACCCAAGACCTTTCATAGAAAAAAAAAAATAAAAAAAAGTAGGATGAGTTAATCTACGTTCACACAAATATCCTACGCAATTTTACTGCGTCACTGTACTAGGACAACTGTAGAGATGCAAATGCAAATTTATGGGTGGCAATGAGCTGGCTTGATCCGAGTTAGGTTGTAGCTCAGCTTGTTTATTCTGGATCGAATTACAGTCGAGCGAGCTGAACTTAGGACATCTGAGTTAAAACCTCAGCTTGAAATCGTGACCAGCTAGCTTGATCTAGCTCACGAGCTGATGAGCTGGCTCGCTAGGTCTAAATGGATCTTGTTATAAGAATAAAATAATTTTCTACAAGCTTTTTGGATCGAACTGAACCAAGTTGAATCAAGCTAGACAGTATAAAATGTACACAAATTCATACAAATTCACAAATTGATGCTTAGCCGGTCTAGCTCGCGAGCTGGCGAGCAAGCTAAGCCCCAGTTTAAACTCGTTAATTCTGGACCGAGCTAGTGGTGAGCTGGCTCGTTAACAACTAGATCCAATAACAAGGGAATCTGATACGAGTCACGATCAAACCACGAGCTACGAGCTTTTTTGCCACCCCTAGATGCAATTGCATTTTCTTTTTAAGTTTTTAATTATTTGATTGCTCAAAAATCAAACCTGTAATCAAGTCAGTGTTATTATAGGGTAAAACCTCCACGTCCTCCTCTTTTTTTATTTATTTTAAAATTTTATAGCAGCGTTTTGCAATTTTAATTTGAGGAAGTATTTTTTTTTTTTATGATGATATTGAAACAATTAATATCAATTCTGAATAATTATCATCCAACTATTAATTTCTATTAATGCGTTAACTTTTAGGTGAGAAATGAATATAATTCTCATGAATTTTAATTAACTTCTATTCATCCTTTATAAATTTTACCGATATTTTACTATTTTTTGTTGTTGTTGATAAAAGTGGCTTAACACCACCAATTTCATCACTCCAACAAAACCTACAAAATTAAAATTTTGGCAAGCTGATACCAGTCAACAATCCAACAATACATAATCATACCAACAAAAAAAAACAATAGAGGCCCACAACAAAAGTAGTTCTCTAATTTTGTGTATAGTATAAAAACAATTTTATTAAATTTTATTGGTTTTAAGAAGTCTTTCTTATTGGAACAAAAAATATCATAAATAAATACATATAAAATATATTTGCAGGAATGAACTGGCCAAGGATATAAAATTTCAACAAGCTCCAAGAAAACTGACTAAAAGCTTTGATTCTCCAATCTACAGTACAGATTTTCTTTTATATTATGTTTTATTAATGATTGGAATAATTGTACGAGGTATCCGAAGGATAGTGTTTCAATTCATCAATAAAATAGGGGGGAAAGGAATCCTATGAGCTGTTTTATTTTTGTAAGTAGAACATTCAAGAACAATCATCAAAGATTTAATTTATACACTGAGAAGGAGAGAAATTTTGCATTTGCTACTCAAATATTATAAGATACTAGAGTAGAACTAGGGTGTTCTTAAGTTGATCAAGCTCCTTGATGAACTTAAATATAAAATCCGTTAAATCGGTTTTAAATGATGAATTTGAACTGTTAAAACCCGTCTATCTTACAAGTGATGCGTACACATGTGAAAATTTTAAATATTCGAATTAATTTAGTATAAAGTCAAGCGGTCAAAATTAGAAGGTTAATAAATTAATTTTAATGCATTCATTTTTTAAACGTTTTTTTGACCTTTTCACTCTATGCAAAATTAATTTTTTTTACATGTAGATGTATCACTTGTAAAGTAGACGGGTTTCAACGGTTTGAATTTGTTATTTGGATATGATTTGCTAGGTTTTAGACTGAAGTTCACCAAAAGGCCTGGTAAACTTAAGAACACCCTAGTTCTACTCAAGATGCTGTACATATCCATTTTGCCTAGAAATTTATCTGTTACAAAAACTATAATATTATAAATATCATATGATAATATTTTAATCAATTTATACCTGAAATTTAATGTTCTTAACTAACACTAGTGATCAAACTATAGGGCTGCAAACGAATCAAACCGAGTCGAACTTATTCAAGTTTGAATTTGAGTTTAAATAAGATTCAAACCGAACTGGTTTGATTTGTTTTAGAACGAATTAATTTTGAATTGAATTAATTACGAACTACAAATTTTTTTGGCAGCCCTAGTTATCCCGATAATTTATGCATTAGTTTTCTTCTCGCGGAACAAAATTCATATGATTTTCTTTTACCTTTTACGAATTCACATTGATGGATTATGAGCCAGCTCAAGATTCCCTTACCTTTTATGCTGCTGGATTGATTAAAATCATGGCATGAACCTAGTCAGATGGAACTTATTTCACTGTTAATTTGTTACGCTGCTGAAATATTTTTCTATTATAAGTTACCACTATATTAACAATTTTGAGCTTTGATATAAGTTTGATTAATTCCTACATTATTAAAGATTGATGGTTAAATCCATTAGTTGCATTATTTGAGATTCAAACCTAAATAGTCTGCAAATCAATTTCGAACGAATTATACCTAGTTTGAGTTTAATTTGAATAAGATTCGAACTGAATTGGTTTGATTTGTTTTAGATTTGAATCGAATTAATTGCGAACTTTTTTCAAATCAAACTCAAATCGATTCATGAACTACGAACTTTTTGTGCAGCCATAGATCATAGGCTGTGATTGAGGCCTTTAAAGATAAGTGTAGATGTATTAATTACTTCATTATTTATTATAAGTAGAGTTAGGTTGTTTTTGAGCTTACTAAGTTTCTTAATGAGCTTAACACAAAAATTTATCCGACTTAAAAGTGTTACATTTACATATCAAATTTATAAAATTTTGAAATAATTTAGTATAAAGTCAACGACAAAAATAATGATGAAAATGGATGCATTAAAATTAATTTATAAACTTTTTTTTGACCTCTTGACTTTGTACTAAATTAATTTGAAAAGAAAAGTGTTTAAATGCTTCTTCATTTATTGTTCCTCCATCATGCCTCCATTTCTTAAATTTTCTAATAACAAAAATTCTAAAATTTATATGTCAAAATAAAACAGTTGGATTTGACTATATTATGATTTTATATGAATTAATAAGTTAATTAAATAATCAATGTTCATAATTTATCCAATCCGGTTTATTTTTTATAAGCTCTTGATACTAATACAAACAAAATCAAAATGTCATGATCTTTTACGTGTTTATAGAGAAAAAGATATTAATCATTCACCAATTTTATTTTGACATTTAAGTTTTAAATTATGCATCTCTTTGAGAATTTATAAATTATGTATGCAAATACATCACTCTTTGAGTAAATTATTTTCAATGGTTTGAATTCTTGTTGGAAGTTAATTTAATAGATTTTGATCGTGCTTTCACTAGTGTGATAATAAGAGTTTGAATTCACGTGGATCTCTATTTTGTGAAAAAAAAAAAATCTCGCGAGAAAGGGGAGGTAATACAATTGGCTAAGAAAATGTCTTAGAATTATTATACCCAAAGATCGAGAATTCGATTCCCTCTCACGAACCTTGGTAGCTACTACCAAGTTTTCAAAAAAGAAAAAAAAAATCTCGCGCTTTTAACTTTTCCAAAACTAAACATAATATAATTAAATAAAAATATAACAATCCCATTAATTATGCCTAACAGTCTAACACAATTGACTAAAATGCTCATTCTCACGTGGAAGAACCATGTTTGGATTCCAACTTCAGATATAATTAATTTAGAAAATAGAGAGTTGAACCATTTCTTTCCTTCAAAAATAATAATTCCAACAGTTTTTATTGACTTATAATAAGAAAAATAAGTTTTCCATGTAAATCTTTTCTATATACAACATACCAATATAGAAAAAATATTTTTATTTTTTTATTTTTTAAGACAATCTTGCTACCAGGATTTAACTTATTTGAAACACACCAAACTTACTCAAATTAACTTAATTTTTGTAGTGCAATCAATTGGAATTAACATCATAATTAGTTCATAGTAATAAATAATCATTAAAAAAATAAATATGAACTACTGAATAGAATTTATTAAAAAAAAACATGAATGTTCCTCCATAATCATTCTTATAATAAACATGCTCACGTATACATACATAATATCATAATATCAATATTAAGTATAAAATATTGATATTATTTTTTCTCAAAAAAGTAATATCAATATTTAGTATAAAATAGTAGAAAACAGATGGTACATATATAATCACCACCACATGATGACGACGTCATTGGTTTCCGTGCCTCCATCGATAGCCGCAACCGGACCTACATATCACAACTAATCTTGTAAAAGCTCATCTCTACCGTCAAAATTATCAATCCAACGGTTGAGATAACTTCTCCGAGCCTATTTGAAACCGTACCTTCTCTCTCTCATACATCTCCGATCCCGCGCGTATTCTCTTATCATTGGCTGTCGCTTCGGTAGAAAGATTCTCTCACAACCTCCTTCCCTTCCCAAATCGCTCTCTATCTGATCTGATAACGAAGTGCAACTTCTCTTTTTCTCCATTGATTTGATTCAGTGTTTTAGTGATTGATTGATTGATATCAAATTCGGAGTCGAAGGAATTAGCCATTACACGAAATCTGGTCAGATCAAAACCCTAAATCTGGTGGATATGGAACAAAATGCGATGGATGAGTACTGGATCGATGAAGGAGGATTGGATGGCGACTTGCGGTGTGCTCTTGAGGGATTTTGTGGAACAGGTCCAATCGGGTATTGCAATCGGACTTTTTGCTTCTTGTTATAGTGCGATTATTTTGTTTGTTGGAAAAAAAAGGTTGAATTTCGGGTAAAATTTTTTCCTTTCATTTTCAGAGTGGAATTTGAAGAGGCTTATAATGAAGTTTGTGGTGTGGAGCAAGCTTGCTCTAGGAAAAGGTAAATTTCATTTTCTTAATTTTTTTTGTGCGAAGTAGTAGGTCAAACCGTCAAAGTAGACTTCTATAATTTTAGTAAAATATTTTGAACAAATGAGATCTTAGAAAGATGAAGAACATTGAAGAAGAAAAGGCAGTCGATGCTTTACTTAGTGCTTTTAGTTGTAATTTTTTGGATTTTTTTTTTCATGAATTGTACAGATTTCTTGAGTTGAAACTTGAAAGTTGAGGAGGGTTTGCATTAGGCTTGACTTGATTCAGATTTGACCCTGAGAAATGCCTGTTAGGTGCCAGAAAAAAGGAACTTAGTCATTTAAGAATAAAGTTGCAATTAGGTTTTCTTTTGGAAAAAATGATCCAACTACAACTTTTCTGTGACAAATTCAGGTTTGAAGAGATTCTCTACCTTTTCCTCTGAAACAGACTGCTGTCTAAGTTATTCTTGTTACAAATAGCAATTGTTATGAGCTTTTTTTTTTTTTTTTTTTGAAGGTTGGCTTAGAGCCAACAAATATATTAATAAGAAATAGTTATTTACAAAGATTATTACGAGCTTCAAAGTTGTACAACAGTTTTTTCTTTATCTTGTTAAAATTATAGTGGGGACTCTTCATGTAATTACTTTTGAATTTAGTAACTTAATTTTTCAGGACAAGGGATGAGTCTGGCCCAGGAACCAAATCTAAGGCTTGTCGAGAGAAAATGAGACGAGACAAGTTAAATGAGCGGTAATCTCACTTTTTTATCACAGAATCATGTGTGCATTCCAAAAATTATTCTGCATAACCTGAAAGAGGAGGATGTTTGCATCTTTATTTTTTATTTTCTATGCATGAGACATTTAGGTATGACCAGGGAATTCAGTCCATTGAATATATGAACTAAACCACACAAATTGATTCAATTGTAGGTTTGTGGAGCTCAGTACTGTCCTTGATCCGACTCGACCACCTAAATCAGATAAAGCAACACTTCTCAGTGATGCGGCACGTATAGTGGTGCAGCTCAGAAATGAAGCCCAAGAAATGAAAGAGTCTAATGAAAAGCTTGAAGAGGCAATTAAAGATCTCAAGGTAATTACCACACAAGATGGTACCAGTACAGTACCATTTGTTGTTTCCAGAATTAATCGTTCATTCTTTTCTGTGAACACTGGGAGCAATCAGTCTATTCTAACAGAATATGTAAATAGCACCTGATTTATCATATTTGCAATACCTCATCAATATATTGGGTGAATTCACAAACCTGATTGTATCTAGTACTTGCTCAGTACTAGTACACCAAGTGTCTCTTTTCAGATTCAGTTGCTTCTTTTGCCTTATTTGACATGGAAATCATATGTCTAGGTGGAAAAGAATGAACTAAGAGATGAAAAGATGAGGCTAAAAGCCGACAAGGAGATGTTAGAACAGCAAGTGAAAGTACTGACAACAGCACCTCCTACAGGGTTTATGCCTCATCCAATGGCATTTCATCCAACAATTGCCCATTCAGCTCCTCCATTTACCCCTATCAATGGTCACTCCCCGGGTATCAAGCCCGCAACCCATTTTGGCCCGTACCCACAAATGGCCATGTGGCACTGGCTACCTCCTGGTATTACTGACACGACACAGGATGCCAAACTCTTCCCTCCAACTGCATAGATCTAAGAGATTCTTAATCTGATAATAATTGACCAGATTTCCTTCTCGCAAATATTTTAGTATGATTTTTGTGCTGGAAGAGTTCAATGCAAGTTGTAAGCTCTTAAGCTGCTTGTGTGTCACATATTAGTTAGATTAATTTTGTCACATATTCGATTTTGTATCCTTGGAGTGTTAGTTGAAACTGTTAATTTGGGAGAGTATTGAAATTGCTATGGTGCTAACTTTAGGGTCAAATCTTGAATTTTCAAAATTCTACATGGCTAACTGGAGCTGTTTCTTATAATTCAAGCATCCAAATCCAGTAGGATTATAAAATCTTGTATGTAATTAAAACTTTATTTTATTCATTGGATGTGGAGAAGGATTACAAGACAAATTAAATGCCAATTAAGGTGAAATCAATTGCACAAATAGAACAGTCTATCTCCAGAGCTTTACCTAAACATTTGTTACAGAAAAATAACTTTTTATTGGACGATGAACAGCACTTCAAACTTCCAATCAAAGAAATTGGAATTATAAAATGACAAAAATAAAAAAACAAAAAGTAACAAGGAAAAAACATTATTCTTATTCCCTCGTTAAATTATTGGATTGATAAAGAATTACTTCACTCTTTAGTTGATCCCCTCTACGCTATATATACAGACTGGACTTGTACAATACCACAAGGAACTAAGACTGGCTTGTACAATACCACGTGGAACAAGGCCCAGATATTTTGATTGTTTGACTGTTCAATTCAAGAGCCCCACACGTCACAACAGTAAAAAAATATCAAACTCTCTGTTTGGGAAAATAAAAAGCTTTCTTCCAATAAGGGCCGGAAAATGACAATTTTTGGAAAACAGACCGATAGGCTGGCCCGCCCCGACCCGGTCTAATGAAATCATAGGTTCGGTTTGGTTCCACTCCCACCTCGGTTGGGTCGGGCTCATCATTTACTTTATCTTACCCGACTCAATCGACCTTGAATTTAATGAGGTTGAATTTATTTTTCTAAAAATAACGGGGTTCTTGGGGTCTCGAATGTAATTAATTATTAATCTAGATAAACAAGCATAAACTTATTATTTACGTTTAATTGTACACTGAAATATTTACTTATTTGACACCTAGTAGGCTAGTACCACTGTATCAAGTAGTCACAAGATTCGTGAATTAAATTCGAATAATTCATTTTTTTTGTGATGTTGAACCGAATATCAAATTATTCAGTTGACTGAACTTCGACTGAATTAAACTCGAGTAATTCACAAATTTTTTCCAAATTTTATGAATTATTCGCTAATTTTTCTCAAATTTTTTCCATAACAATTTTTTTTTAATTTTTTCTTTTTTGTTCTTATAAGACTAAGATCTATAATCTGAATAATTTTAAATTATTTTTAAATTATATCTTAATTATTTTCGGATTACAAATTTTTGACCTCGCTAAATAATTCATTTATTACTATAGTACCAAGTGAAGTGACAACCAAACGAGTCTCCGTGCGCAACTGAAGCTTTTGGCGCCATAAATTAGGCTTTTTTTTTCTTATTTAGTTTCGTCTCTTACACTTTCCTTCCTAGCCACAACTCTCCTTCTCTCTATTTTATTTCCACCACCACACAAAAAAATTAAAAGAAAACAAAGCTCCTCTCCATTCACTGTTGAAAATACGCCGAGTCTTCTCCCTTTCCAGGGGGGTCATTGCAAGAAGGTTTTCGTTCCAATTTCCATGCTATTGTCGAGAGGTTGAGATTTCACCTCTGCTGTTGATTTATTTAGCTCTTTTACTTCTGTCCATAGATTTATTATCACTTCCATTTCTCCTATTTTATATGGATTTCTGGATTTTTTTTTTTTTTTGCAAATACAGAGCTGAAATTGTTATTTAATCTGAGAGCATGACAAGTGTTTTGCCGAGTCATCCAACTAGCCGACCGATTCGAATACAAAAAAGATCCTATGGAGGCCAGTCAAATAAGCTGAGATTGTTGTGTCTACCTAGATCATCTTTTGCTAATGGGAGGAAACTTGTCAGTCTTCAACAGAAGTCTCCGTATGACGTTCTCCTACTAAGAGCAGTAAGCAATGGATCTACTGGTGAAGGATCCAGTGATGGTGAAGATGAAGATCAGGAAAAAAGCGACAAAGAAGAGGTAAAAAGGGTTCCATTTTTTATGCTAGTTTTGTTGAATTAGTGAATTTGTCAGTGTATATTGTCGACAAAAAAATGGATGTAAAAATGAAATGTACCAATTTATGACTTTTTGGTGCAACTAGTGTGGGTATATTGATGACAAATTCTATACATTAGAGTTAAATTAGAAAATTAAGGTACCAAATTTAGGCAAAATCAGGGATAATGGCAACAATTGCGGGCAAAATTTCCTAGCTTTCATTTAGTTGCTAGTTATACTGGTAAAAATGTTCTCAAATTAAATATCTACCGATCTCTCTGATTATAGCTAATTGACAATATATAGCTTCTGATATTTCAATTGAATAAGCAAATAGAAACAGCTTTTAGTAGTTTGCACTTTTAGGTTAATTATGGGATATCTCGAGAAGACTTGGAGAGAATGGTTGGAGCTGATGATTTAAAATTTAGCGGCTTAGATCTTGCTAATCTTATAAGGGAAAAATATGGAAGGTCATATGATGTTCAGCTTATAAGAAAGGTGGTTAATATTTCTTTTACCTTTCTTTCATTTTCATAGGCCAAAAATTTAGGCAAACCAGGGATTAACATTCTGAATTCCAAATTGTCCATATTTTGACAAAATTGGGGATATATCAAGGATTATTTGCAAAAATTTCCTTTGTTAATGGTACCAAATTGGTCTCATATAAGTTCAATGACATTATTGATTTATTGAGCAATTACTTGACTTAAATTGGTCATTTTGGGGAATTTCTATGGGTCTAGTCAGACCAGTACCAGTCAGCACTAGCAGTTCTGCAGTATTTGATTCGCAATTTTCTATTTGAGCTTTAGGCATGTAATTCCTTGTATTTATTGGTAACAGGAGTTCATGGGAAGAAACCTACTAGCAATGAATGTGATGTGGAAGTACAGAGAACAAGTAATTTTTATGCTTCGTAAATTTTCATTTATCTTGGGCTAAATATTTTCATTCTCTCTAAATTGGTTGTTCTGCACTGAGAGTAATACAGACCCATAAAAAAAAAATATAGTACTATTTGACAGTCTTGGATATTTTTGGTACTAGTGTCTAGTAGGTTAACTGATATGTACTATTACAATCTTTGATTTTTGGATGACAAATTGACAATGGTTAGTTTTGCGCAAAAGTCCCTTAATTTTTTATTGCTTCATTTTTTCTTGGATATTTTCTGTTTTGTTGGACCACAAGATAAATTACACCTTACCATTTTTGGTCTAGCTTTAAATTTGCCTGAATTGAATCCTAACTGCACCATGCTTTCTCATTTGTTGCAGAGATCATTTCCATTGAGTGAAGAGGAGTACATATTGAGGCTCGATGATGTGGCAAATAATCTGAAATGTTGGGGTGCTGTCTCTCATGTACAAAGTAGTCTCGCAAAAACGAAAGAGAGGCCTCGAATCGGAAAAGTAATTTCTCAATTTTTTTAACTAATTTTATGATTTATTTCTCACTAAATAATTATTATAACACATCCTCTTAAAAATAAATAACCAAATACTTGGTAATCCTTTTTTTTGTTTACAAGTGTGGGTTTTCTTACTGAAGGAAAAATATGTCCTTTACTGACTTAAATGTATATTTTTCTTCTTCTTAATTTGACTTATTTTAGTCTGGTAACTGTAGATATCAAGAGCATTGAGCCAGTGAAGATTATTATTTGAGTGTGTTTCTTTTCATGTGTCATTAAAGATATAAAAAAAAATTATGATTCAAATGGCTGTGGAATGGCACACCATAGAATTATATAATTAATGGTACCTAGGTTACACATTACTCATTACTTGCCAGAAAAAAATGTTTTAGTCCTGACCTCTTTAAGATTTGCTGCTCTGACAGGCTGTAAGCATTTTCATAGACATGGATGAATCGGGCGGGCGATCAAGAGAATGGATATACAAATAAATCAATATTATGAAAATTAGATGTCAGCAAAATGCCATCAGAAGATATCATACAAAGTGCTTCAATCTATAAACAAAAGCAGTCTCCAGGCCTAAGGTGCCTAATTTCTGGCACAATGCACAAAATTCTGACACTATTATGTCAGTTTGCATTGTAAATTGTATTCTTTGTCTAATCTTTCTGCAATACATATGGCGACTTTTTGGCATGCTTTCTGTGTTTTGTGGATGCAAATACCCGAGATATAATCAATATTTCAAGGTTGATAAATTAAAATTAATGCTATGGGGCTGCTAATATCAATATTATTATTACCACACAAGTTTAGTACCTTCACTGAAGTAATAAACTAATAAACATTGCTAATTTTCATATTATTGTCGGGTAATTGTACTACAATCTCCACACATAACTACTTCCATTTTTGTAACATCAGAAGTGACATTACCAATTGTACACAACTCGGAAAAAGAAAATAAAAACTTGTAAAAATTTATTCCAGCAGGATTTGAACATCGCTATTATCATGTAGGCATGTGTATACAAGTGTGCAGAGCTGTTTCAGCTTAGGCAAGCAAAGGCTCCTTATTCCTGGTATTAGAATTACCATGTAAATGCTCTTGGGTCGCCAAATAAGCCTCCATAGCTGAATTCTTTTCATCATTGTCTTTGAATCTTATTCTTCTGCCATGACCTGTAAAAATATTAAAAAAGATTTTTTTAGTAGAGTAAAGAGCTCGTAATGTTTACACTGTACCATTTGGGTGTAATTGGCCTCGACATCTACATAGTTCTCAAATAAATTTCTAAATTGTTCTTAAAACCTTTTAAAATACTCATAATTTATATACCCACTCTTTGATATGCATAGCACATTGTGATAAGGAAGCAAACTTACCAGGGAGAATCCAGTTGAAATTCAGGTCTAATAACTTCCTCACGCTATCTAGTTGCAGGATATCTGTACTCAATTCATGCAAAATGAGTTAAAAAACAAAGATCAAAACAATAGCGTTTTAATACTTTCAACAAATGTAGGCTAGTCAGATGAATTATTTACTGATCTCTTACCCGATTGCTTGTTGTAAATAAGAACCATGTCGAGATCACCGGTTTCTCCTGATATACAGAGATGGTCTCCTGTGAATAAAACCTTCATTGGTCTATAATACAAACACACTGAACCCTGCACAAAATAATTCAAGAACAACATACAGTGAAACTCAAGTATTTGCATGTGCTGTATCTTTTGAGAAAACACACTTAATTTCCTCCTTGTGTTATAAAAAATGGTCTTACATCGGTATGACCTGGTGTATGGACAAGCTCAAAGTCGGAACCAATGGTCCATGGACCATTTCCATGCAGCTTTCTCTCTACATCTTCAGTTCTATATTCCACCTGTTTTGATTGAATAAAAAATTCATCATCTATTTCATAAAATTAGAGAAAATTGTTCCATACCAAGTTGTATGGATTGTATTAATAAGGCAGATAGTAACAGTGCCAATACCAAAAAGTGAATTAAGATCAAGTAAGAACAAATGTTGCCATCTTATGGTAGTACGATAAAGGAACGGTACAAGTACTTACATCTCCTATATGCATAATCCTCTCACATTTAAACCGCTTGGCCCACTTGTCATGCTCTGCTATATCATCCCTGACATAATAAATTTGGTCTGATCATACTTAATTTAAATTTCAGTAATTAGGAAAGATGTCTAAAAATCACAATTAATTTCTTTATTTTATCATACTTATGAGTCAGGAACAGGTAGCGGACCCCACCAAGTATGTCGATCTCGCGAGCCAATATCTCTGTGTATTTCGGACTGAAATATAAATGACAAAATTAAATGAAATTGCATTTTGTTTGTTTTTTTGCTTTTGACAGTTTGAAATTTTAATTAGCACTTACACGTCCACCATTATGTTTCCTTCAGGGTGAGAAATAAAGTATGGTGCAGCCCCATAAGATTTCTCAGAGTGGTAACCACAGTGATAAACTCCCTGAAAATAAATAATTAAAATTTAAACTCAGGTGAAAAAATATTTTTTATTTTCAAAAAATGAAAATCAAGTAGTAGAAACACACAGGAATGTCAATTTCGTCGATAGGCAGAGGAAACGTCTTGTTCACCTCGACTACCTCCTTCATCTTCTTTTCAGTATGAATTGAATTTGTTGGACAAGAAAGTAAAGCCTGCACAAAACAAATTAGAAATTAAAAAAAAAATTGCTTTAGAAATTACAATTAAAATAAGAGATTTCAATCATCACTTCTTTAGTCCAACTAAAGGAGAAAATTAACCTGCAAAGCCTTGATATTTTCATCTTTCGAAGCCGGCTGCTTTGTTACAGCCGACATTTTATCAATCCTTGCAAAGAAGTCCTAAAAATAAGAAACATATATCAATTTGAATGTCTAGAAACAATTCTCTTGATAAAAATGAGAGAAAAGTACATACAGGAGCCATCCATCGGCAAGTGTCACAATCGATACATGTATGATCTGCAAACAATTAATTAAACACAGATATAAGAAAGATGGCACGCCACTTGTTTGATAAAATGCCAAACCGTAATACAAAGAGAAAAGAGAGATTTTGCTCTTCTCACCAACGAAGAAGTTCCCTTCCACATTCTGTGGTCTCCTCTCCTTAGCGGAACCCGTACCGGCCGCGACAACAAGCCGGAATCGAGCAGCGTTCCGTACGTTCCGGCCAGAGCGGGACGGAACGAGAGGCTGGTATCTTGGTCGAAGAAGAGATCCTGTGAGAGCAAGTGCCATGGTTAAATGTTTTCCTTTTCGTTTACAAGTGAAGCTGAGAGCCTGAGATATATATAAGCGGCGAGCAGAGAGAGGATTAGTAACGCCAAGTTTACTTTTTTTTTGACTAATCGACCACTGACGTGGGCCCCACTGGACTGGTTTATTATTAGGCCGAGAAAATTGAAATCAGATCCTATAAACTAAATTAAATTTTGAATTTAGATCTGAACTGTCCGATCGGTTTCGGCACGATTATTACAGCGATACTGTGCATTTAACCTCGGGTCGGATTTGATCGGACGGTCTGGATTCAAACATGGAAAAAGTTTGGAGATGAATAGTTATCTGCAAACACCTGTTAAGCCAAATGGAATCCAAATATCCAACACTGATACGATCAGCCATTCACACGAGTGCGTGTCCTCTGAGGTATCTCAACTTTTGCGTGACTGACCTGTACGGTGCCTATTTGGGGATAGCGCAGGGGCCAGCATTACTTGAGCTTTGATATTCATGCAGAACGTATTTGAATGGTTGAGATTTTCCAGAAAGTAACGTAAAATATGAATTATCTCAGAGAATGCAAATTCCGTTCACACCGTAAAAGAGAGCGAGTGAAGCGAGTCGCGACTGAAGAGCAGATGATCTCAATCGCTGCTGACGAAGCTTTGTCGGAGAGGTCCGTCAAATCGAGATCCAGCACGATCTTACCGCAAAGATTGATTAATTACAAAAAAAAAAAATTACATAATTAATATGATATATATATATATATATATTCGTATTCAGATGAGAGACATATTAATATGATATCCATGAACAAAATATATATTATAATTCTAAATTTATTTATTTTCATCTATTTTTCAATTCTTTTATCGAAAATTTCATGAGAGAGCTTAAAAAGATCCTGTGAGGGCAAGTGCCATGGTTAAAATATTTTCTTCTTCGTTTAGAAGTGAAGCTGAGATATATGTAAGCGGCGAGTAGAGGATCGCATTTGAGAAACACTTTAGTTGGGGAACAGACGAACGGCGAGTCAGTGAGACAAACTCTTTAACTTTGTTTGACTAATTGACCACTCACGTGGCCCTCACTGGACTGGTTTGTTAGATCTGAACCGTCCAATTTGTTTTAGCACGATATTGCAGATTTGCAGGGATACTGTGCATTTCATCGCGGGTCGGATTTCCTCGGATTCTGATCGGACGGTCTGGATACAAACTTGAGTTATTGTTGGGGTCCGAACCCGGAATAATCGGTGATCAAATGGAATCCAAATATCAAGTACTGATCCGATCAACGTTCACACCGTAAAAGAGAGCAAGTCAAGCGACTGAACTGTGAAGAGTGAACAGCAGATGGTTCTCAAATCTCATCCGCTGCTGACGAAAATTTAACGGAGAGCTCTGTCAAATCGAGATCCAGCACGAATCTTACGTAAAGATCGGACGGTTTAGCTGCTCATCAAATCAAACTTGGTCTGATAATCATCGAAAAGCCTCCGCTTCCAAAATGAATATTGTTTGACGATGATTAATTTTTGTTATTAAATTGGTCAGGTCCTGGTACGAGTGTGCTAACTCGTATAGTCGTATGGCTGGTTGTACGTACAAGTGGGCTAACGACATGTACCCCTACAATCTTTTTAGTTTTAATTGGGTCCGTAATATTGTTATAAAAAAATGTACATTTAAACTGATTAATTGACCGATTAGTCATTGACGGTGATCAAATTGTTATGTATTTTTTCAAATTATATCTGATTATTTATAAATAATTATTTGATAGCATCTTGTCCGTTCAACAAATACATACTGCTATTTATAATGCTAAATCTGAATGAGAATGTTATGGATTTATTTTATTCATTTAGTTTGCATTGTATTTGATAAGTTGATATAGATAAAACTCATTCTTGTTAACTCATTCTTGACAATCGAATAGGGCCGAAATGTTTTGGAGCTGTCCCTCGTGTAAGAAGAATTCACATCCCCTCAAGTTACCTGACTGATGACAATTACAATCGGACGGTTATTTTAGCCTGACACGGATCTCAAAATGACCCTCTACAGTCTCTATAGGAACCGGATTGAGTTTGATCCGGCTGAGAATAATCTAACCCGTCAATTTTAATTTGCTTGAGTCAGGTACCTGGGAGGATACGGATTCATGTACGAAATAGTCTCACAAATATTAAAGAGAGGCCTGACTGACATGGTGATAGGGGATGTTTGTTGGGTTCGATTTATTTGGTTTTCAACAGAAATGAAAACAAAAAAAAAAAATTGAATTAAACGGTTTGGTTTTTGTGTTTAAATGAATTGGTTTGGTTGAATTTTTGAATTACTTTAATTTAGACTTTTCAAAATAAAAAAGACTAAACCGACTGAACTCTATATCGTTCTAATCCATGCTTCAATCTAGAAACGAAGGCAGTCTCCACTCTAGGCCTAGCTGCATAACGTGCCTGATTTGTGGCACAATGCTCCTTTGTTTTGACAATGCACAAAATTCTGATACTATTATGTCAGTTTGCATTGTAAATTGTATTCTTTGCCTAATGTTTCTACAATACATATGGCGAGATATAATCAATATTCCAAGGTTGATAAATAAAAATTCATGCTATGGTGCTGCTAACATCAATATTATTAAACCTTCACTGAAGTAATAATCATTGCTAAATTTCATATTATTCTCGGGTGATTGTACTACAATCTCCACTCATACTTCCAGTTTAGTAACATAAGAAGTGACATTCCCATTTGTACACAACTACAAGAAAAGAAAGGAAATAAAAAAGCACACACACACACACGTCTGCAGGCTTGCACTACTAATATATTTCTGCTACTGCCTACATCTCTAAAGAGAATTTATTCTGGCAGGATTTGAACATCGATATTTATCATGTAGGCATGTTTCTTAGGCAAACAAAGGCTCCTTGTTCCTGGTATTAGAATTACCATGTAAATGCTCTTGGGTCGCCAAAAAAGCCTCTATAACATAATTCTTTTCATCATTGTCTTTGAATCTTATTCTTCTGCCATGACCTGTAATGGAAAAAAAAAATTTAAAGGGTAGTGTAAATAGCTTGTACCATTTGCATATAATTGGCCTCGACATCTACAAAGTTCTCAAATAAATTACTAATTTGTTCTTAAAACATTTTTAAATACTTCTGATTTTTATACTCACTTTTTGAAATAAGAATTGTGATAGAGAAGCAAACTTACCAGGGAGAATCCAGTTAAAATTCAGGTCTAATAACTTCCTCACGCTATCCAGTTGCAGGCTAACTGTACTCAATACATGCAAAATGAGTTAAAAAAACAAAGATCAAAACATTTCATGCAAAACGAATTATTTATTGATCTCTTACCTGATTGTTGGTTGTAAACAAGACCCATGTCGAGATCACCAGTTTCTCCTGATATACAGAGATGGTCTCCTGCGAATAAAACCTTCATTGGTCTATAATACAAACACACTGAACCCTGCACAAAATAATTCAAGAACAACATACAGTGAAACTTATGCATTTGCATGTGCTGTATCTTTTGAGAGAACACACTTAATTTCCTCCTTGTGTTATAAAAATTGGTCTTACTTCGGTATGGCCTGGTGTATGGACAAGCTCAAAGTCAGAACCAATGGTCCACGGACCATTTCCATGCAGCTTTCTCTCTACATCTTCAGTTCTATATTCCACCTGTTTCAATTGAATCAAAAATTCATCATCTATTTCATAAAATCAGAGAAAATTGTTCCATCTTATGATAGTAGCAGTGCCAATACCAAGAAGCGAAATAAGATCAAGTAAGAACAAAAGTTTTCATCTTATGGTAGTACGATAAAGGAATGGTACAAGTACTTACATCTCCTATATGCATAATCCTCTCACATTTAAACCGCCTGGCCCACTTGTCATGCTCTGCTATATCATCCCTGACATAATAAATTTGGTCTGGTCATACTTAATTTGAATTTCAGTAATTAGGAAAGCTGTCTAAAAATCACAATTAAATCATACTTATGAGTCAGGAATAGGTAGCGGACCCCACCAAGTATGTCGATCTCGCGAGCCAAGATCTCTGTGTATTTCGGACTGGAATATAAATGAAAAAATTAAATGAAATTGCATTTTGTTCGTTTGCTTTTGACAGTTTGAAATTTTAATTAGCACTTACACGTCCACCATTATGTTTCCTTCGGTGTGAGAAATAAAGTATGGTGCAGCCCCGTAAGATTTCTCAGAGTGGTAACCACAGTGGTAAACTCCCTTGAAAATAAAAAATTAAAATTTAAGCTAAGGTGAAAAAAATATTTTTATTTTAAAAAATGAAAATCAAGTAGTAGAAACACACAGGAATGTCAATTTCGTCGATAGGCAGAGGAAACGTCTTGTTCACCTCGACTACCTCCTTCATCTTCTTTTCAGTATGAATTGAATTTGTTGGACAAGAAAGTAAAGCCTGTACAAAACAAATTAAAAATAAAAAATAAAAATAAAAAAAAAAAACAAAAAAAAAACAGAGAATTTGCTTTAGAAATTAGAATTAAAATAAGAGATTTCAATCATCATTTCTTTAGTCCAACAAAAGGAGAAAATTAACCTGCAAAGCCTTGATATTTTCATCCTTTGAAGCCGGTTGCTTTGTTACAGCTGACATTTTATCAATCCTTGCAAAGAAGTCCTAAAAATAAGAAACACATATCAATTTGAATGTCTAGAAACAATTCTCTTGATAAAAATGAGAGAAAAGTACATACAGGAGCCATCCATCGACAAGTGTCACAATCGATACATGTATGATCTGCAAACAATTAATTAAACACAGATATAAGATGACACACCACTTGTTTGATAAAATGCCAAACAGTAATACAAAGAGAAAAGAGAGATTTTGTTCTTCTCACCAACGAAGAAATTCCCTTCCACATTCTGCGGTCTCCTCTCCCGAGCGGAGCCGGTACCGGCCGCGACAACAACAAGCCGAGATCGAGCAGCGCTCCGTTCGTTCCGGCCTGAGCGGGACGGAACCAGAGGCTGGTATCTTGGTCGAAGAAGAGATCCTGTGAGAGCAAGTGCCATGGTTGAATGTTTTCTTCTTCGTTTACAAGTGAAGCTGAAATATATATATAAGCGGCGAGCAGAGAGAGGATCGTATTTGAGAAAGATTAAGTTGGGGACAAGTTTACTTTTTTGACTAATCGACCACTGACGTGGGCCCCACTGGACTTTTTATTAGGCCGGGAAAATTGAAATCAGATCCTAATAAAGTAATCTAAATTTTGAATTTAGATCTGAACTGTCCGATCGGTTTTGGCACGATTATTACAGGGACACTGTGCATTTCACCTCGGGTGGGATTTGATCGGACGGTCTAGATTCAAACATGGAAAAAGTTTGGAGATGAATAGTTATCTGCAAACACCTGTTAAGCCAAATGGAATCCAAATATCCATCACTGATACGATCAACGTTCACACGAGTGCATATCCTCTGAGGTATCTTAACTTTTGCATGACTGACATGTACGGTGTCTTTTTGGGGATAGCGCAGGACCAGTATTACTTGAGCTTTGATATTCGTGCAGAACGTATTTGAACGGTTGAGATTTTCTAAAATGTCACGTAAAATATGAATTATCTCAGAGAATTGGTATTCCGTTAAAACCGGTGAGTCGCGACTGAAGAGCAGATGATCTCAATCGCTGCTGACGAAGCTTTATCGGAGAAGTCAGTCAATCGGAAATTTTTTATTCATGTAAATTATAAAATTTGTACGCAGAGAAATTGAAGGATTACCTCATTATTATCGAATACAGTAAGATTGAACTCATTAAATCTGATTTATATTTTTTTTATAAATCAGACTCAATGAGTCGGACCCATTCAATGAGTCTGATCTATAAAATAGTTGATTTTATGTGATGCAAAATCCTCTGAAATTATTAATACAGAAGGTTTTTTGCCACAGAAAATCAATTAGAAAATTTATTAATCTCACTCAATAATTCTGATCTATAAAGGAGTTAATTTTCTGCGGCACAAAACACTATGTATTAGTAGAAAATCAATAGTTATAGAAGATTTGTGCCACAGAAAATCAGTCCTTTAAGAATCAGAATCATTGAGTCCAATTTGTAAATTTTTCTTTTTTCCACTGCCACAGTTCAAAAAAAAAAAAACACTATGGATCAGACTCAATATATCCAATCTTATTATATTTGATACAAAAGAGATACTTTTTCTATTTCTGTACATTCAAATTTTATAATTTCTATAAATAAAATATTTCCCAGTAAATTGAGATCCAGCACGATCTTACTGCGAAGATCGGACGGTTTAGCTGCTCATCAAACCAAACTTAGTTTGATCATCATCGAAACGCCCCCCGCTTCCAAAATGAATATGTACCATTATAATCTTCTGAGTTTGGGGTGACACTGGTTAGCTTTGACCAAAAGTCATGTAGTTATTTATTGCTTCAATTCTTTTTTTTTGTTATTTCTAGAATTGTAAACTACACTTAAATGAGAATAGTGATGGATGCCATGAATAATGTTCTTTTTTGTTAGCTCATCGAAGTTTGAACATGGTTAAACTTTTTTCTCATTAGATTAATGAATAACATACATATAAGATCACTTTGTATTCAGATGAGACATAATATGATATAGTTCTATCCATGAACAAAATATATATTATAATTCTAAATTTATTTATTTTCATCTATTTTTCAATTCCTTTATCGAAATTTTCATGAGAAAGCTTAAAAACTTTTATGACGTTATACATTTTTAATTTTTTAGTTGCATTCATTAATTCATTGCTTTAGAACTATTCAAATTTTACATTTTTCTGAATTTTTTAACTATTTATTAAGATGGGTACAAAAATTCAACAGTCTAAATATAGTGATTTTGTTAAATACTTAATAAATAGTAAAATTTTTTTAAAAAATATAAAATTTGATCTGCAAGCACATTTTAACATATCTAACAAGTTAATTGGTTTGGATCGACTGTTTAGTCTTTGAAAACTTTAAAAATGAAAAGTGTAATTCAGTGTCACCAAAAAAGGATGTAATCGGATCCCTCCTCATTTAGGATCCTGTTCAGCAGAAGAGTGAATGTTACTGTTCATGCGAGAAAATAAAATTTACTCAATAAATTTTTTTTTTCATGTAAACAGTAAAAATTATTTCAAAATTTTTTCAATCCCCTGATCTTCAGCGGAAGCCTTAGTCGAGGAACTCACGGTAGAATGGAAGTTCGGAAAGAAAGCTCTCCGTTCTGGGCCGACCTGGCCCAAAATCTTCCTCTTTTCACTTGTGGCCCATTGGCAAATTATTAGGCCCCAATGACCCTCTCCTCTACATGTTATTAATTTGGTGTTGGTTCTTTGTCTGGATGCAACCAAAATACTGAGATTCGACCTGAAGCAGCTAAGTTTGCTGTCAAAAGTTCCCCGCAAAACAGTTCAGAGTTGTATATCATTGGAATTTGGGCCTTAAAAATAACATATTCATTTTGATCTTATGGTCCGTAGAAGTATCGATTTAATTGTATATACTAATTAATATAGTCAATATATAATGTTTATTTTGCAGCAGGTGTAGTGTACTGTTATTCTTTTTTCACCCTTTCAATTAAACTGATGTTAAGTTCCTTTTGGTTGTCATCTTCTGTTAGAGAGAGAGAGAGAGAGAGAGAGAGAGAGTAGGAGATGTATAGTATTTATTTTTTAATTACTTGGACGAAAGTCAAAGGCTGTTAGAGACTGGTCAAAGGTAGTTAGAGTGTTAGACAAATTGTTAGGTATTTATCTTAGCATATATATAGTCATTTTTGTGTATGTACAAACTACAAAACACACAATGAAATAGTAAGACATTCATTTTATTCATTTTCTTTCTAAAAATTACATGGTACCAGCTTCTAAATTAGCACACGCCAATTAGGTACTCTCAGGTATTCATTGTACTATATATCATGTAGGCATGTATTATACAAGTGCACAGAGCTGTTTCAGCCTAGGCAAACAAAGGCTCCTTATTCCTGTTATTAGAATTATCATGTAAATGCTCTTTGTTAGCCAAAAAAGCCTCTATAGCTGAATTCTTTTCATCATTGTCTTTGAATCTTATTCTTCTGCCATGACCTGTAAAAAAATAAAAAAAAATATTTTTGAGTAGAGTAAAGAGCTCCTAATGTTTAGTGTACCATTTGCATGTATATAATTACTAATTTATTATTTAAACCTTTTAAAATACTTTTAATTTTTTATACCCACTCTTTGAAATGAATAATTCATTGTGGTGAGAGAAGTGAGCTTACCAGGGAGAATCCAGTTGAAATCAAAGTCTAATAACTTCTTCACACTATCCAGTTGTAGGCTGACTGTACTCAATTCATACAAAATGAGATAAAAAAAGAAGATCAAAACAATTACAGTTTAAATCTTTCAACAAATGTAGACTAGGCAAATGAATTATTAACTGATTCCTTACCTGATTGTTGGTTGTACCTAATAGAAATGTCGAGCTTGCCGGTTTCGCTTGATCTGAAAAGATGGTCTCCTGTGAATAAAACCTTCATTGCTCTATAATACAAACATACTGAACCCTGCACAAAATAATTCAAGAACAACATACAGCGAAATTTTAAGTATTTGCATGTCCAGTATCATTTGAGAAAAGTAGAAAACACACTTAATTTACTCCTTGTGTACTTGTGTAGTGAAAATTGGTCTTACTTCGGTATGGCCTGGTGTATGGACAAGCTCAAAGTCGGATCCAATGGTCCATGGACCATCTCCATGCAGCTTTCTCTCTACATCTTCAGTTCTATAGTCCACCTGTTTGAAATGAATTAAATATTCATCATCTATTTCATAGAATCAGAGAAAATTGTTCCATACCAAGAAGCAAACTGAGATCAAGTAAGAACAAAGATTGCCATCTTATAAATGCATGATAAAGAAAAAGGAAAAAGTACTTACATCTCCTACATGCATAATCCTCTCACATTTAAACCGCCTGGCCCACTTGTCATGATCTCCTATATCATCCCTGACATAATAAATTTGGTCTGGTCATACTTAATTTGAATTTCAGTCATTAGGAAAGCTCTCTAAAGATCACAATTAATTAATTTCTTCATTTGATCATACTTATGAGTCAGGAACAGGTAGCGGACCCCACCAAGCATATCGATCTGACGAGCTAATATCTCTTTGTATTTCGGACTGGAATATAAATGACAAAATTAGATATTTTAAACCGTATGTATTTAGTTTCTTTGCTTTTGACAGTTTGAAATTTTAATTAGCACTTACCAGTCCACCATTATGTTTCCTTCAGGGTGAGAAATAAAGTATGATGTTGCCCCAAAAGATTTCTCAGAGTGGTAACCACAGTGATAAACTCCCTGAAAATAAATAATTAAAATTTAAACTAAGGTGAAAAAATATTTTTATTTTTTGAAAATAAAAATCAAGTAGTAGAAACACACAGGAATGTCACTTTCGTCGATAGGCAGAGGAAACATCTTGTTCACCTCGACTACCTCCTTCATCGGCTTTTCAGTACGAATTGAATTTGTTGGACAAGAAAGTAAAGCCTGCACAAGACAAATTAAAAATTCAAAAACAGAATCTGCTTTAGAAATTAGAATTAATATAAGAGATTTATTTCAATCATCACTTCGTTAGTCCAACTAAAGGAGACAATTAACCTGCAAAGCCTTGACATTTTCATCCTTTGAAGCCGGTTGATTTGTTACAGCCGACATCCCATCAATCCTTGCAAATACATCCTAAAAAATAAGAAACATAAAATCAATTTGAATGTCTGGAAAGAATCACACATTTCTCTTGATAAAAATGAGAGAAAAGTACATACAGGAGCCATCCATCGGCAAGTGTCACAATCAATACATGTATGATCTGCAAAGAATTAATTAAACACAGATATAAGATGGCACTGGCACACCACTTGTTTGATAAAAAGCCAAACCGTAATACAAAGAGAAAAGAGAGAGAGATTTTGCTCTTCTCACCAACGAAGAAGTTCCCTTCCACGTTCTGTGGCCTCCTCTCCCGAGCGGAGCCCATACCGGCCGTGACAACAAGCCGAAATCGAGCAGCTTTCCATTCTTTCCGGCCAGAGCGGGACGGAACCAGAGGCAGGTATCTTAGTCGAAGAAGGGATCCTGTTAGAGCAAGTGCCATGGTTATATTATTTCTGCTTCGTTTAGAAGTGAAGCTTAAATAGACAAGTGGCGAGCAGAGAATCTCATATGAGAAAAAAGAAAGTTAAAAGAGGATCCTATCCTCCCAGGTACCTGACTCAACACAATTTTGAGGGGGCGGTATTATTTGTGCTTTGAGATTCGTGCCAAGTTAAAAAGAACAATTTTGAACCATCCAATTCAATTGTACTGAGTCCGGTAACCTGAGAGGATGTGAATTCGTTAAAAGAAGGGGGAACATTGAGAGTATAATATTGACAGAGCTAATCAGATTTTATACAGCGCAATAGCAATATAACAAAATAATAATATATACGGTTGGTGCGTTGCATAAAGTCAAATCAGCATTGTACAAATCTTTACCCAACAGTGACGCCACGCCTGACGTACATACTCTTTTAACTTGTTTGATAAATTGACCAGGTGACTTGGGGCCCACTGGACTGGTTTATTAGAGACTTTTTATTGATAAAAAATAGAAATAGTACCTCCATTTTTCCATGCAGAGAAAAATCGTAAAATTTTTATCCATCCATTTTTCCATGCAGAGAAAAATCCCATTAAGTTTACTTTTCAAAACTTTTGACATGTGAATTTTATTAAAAAATTTGTACAACCCGGCATATGTCAATATTTTTTATTGGGCGAATTAATTACTTATCAATTTAATATTTTTTATTGGGCAAATTAGTTATTACTTATCAATTTGTCTAGTTGAAACAAAAAAAACTCAAAAAAAAATTCAAAACTGCCTATGGACTTAATTTCTTAACAAATTGTTTAACGAGCACGAATCAACTTTAACATTTAACGAGTTGACCATGAGCACGAGTACAATTATCAACTCAGTATTATCTTCTCCACTCGAGTTAATTATTATTATTATTTTTTTTAGTATAGGTTGAAAATCAACCCATCCAACTCGCTTGAAATCAAATCACTAACAGCCTCACCTATAGTTACCAATACTTCTCAAGGGACATCTGATATCCAAAAATCCAATACTTATCGGACCAGCACTGATCCGATAAGCGTTCGCACCGTGGGATTAATTGATTTTTTAAATGAATCTGCACTATCAAATCCGTTAAATCTAAACAATATATTAATCGGACGCTTCGGGACCTGTTGATCCGATAATTATAAATTTATGGTCATGTTATAAACTTGACCATCATATATATCACATTTCTTGAGTCGTGACCCCGCTTCTGATTGGCACGTAACTTAAATCGGCAATTTGCTTATAGGCCTTCTCTATTTTTTTTTCCCCATGTAAGGTATAGCTAATTCTGCAAGGCTCCGGATAAGATTTGTGCAACAACACAAGCCTATGCTGGAAACACACACACACACACACACACACACACACACACACACACATATATATTGGCAAAATTAGGGGAAAAAAATAATATGAATAACGATTTCACTCATCCGCAAAAATCGCTCCAAATTAGGGGTGGGAACGAAATCAAATCAAATTGAACTTAATCTAGTTTCTAGTTTGAATTTGAGTTTGAATAAGATTCGCACTGAACTAGAGTTTGAATAAAATTCAAATCGAACTAAGTTTGATTTATTTTGGATTAAATTAATTGCGAACTACATATTTTGTCGAATTGAAGTCAATCGAATTAAAAATTAAATTTTTTTTTGCAACCCTAGTTATACCGGTAGCTTATACATTAGTTTTCTTCTCGTGAAATCAAATTCACATGATTTTCTTTTACCTTTCACAAATTCACAATAATAGATTATGGGCAAGTTCAAAATTTTCTTACCTTAATTGAACAAAATTTGCTAGATTGATTAAAATCACAGCATGAACTTAATCAAATGAAACTTATTCCATTGTTAATTTGTTACATTGTTGAAACATTTTTTTTATTATAAGTTACAATTATATTAACAATTTTGAGCTGTGATGTAAATTTGATTCTTGCATTGTTAAAGATTAATCTATTAGTTGTATTATTTAAGATTCAAACCTAAATAGTACGCAAATCAATTTCAAATGAATTATACCCAATTTAAGTTTGATTTGAATAAGATTCAAATTAAACTGACTTAATTTGTTTCAAAATAAACTAATTTCAAATCAAACTAAACTTAAATCAAACTCAAATCGAATCACGACCTACGATTTTTTTTTTGCCACCGTACTCCAAAATCATTCCGTACATGATTTGTTCTCCTTTTTTTTTTCACCCGAAAAGAACAAATCCTGTAATTTGAAGAGTGAAAACTGAAACGAAAAGAAAAAGGAACTCTCCAGTGTAAAATTTCCTGAATGATAGTCGCAACCCTCAAAGAGAATCAGATAAGATCTTTGTAGGGAAACTGAATTTAGCTGATGAATCTACAAACGTGGTAAAATGACACCGACATAAAACATGCAAGCCCTTGCAGGTAAACCAAGTAGGTTTACCTATGCTTGCATCACAAGCAAAGTTAACGAGGAATTAGAAAAATTGAATATTTTTTAACATAAATCGTGGATATTTACAGGATTATATAGCATCTATATAACTAAATCTATCACTTCACTTTGTTTGCATCACATGAAAGTAACACACAATCAAGCTTATATGTTCTGAAAACAAAACCAATATACAACCCAGCAGATGCAAACAGAAATCAGGTCAAAGAATACAAGTGTCAACATGTGTGCTGCCTACCCATTTCATTACTGGCTTGGGGACTGGAGAGCTTCTTAAGAGACCGGTACTGGAGGCGTACACTTTCTCCAGTTTCAAGAATCTTTAGAAGAAACCTGTACAACTCGGGCGGTTTTAAAAATGCTCAATGTACGAGTACTGGATCAATATTGGCCTAATGTTTGAGCAATATAGTAGCTCTAACTTCTAAGTATAATAACCTTCCTAGAAAATTAATTGTCTGGTACCAAACGAGGTGATCAATAAGAACAATTAAATTGTTACAGCTTGAATATGATTGGAATTCCTTCATCTTTTTAAAAAGTAGTCGGGAACGAGAGAATAATTACCAGCCATTTAAGCACTGCGATGTAATAATGGCTTCCCTTCCTACAAACTTCTCTGGTGTCCTCCTGTTACCCTGAAAATGTTTCTTTATGGTAATTTTCTCCCTTCTTCCACAAATGGATTGCTATTTAAGTTTCCAACACCAACTGAATTGAGAATTAACTTAAAAATAAATCGATGAAGTACCAAACAAGTTTCATATTAAGTTATCCACTAAATTGATTTTCAGCCTTGCAACCAACATATAGATATTAATGGCTTGATTTTTAAACCTTGGGAGTCAAAACCAAAACAAGCTTGGCTTCATTCTTAGTTCAATTTGGGCTTTTATATTAAAAAAAATTGCTAGGACTCGAGACAAGAAGACAAAAAGAAAGGAGTTCTCTCCATCGAACTAGCCAAACAGACATGTCTTTGCAAATAATTCAATGTTGGTGTTAGACTCGTGAGAGAAGTTGGATGCAGCAGATACCACCATAAATTACATTTCTTAGTCAGTATTTACATGTAACAAAGTTAATCCCTAATTCATTCATAAAATTCCAAGCAAGCAAAACACAAATTTAACAAAGGGCAGATTCAAGTCTGGGCACACACTACCAGACTCACGGCAAATTGTGAGATATTTGTTACCTTGATCAAAACTTTCTCATTTACCGAAAAAGGAAAATGAGCTCCTTGAAAGAACTGAAAGCCACTTAAATCAGCAGATGTCTCGCTATTGTCCTGAAAAATTGTATAACAATTATAAAAGAAAATTACCAAATTATAAAATTTACAGAGAATTGTATACAAAAAGTAGTGTACTTTGCCAAAGTGCCTCATTGCATTTATTTGTTCTCCTTCCTCTCTCCTACGCTTTCTTAAATTGGCAATGTGGTCTAGTCGCATTCCATTCTCAACCTTTACAACTGTTGCTGCTGCTCTCAGAGCTTCATAAGAAACGACTTATTTAGTAAAAAGATTATTCAAAGTAGAAGCTACTTTATAACCGACAAGACTTACCGATGTTAGGAATGAGAGATTCAGGTTCTATTTCTGCATTGCAAATTGCACATTTAGCCTGAATTGCAAAATAAAAAAATATAAATTACCAAGTGAACACCATAGTAAATATCTGAAACTTCTTTTATAACAACATACATTTAATACTAAATCAAGCTTTAGTAATAATTTTGGAGTATATACCATTTCAATAACTTTCTTTAGTGTTTGACCCCCGAAAGAATGTCCACAGGAGACAACCATGGCATCTTCAAGGAATGCACCACTACAAAAATAGTAAAAATGGCAAAAAATTAACAAATCACTACATCAAAGGGACAAAATATGGGAAACAAATAGTAGAGTCAAATAGATCTAAGGCTTCTCAATAATTGTCATCTCAGATTCAAAGTTGTACAGCCACTCCACAACATTAAAAAACAGGACAGCATTGTACCACGCTATTTAACAACATTGAAAGCCATTATATCTTTAAAATCTTTCGTTAGTTAGGTTGTTGTTCAACAGTAAACTGCACAAATCAAGTTAAGGCTGAGTTGGGAACAATTACAAATTTTGGCTAATAGAAGCTTCATAATGGTTAATTGGATGAAACTAACCAGTCGATAATTGTGTTTTCACAAACTAACATAGTTAACAATGAGAAAAATAATGAACTTACGATGAAGAATCCGAGAGTACACTAAGCAATGATGGTTCTCTTGGGAGATTTGTGTGACTTTCCTGCCACCCAATATTGAAATAGAAGATGCGATTTCAAACAAAATGATCATATGCAAAGTAACAGCTGGTAAATCATAAAAGAAATTCATCTTACAGGTGTTTTTTCAGGCTGGTTTGAAACCATGTCATCCTCTGCTAACAATTCATCTGTAAGTTGACTAGCAGATATTGGCTGATAACTCTGGGGAATGCAATGGCCGACAGAAATTATTCTAGAACAGTCTAGTACAGCATTGGATTTTGGCATGAGCTTAAACATGAGCGATGCCCTGCCAAAATTAGGTATAGTTCACGAATTATGTACCTAAGTCCCAAATAGATCCAGCTATGCATAGTTGCATACAAACACCAATGTTGACAAGGTCCTTGGATTCAAAGTTCAAATTGGTAGAAGCAACATATGATGTAAAGGTACATAATAAATTAAGGATTAATGATTTAATTGCAACAATACCAGAACCACTAAATTCTTGTCCCTACTGGCTCTTTCGACTGGTCTTTTTGCTTTTAGAATTTTATTTAACTAGCCTAAGCAAACTTAACACAAGCTTAATCTAACAATTGTTTGATCTTTCTCTTACCATACTAATAAGGACCTCACTACAGTATCATCAAGCCAATACCAGGAACTGACATTTCTAAAGCTAAATCAAAACTTGAAGAAAGTTCTACCTTGAAATGGTACTTGAGCTACTACAACTGTCACCCGTAGAAGTGCGGTACAAGGGAGCTGGTCTTAGACCAGCGGTACAATGGCTGAGTGCCTTTCCAGTAAGTAACAGCATGTTTCCAGGTCCCACATCAGCATCTGCTAAGTACCAATGACCATTTGGATCACAGACCTATCAGAGAAATAGCTAATCAAAATAATTTTAGGAATACATCCACCACACATTAAAGAAAGTCAGAAATAACTAGGTTTGAGTAGCAAGTACATTTGATTTAAGCCCTTTTGCCTTCCTTTTTCCTAACATATGGACTACTTGCTATCCACCATGTAAAGGTTGTGGGAAGATTACAATACTAAATATAGACAATTTATCTAAAATATTACAAATACCAACAAATATTACCTGAATACCAGGGTGATCTGAGACAATTAATGTCACAAAACCCTTCTCAATTTCATCAATAGTACATCTGTCAGGCATTTTCCCGTTTGGCACTGCACAGTTGGAAAATGATGCAACCAGGCGTGACGACGAGACCTCATTAGGAGACAATGGGGTGTCATCAAGCAAATCACTAAATGCACTGACAGAAGCATCCAAAGTGGAAATAAGAGATATAATAAGGTAAATTATTGATTCAGCTTCCAAGTATAGTTCGAGTAATGTTAATTGTTCTTGATTGATATTTTGTCGCGGTTAATTACTTTTTAACTAGTTTGTCATTTAGCTGCTTAATTGAGCTAGATAACAAAAGGAAAAAAAAATGCACTTTGATCTATATCCACCTATTTTCTGTCATTCTTTTGATAGAACATTTCTGATATTCCAATGCTGCTACAAACTGACTATCCTATATCACAACTATAAAATCAAAAGCTGACATTTAAAAAAAAAAAAAATTGAAATTGAAATTCTTACTCAGTACGAAGTCGAAGATGGTGAGCAATGGCAGAAAGTGCAATGCGGGCTGCTTTACCCAAATGTCTAAAAACCTCACTCATACAAGGAGGATAAATATCTCCATCCTCTAAAGATCTAATGATAATAACAAAGGAAAATAGTCGAAGATGTATTATCTAAATTTAACCATCTATACAAGATAATATCTGGATAAGTGATTTTTCAGTAAGCAGCATCTTATCATTGCCAAAACCGGAAAGTCAACCTATTTCGGACACAATATACCCAATTTTGAAATATTCAAATTAGACATTCAAATTTTTTTGGTCCAATTAGAGTTTGGCTTTGAATATACTGTAACATGTATTGTATATCCTTGAATCATCTTAATATTAACATAAAAGCCAGACAAAATTCACTCATAAGGCATTCAATAAACAACTAGTAAGAAGGTTAAACTGAATCATTCCAAATCATTAATTCATAGATCGAATTTAAACACACAAGTACCTCCCAGCGCGGTAAATATAAACCCCTCGGCTCCGCTTCTCTCCTCCCGTCATCAAGCCCTGTTCCTTAGCCTTGAAAAACATTCGTACCGATTCCAGTGCGCACCGCATCACCGCCACATCCTCTCCAGTGCTAACGAGCTCGATCACCGCCGCATTGTGCCTCGTGAGTGATGAAGAGAGAGCATCCACTGCTTTTTGATAATCCGAAGAACATGCTCCTTCATAAGGAGCGATATCAGAGAGCTTGATCCGAGTCAATGGAGGGGGAGGGGCAGGAGAAGGAGATGGAGATGGGGTGGCATGAGGTAGGAGGTTAAATGAGAGATGGGATTGGAGACGCGGCGAGGAGAGAGAGGGGGTCGAATTAGGTGGAGGTGTCGGCGTTGGCGGTAGAGGTGGCGGAGCGTTCATTGATTGGTTATGGAGTGAGAGTTAGTCGGGCATTTTTCGACCTTATAGTTGTTAGGCGACAGAGAAGCACCAGTTGAGGCGAGTCTTCGAAGCAGCTTGGATCCGATGCCCATTGGACCAAAATGGTTTTAATGGTTTTCTAATCGTCAGATCTGTTTTAAGATTTGTGTCCGTAATTTTAAATCTGCTTTAAAATTCGTATACACAAATTTTAAAGCAGATCTGACGGTTACCGAACTCATTGAAACTACTTTGAGTTCAATGGACATCGGACCCAAGCAGATCTCGTTTTCTACAGTCCCACTAATTGTCTGATTGGAATTAACAAGTACCGTCTGATTTTTTGTTTTTTTGGTTCCCTATCCTATTTAAACCGTCTATTAATGTTGGATGGCTATGATGTAATACAGGCAGCACAGTACTTGTGCTGGCTAAAGTAGAGCTCTTTATTCAAGCAAAGCAGTACCTAGAGTGAAACAATTAACACGCCGTGGCTTTGATTTTGTGTTGTATCAAATTGATACCATACTGATAATTCTTCAAATTATATTCAATCTAAGCATCTAACTACTACCTTAGACCATAAAAGAACAAATTGAAAATAGAATAAACCTAATCATATGACAATACACGATCTCTACAAAATGAAATTATCTATTTTAATTCATAAATAAAATACTTCAAAAATTATGAATCTTTTATTAACTTTAAGTAGATTCAGAATTTAGCATGTTATATTTTTTTTCATAAATTTTATCACTACTTGTTCTGATTACTCTACATTCTAATAAAATAATGTACAGGGATAATTTGATCTTCTTATTCAATACAATTTCCTCTGCTTACTTCACAATTATCAAACACAATTATCTTAAAACTATTTAGTATCTATTTCACTTTTTTTTAATATACTTTTACAATTTTAAAAAAATAGTAATTAAATAATATTTATACATTAACTACTAAACCAAAACATCACCTGGCAAAATTTCATAGGAAATAAACAACAAGTACAAGAGGTACTCACATTCAAGCATATAATCAATAAAGTAATCTTAATACTTTAGGTATAAGATCTAAATTTGAATTAGAGACAAAAGATAACATAGAATAGAAAAAAGATGGTGAATTTGAAATTCAGATAAAGAATTAATTCTGACTATAAATATTACAAGTCAAATTAAGCTTCTCAATTAAGCAGAATGCAATTGAAGTAAGTTTAATTACTAAACAAAACATGATCTGTAATCTTGGAATTTAATTGACAACTAAAAGGCAAAACTAATTAAAGAACATTTTTGAAACCTTAATTAATTAAATTTCCCCTTCATCGTCCATAATAAATTTGAATTTACGCCTTCCCTTAGACTTGTTTTTCGACTTCAAGGCCGGCACCTCGCGGCAGGATACGCACATCTGCTTGCAGCATTTTCCGGTGAATTTTGAGTGGTTGGTCGGTTTCCTCGACACCTTTGAGGACTGTCCGGCAACTGGGATGCTGATCGGTTTATTATTCTTCATGATTCTTGTGATCTGATGATCTTCCGATGCACCGACATCTACACAAGGCTCTGATAGGATGACGTGGGTACGGACGTACCCGTGTTGCCGGCCCTCGCGCCGCATTGCTATAAAGAGAAGAAGTAGGTAGCTAGATGATGGATGGTTGATTCTGGAAGATGGAATTAATTAGTTGTTATGCAAGTATTTATGTATTTCGGTATGCGTGGTTGCCAAGTTCCTGCGTGATGGCGAAGTAAATTGGTAAGTTAATCTGTTGGGAAAAGAAAATGAATATTTTATTTTGGTAAATGAAGAGGGGATCTGGCATTGACGAATATTCAAAGGTAGTTGCCGAGGGATCCGTATCCTCCCAGGTACCTGACTCAACACAATTGAAACAGATGGCTCAGATTTACTCTCAGCCAGTCGGGATTCGTGATGACATAAAAGGGCAGGATTATTTGTGCTTTGAGATTCGTGCCAAGTTAAATAGAACAAATAGAACAATTTTGAACCGTCTGATTCAATGGTACATTAGCACCTTCGTAGAGTTTGTTGGTCAACAACACTTGGGACGGGAGTCTTCGTTAATTTGTCTTTCTGCTTTCGCATTATTTCTCAGTCAAACCCTGTGAAATATATATATAAAATTAATTATTAAAGGAATGGGCTAAGCCTAATTAAGGTGGTAAGGTGTTTTGCGAAGCACATAATATATAATTTAATACTTTACGCTTTTTCGGAAGTTTGTAAAACGGAGAAATTAAAGAACGTAAACATAGTATATGCTTTTTCAGAAGTGCATTCCATTATTGAATAAACAAACAGAAATATTGTTTTACGATTGTGGATTAACCTTGATTCATTGCAGAAAATTTAATATATATTTTTAGGTTAAATTTGTACCGTTTTTGACCAACCAATTAATATCAATGAAGATTTGTGAATTAACCTTTTTTTTTCTAACCAAATAAATAATTTCTTATCTCCTAGTTCAGAAGTCAATAATCATTAAAGACAACGAAATATATATATTAAGAGTAGATTCTTTATGCATTATATAAAAAAATATGTATGTACAATGTATGTATGTACGTAATGTTTCTTTTTTTAATACTTCCAATATATGTTCATATTGATCCAATTACAGAAGTCAAAATTGGTGGCTGTAATACAGCTGCTGTATAGACTTGGATGATGGGCCGCACAGCTGCTGATCAGGCAAGACGGCCCGTAAAAAATGGGCCGAATCATTAATAAGTTGTTATTGAACGAACCTAAATGAAGTTGGGCCCAAACATAATTAATTTGTTTTATAAAAGTATAAATTAAGAACAATTATTGCAATTGAAATAATTCATAATAAACTTTTTATTAAATTATTATATAGCTTCAGAAATAGATCAAATAATATGTAACATATTGATTGTAAATCAAATTTTTAACAAATTTCAAATTTGAATCCTATTAGATTCAAATGCGAATGTATAATTTAATAAATTCTATAGAGCACAGAGATTTCTAGTGTCATGTTGTGTGCATGTTGTACATGAATTTGACACTAGTGTCCAATAGAAATTTATATTAAAAAAAATAGGTACAATATTGAAGTACGAGCACCAATTACCAATTAGGTATAATGTTTTTTCTTTTTTTAAAAAACTTGGTAGAAGTTACTAAGTGGTATATTGAACTGATGCTCTCCATGCACAGTATGCAGTGGAGGGCCTGATTACATCTCTTATCAAATTGCCTAAATTACAACATCTATCATGTAAATTAAGCAAAAAGATCCCTCTTTTCTAACTTCTATCATAGCCCCCATATCACACTCATGAATCTTGCTGACAATGCCCCTTTGCCTAATGTTTTGCAATTTGTTATTGATGCCTCCCATGTCTGACACACAGATTCTCCCCTGCGCAATAATCTGAGTCCCATATTTTCTTCAACCTCTTCCCAGACTCTTGTTGCATAGGAACATGAAAAGAAAAGATGTTCAGAAGTCTCCAGATCGCATGTATTACATAACACACATTTCCCCTCTCAGTTCATGTGTCTTCTGAGCATGATTTCATGAGTCAGAATTCGATCATTCAAAAGGAGGTATAATGTTAAAGAGTCAAACTTTGGCTAAAGCCTCACCCGAGCGAACTGCTGGTAAAATTAAAGTACAAGCTTATGAGCACCAATTACCAGAATTACCACAAAAAATTTAATGCGTTTCACTAATATTTTGACTCTACATCAGGCTTCAAGTACGAAAATGGCAAAAATATTACAATAAAATCATTCCTTTTGCAATTGTACTACACATCCCACGTATCAACAAAAAAAAAAGGAAATTAAGAAACAAGAAGTAAAAAGAAACCAATTAAGAAACGTAACCAAAGAACCAGTTACTGACAATTTTCAGGCATACCCGTGGAAATTTAATTATAGTTTCACAAATTTTAAGGTCTTGTACAGTGTTCCCATTCAGGGGGTCACACCCCTGATCACAATCAATCATAGGATGAGAGAATTGAACAAGGTTACCCAACAATTCAAACTCAATTTAATTAAAATCTCAGAAACTAATTAATACAAATGGCGAAACAACCAAGATTTAGCTGGAATCACAAAATACATTCCTTAATTACAGACTAAACAAACACAACAAGAAACAATCAAAACAGTCCAGTAAATCTTGCAAATCAATGGTACCGCAACACCTCAGCGCACAGATCAGCAGAAATAGCTGACTGTCTTAACAGATCTTCAACAGAATGCGCCCCATTCTCTGGTTCTGATGATGCGGACCCTACTTCCCAGTGATTAAACTCTTCAGCGAACTCAGACCAGAAATTAAATGAAGACCCAACCTGCAGCACTTCTATTTTTAAATTCCTTCTGACCCAGAACCTGACCGTACTACCCGCAGCTGCTGCTTCTTCTTCTTCTTCTTCTTCTTCTTCTTCGCGATAATTGACGCAGTCAAAATATCCTTCGTTCTCGGATTCAATTTGGGATCGTAACACAGAGTTATTGGCATGTATGCTAGTTACCGTACACCGTAGCGTGCACAAAGTGCATTAGGTGTAGCTAAAGAAAAAGGAGGACTAGCTGCGGACAATTTTCAGGCCTACCCGAGGAAATTGATTATGGTTTCAAAAATTTAGGGTTTCGAAAAATACAGGTTGTCAGACTTCAGCACTGGACTCTGGTTTGTCAGCTGGGTGTTTGTGCCAGCTGCCAACTGTGATTGCCTTGCAAGGGCATATTTGTAAATAGGGAAGGACAACTCTCTTAGATTAAAATTCATATGCTTTTTTTCATAATTATGGAAATACCCAAGTAGAAACTAATATTTCAGACCTTGTCAGTTTGTTTGTGAACACAAGCAGACTGGAACTGGTACCACCGGATCGTGCAAAAAGTGCATTAGGTGTAAGAAAAGGAGGACAAAAACAACTGGTAAAAGGCTTTTCAGTGCTGAGAGGCCAGATGGGCATGATTCAAGAAGTACAGTTTGAATCAGAAAAACCTTTTCTCGAATACTTATAAATATTTTTGACGAGGAAGATAGTAAAATATGATCTCAGTATTATTTCAATGAAACAGAGAAACCTACACTTATACATAAAAGCACACCCAGGAAATAATATATACTGGAAAAATAAACATCATGCATTCTAATTTTGTACAGCAGAAGTGGTACCTGGTACCGACACTGTCTCGGTGTGGAATATTGGATTACTGGTATAAACTGGTTCTTAAACATTCCAGCAAAGATTCTTTTCGCACCTCCTTAAGTGCAACTTAGAATAGATCATTCTCACAATCAAGACTGTTTTTGTGGTGTGATTGAGAAATTTTTTTCAGTTGAGACGTACCCTTTGTACCATCTAAAATGAATGGTCATGAAAGACTAAACTAACCCATCACCAGGGCCGATTATACTTCTTCTCGAAACCCGACCCGACCAGATTCAACCCAGCACCCTCCCAGCTTTGCTTAACCTGAACTGAGCTAATCCAATTGTTATTTAACCTGCACGATATCTACTGGCATGGTTATCTAACATCTTAATTAATTTGGAATAGAGGGTACACAAAATAAACCATATGATAATTGATTGTTCTCTGTAACTGTAAATGAAAAATCATATAATAGAAGATGAGAATAATCAAACACGCAATGAGTTAACCACGTATCAAGACAATGTCTGTGAATTCTTCTCACCATCTCCTTAATTTTAAACGAAACCCGAGCACAACTGACATTCTAATTTAGATAATGTTAGATAACATAATCTAGAATCATTCAAAGCACCCACCACTGACATCCTAATTCCTGACAAAATAGGAAACAAAAACCCTAGCTGATCGCCTACGTTTTGCCCAAACCACATCCCTTGTCAGAATATAACCATCTAAGTTGAAGCGAGCAGCAACAGGTTTTGATTCAGTTTCCTCCTGTTTACAGGTACGGCCTCTCGTCCGACCAGAGCGGTGGCCCCCAAGTGCTTGTTGTGACGTAAAGGTCCTGTGACAAGTGTTGCACTCATACTTGACCCTTTTCAAGTCAGGAAGCGAAACATCAGAATCAGGCATCTTCCTTTTCTTGACTGATGGAATGATCTTGTCCTCTTCTGGGGCCTTATCCATCACCTCAATTTTCTCTGTATCCTTAGGCCACATCTCTACGGAAAGAGATTTACTTGCACCTTCTTCAGCTCCAGATTCAAGAATGTCAATTTCCAGCAATTCTGATTTCCTTGAACCCGACATCTTCAGTTTTACTAAGGCAAGTGCAACCTCTTTTTCCAACTTTCCAAGATCTGACTTCGTTTTCCTATTGAGATTCCCAGAGAAGTGTCTCCTCATATGGCCACCAAGAGCTGGACCACTAGGAAAACTTTTTTCGCAAACTTTACATGCGAACTTCATTTGATCTAATTCTTTTAGCGCTTCCATATTCTGTAGCCTGGTTGCAACAAACAAACGAGAAAGGATGCAAGGTCATCATTTGCTTGTTAGTAACAAATCAGAGGAATTAAAACAGAGAAAGATTATCTGAAGAGACAGAGCAGAGGGGGGCAAAAGATCATACAATTAGCTATAGAGGATATCAGACGTACTCTCGTATAGCAACTTGTGGGGAAATGAGGTGAAGCAGAGGATATCAGAGAGAATGAAAGAAGAGCTCGGTTAAATAACAATCTTTATTTCTTGATTCCTTGGCGGTGCTTTTCTAATTTTCAAAACTAAGCGCTCTATTTTTGGAGGAGATCGAATACAAGCCAGACATCCTGTGTATATTGGTTAGTGGAGCTGAGTGACACATGGGACCCATAAATTCATACTAGTCTTCGATCCCTAATTAGTCATTTATTTGGTAGCTCGCCTCCTGGCCAGAAACTTTACCCCCACCACAGACAATCCAAACTTTGGGTATAACATACGCTCACAAAGGAGGAGAGATATCTAGACGCTATGCTTTATTGAATTATTGTGTTTAGTTCATTTAATTCATTTAACAAATTATTTCCATTTGAGGTCGAAAATACAATTGGTGGTGAATTTATAACGGAACCCATTAGTTGCTCGCATTGCATCAGGAATGTACTTACAGGTATTATAATTAGATTCATTTCTAAAATATTTTATATAATTTTTAGTAAGTAATATAATGTAAAATTAATTTATTCAATATTTTATATTGTACAAAAAATAAAGTTGTACAAAATATGTTTAATAATATGCATTGGCATCTAATGTTTTGTATGTAAGCATGCGTCCAGATAATTGTATAAGAAAAATTAAATTAACGTTACTATAATTATATTTTCATACAAAACTGAACTTATCGATTTATGGATAAGAATTTCAAATTCCCCTTTCTAATTGAGTATATATATTTTTTTAGTTCATATATATATTTGAAAAATTAGAAATAAAAAATAATTTTAAACAAAGTCCTGTTCTAAATCTGGCAAGGTTTTCTGATAAGAATTACAATAATAAGAGATACCTGTATTTTGTTTTGAAAGGAAAAGACTTAATTATGAGAAATTAGTTCGAGAGAGTGTCTTCTATGTTAAAAAACACTTGTCTGATTTGTCGGATGCCTAATATGTCAACTGAACATTAAAATAATTAACAAATTAATTTTCCATTTTCAATATAAAAAACGTTCACAAAAAACAAAGTAGCTCTATTTTCTAATTAATTTCTTGCACTTGATAAAGCTATGGACAATGTTGTTTTGACTTATATAGCATACTAACGTGGTGCATATCGAAGAAATATCCATTACAGATTTAGTTGGAAAACGGCCACAGCAAATTCAAATCGATAGTTGTATAATCGTCTAAAAAGTTGATCCCAAATACTTTAATGCAATGGATGGTATTGAAATGATACAAAATAAATTGAAAAGTTTGTTGTTTTATTTAATTTTTAATCTTTACTCTTCTCTATTACTACATAACAGGTTGGTGAGCTTAATGAACATGATCATAACAATGATATAACATATTTATTTTTGTACAACTTTATTTTTTGTACAATATAAAATATTGAATAAATTAAATTTATCTTATATTACTTAATAAAAATGATATAAAAATATTTTATGAATCAACCTAATTATAATAATATAAACTTGTATAGTTATTTATATAAATAAAAAGGATACATAAATAAAAAAATTGCGTACTTAATAAAAATTGCATTAACACCCCTAAGTACGTTCCTGGTGCATGCAATGCGAGCAACTAATTATATATGTAATTAAATGAAAATAACTTAGCTGAATGAATTAAATGAACTAAACACAATTAATAAAGAATTATATACCCAATATATGTTCAGCTCCACGAACCAACATGTCCTCTAAAAATAGAGCGCTTTGTTTTGAAAATTAAAAAAGCACCGCCAAGGAATCAAGAAACGAAGAAAGAGATCCTCTTTCATTCTCTCTGACATATATATATATATGAGGAGAGTCTGATCTCCCTAGCTACCCCCAAAGTTGCTATACGAGAGTCTGATCTATAGTCTTTTGCCCCCCTCTGCTCCTCTTTCTCTGTTTTAGTTCCTCTGATTTGTTACTAACAAACAAATGATGACCTTGCATCATTTCTTGTTTGTTTGTTTGTTGCAACCAGGCTACAGAATATGGAAGCGCTAAAAGAAGATCAAATGAAGTTCGCATGTAAGGTTTGCGAAAAAAGTTTTCCTAGTGGTCCAGCTCTTGGTGGCCATATGAGGAGACACTTCTCTGGGAATCTCAATAGGAAAACGAAGTCAAATTTTGGAAAGTTGGAAAAAGAGGTTGCACTTGCCTTAGTAAACCTCAAGATGTCGGGTTCAAGGAAATCAGAATTGCTGGAAATTGACATTCTTGAATCTGGAGCTGAAGAAGGTGCAAGTAAATCTCTTTCCGTAGAGATGTGGCCTAAGGATACAGAGAAAATTGAGGTGATGGATAAGGCCCCAGAAGAGGACAAGATCATTCCATCAGTCAAGAAAAGGAAGATGCCTGATTCTGATGTTTCGCTTCCTGACTTGAAAAGGGTCAAGTATGAGTGCAACACTTGTCACAGGACCTTTACGTCACAACAAGCACTTGGGGGCCACCGCTCTGGTCGGATGAGAGGCCGTACCTATAAACAGGAGGAAACTGAATCAAAACCTGTTGCTTCTCGCTTCAACTTAGATGGTTATATTCTGACAAGGGATGTGGTTTGGGCAAAACGTAGGCGATCAGCTAGGGTTTTTGTTTCCTATTTTGTCAGGAATTAGGATGTCAGTGGTGGGTGCTTTAAATGTTTCTAGATTATGTTATCTAGCATTTTCTAAATTAGAATGTCAGTTGTGCTAGGGTTTCGTTTAAAATTAAGGAGATGGTGAGAAGAATTCACAGACGTTGTCTTGATTCGTGGTTAACTCAATTGAAGTTTTCTGAGCATTATTATTTCATTGTTTGTTTGGTTATTCTTATCTTCTGTTTTCTGGAAATTGATTTTTTTTCATTTACAGAGATTGATGGTTTCCCACAGAATTATATTATCATATGGTTTATTTTGTGTACTCCCTATTCCAAATTAAATAACCATGCCAGTTTTTATTGTGCAGATTAAATAACAATTGGATCAGTTCAGTTCAGGTTAAGCAATGCTGGGGGGTGTTGGGTAGGATCGGGTCGGGTTTCGCGAAGGAATATAATCAGCTCTGTTGATGGGTTAGTTTAGCCTTTCATGACCATTCATTTTGGATGGTACAAAGGGTACGTCTCAACTGAAACAATTTTCTCAATCACAGTACAAAAACAGGCTTGGTTCTGAGAATGATCAATTATAAGTTGCAATTAAGGAGGTGAGAAAAGAATCTTTGCTGGAATGTTTAAGAACCAGTTTATACCAGTAATCCACTATTCCACACCGAGACAGTGTCGGTACTCGGTACCAGGTACCACTTCTGCTGTACAAATTTAGAATGCATGATGTTTAGTTACACCTAATGCACTTTGTGCACAATACGGTGATACCAGTTCCAGCTTGTTTGTGTTCGGAAACAAAATGACAGGGTCTGAAATATTAGTTAATTATGAAAACAACATATGAATTAAATCTGAGAGAGAGTTGTCCTTCCCTATTTACGAATATACCCTTGCAAGGCTGTCACAATTGGCCCAAACACTGAGCTGATAAACCAGAGTTCCGTGTTGAAGTCTGACAACCTGTATTTTGTGAGACCGTAAATTGGACCCAATCTCAGATGGCACCAAATGTGGTCGTAAAGACATGTCTTGTATATATTATACTTCTTTTGATATTGAAACTATGTAGGACTGGAGGTAAATGTGGTTATTTAGATCTTCTTAAAATATTCAGAGTTTAAAATCGACCTTAGTTGCTGAGGGAAGGTATTGTAATTGCCTTATTTAGATTTCATATTGCCAGATAATAACACAATACTAGGCATGTGCTTCCAGTGTTTCCAATTTGTACAGTAACTAGCATACATGCCAATAACTCGGTGTTGCAATCCCAAATTGGATGCAAGAACGAACAAGTCGATTTTGACCTGGCAGGAGTGACTAGAGAGCATAGAAGGAGTGTTAAGACATGACAGATCAGCTATTTCAGCTGAGGTGTTAGGTCGCCATTGATTTGCAAGATTTATGACTGTTTTGATTGTTTCTTGTTGCATTAGTTTAGCCTATAATTATGTATCTGTGGATTCAATGAAATGAATTATTGAGTAATTTTGTGGTTCTAGCTAAACCTTGGTTGTTTCACCATTTGTATCAGTTTCTGAGATTTTAATTAAATTGAGTTTGAATTGTTGAGTTCCTTGTTCAACTCTTACATCCTGTGATTGTTTGTAATCAAGGGTTTGACCCCTCTGACAAGCTCAAATGATTCACACTGTACAGTATTTGCCTAGTGTTGCCTGTGGAGTCTGGTACAAGACCTTAAATATTTATGAAACTATAAACAATTTCCACGGGTAGGCCTGAAGATTGTTTGTAAAATTTTCAGAAATTTTGTTGTGTGTGCGTGTTGGTGGATTTGGCGTCAACAAAATAATTTTATTTTTCAAGGAAATAGTGTGGGTTATGCTGTTTTGGGAGAAAGAATATTAGTGGAGGGGGGATTGTGGTTAAAATTCTGCTAACGGGCTATCGGGTTTGTGTCACGTCCCTGGCGTGGAATTAGGGCGAAACGGGTCATCTTTGACCCAGGAGGATGTTATGAAAAGAAGGGAAGAGTGGGCAAGAGGGGCAGTGTCTCGGGCAACAACATTAAAAGGGATATGACGCTGATGCGTGGGGCCTCTTTGGAAGGACACGTAGACAGCATTGAGTTAGTTACGACTTAGTTTAGTTTGTTGAGAATAAACGGGTCGGGTCTGAGCTGATGTGTCAATCTGACAGTGAATAACAAGATCCATTCATTAGATTTTATATGTTCTTCTTTTAGAAGTTTCGCCTATAAATAGGCAGTAAGCATAACCAATTAGATTAGACTATTATCAAGTATTTTTGAGTGTTTTAGCTATGTTTTGGCCTTGTGCCGTGTATCCCATTTTCCTTTGAATTTCAATAAAATTGTTTTATTGTTCTTTGTTTGTGTTCAATTCACGTTGTTCTAAGTCTCGTCAAATCTAGGATCTGACAGTTTGATTGTAAAGGGCGTCTTATTTTGCTGTACCAACTTGCCAGCCTCTGTCCGGTTCTCAAAAAAAAAATCAGAATTTTTCAAACTTGCGCAGTCATCATTGCAGCATAAATTTACCTTTCATATAAGGGTGGTCCTGATCTGAAACTATATCAGTCCGATTGTTCATAATCGAGAAGTCTGAATTACCTAAGTACGTTGTTAATTTACGAAAGTAACCCTTAATAACATATTAAGTTAGAAATCTCATCAAATCATACATGAATTCAAACAAATACCGAATTAATAGAGTTAGCAAGGGATTGTAGACCGAATACCCCTAGATCTTCTCATCATAAAAACAAACCAATTCCTTTCTTTTACTTTCATTTACTTTTATTGTTTTAAACTCTCTACTCGGATATTGAACCCAAATCTAGGAATTAGAACAAACCCCCCAATTTACTTTTATTGCACTTTACTTTATTTTATTTTTCTGAAATATTTTACTAAAGTTTAAACTAAGTTTTTATCATACTCCCTATGGATCGATACCTAAAATACTACTTTGATAGAATTGTGCACTTGCAATTTAATTCAAACGCGTATTAAAGGTTTAAAAGGTACATCTTATTGTACTGAAACTTTGCACCATACCCTTTGGACGCATCATTAATAAAAGATGTTAGATTTATTTTTTTAAATATGTGAAGCAATTTGATTTGTTTTGAATAGGTTAGATTTTATTTTTGAAATTCGGATTTATTTTTAATAGGTTAATAAAGGATGTTAGATTTATTTTTTTTTAAATGTGAAGTACTTAGATTTGTTTTGAATATGTTAGATTTTATTTTTGAAATTCGGATTTATTTTTAATAGGTAAATAAAAGATGTTATATTTATTTTTTTGAATATGTGAAGCACTTTGATTTGTTTTGAATAGCTTAGATTTTATTTTTAATAGGTTAATAAAAGATGTTAGATTTATTTTTTTGAATATGTGAAGTAGTTATATTTGTTTTGAATATGTTAGATTTTATTTTTGAAATTCGGATTTATTTTTAATAGGTTAATAAAGGATGTTAGATTTATTTTTTTTAATATGTGAAGCAATTTGATTTCTTTTGAATATGTTAGATTTTATTTTTGAAATTCGGATCTAGTTTTAATAGGTTAATAAAAGATGTTAGATTTATTTTTTTGGAATATGTGAAGTAGTTAGATTTGTTTTGAATAGTTTAGATTTTATTTTTGAAATTCGGATTTATTTTTAATAGGTTAATAAAGGATGTTAGATTTTTTTTTTTGAATATGTGGAGTAATTAGATTTGTTTTGAATAGGTTAGATTTTATTTTTGAAATTCAGATTTATTTTTAATAGGTAAATAAAGGATGTTATATTTATTTTTTTGAATATGTGAAGCACTTTGATTTGTTTTGAATAGGTTAGATTTTATTTTTGAAATTCGGATTTATTTTTAATAGGTTAATAAAATATGTTTTTTTTTATTTCTGTTTTATTAATTCAGTTTTTTTTAATTCAGTTTTTTTTCTGTTATTTTTATTTCTGATTTTTAAATTCTGTTTTATTCAAATATACAACCATGTCAAATGAGTTTAAATTGGTATGAATTTATATTTATAATTTATTGGTTTTAAAAAAAAATAAAAATAAATAACAGAAAAAAATAACAGCAAGAAAAAACATAAAAAAATAACAGCAAGAAAAAACAGAAAAAAAAACAGCAAAATAAAACATAAAAAAACAGAACAAAAAAAACGAAAAAAAAACAGAACAAAAAAAACAGAACAAAAAAACAGAACCAAAAAAACCGAAAAAAAAAACAGAAGAAAAAAACCAGAACAGAAAAAACAGAAAAAAAAAAACAGAAAAAAAAAAAAAAAAAACGGTCCGGACCCAGACCGGACCGGACCGCCCGACCCCCGGTACCCGGACCGTCCTTCTCCCGAATCCGTGACGGGCACGGGTATTAAACGGGCAGGGCAGGATTTAAAAAAAAAAAAATCCGTGACACCCGGCCCGTTGTACCCGTGTGCCCGTGACGCCCGTGCCCGTGGCTACCCGTGCCCGTGCCCGGATTTTGCCCGGACCGCCCAGCCCGGTCCGTTTACCAATCACTACTACCATGTCTAAACTCACTCTGTTCAGTGAATTCGCATCCTCTGAGATATCCCATATGATTTTATGTGGCAGGTGTATAGAATTACTCACAAATAAATAACTAATCTCTGATCTAGATAGCGGCAAAAGGCAACACCTATATACGGAAATTGTGAATTCCATCTTTTTATTCAAAATACTAAAAAGTACTAATTAGGGATCAAAGACGTAAATACATTTGTGGGACCCTGTGTCAGTTTTCCATGAATAACCAACATGAACGTGATATCCGGCTTGTATTATTATCCTCTAAATTATATAATTAGAATATTAAGACTATATATATTGACATAGATTGAGACTTATACACACACAAAAAAAAAGAAAAATCATATATAAAGAATTAATTAAGGAAAATATTGATATAATAAAAGAAAATTTCTATTTGCACTGAAAACTAAAAATAAATCATTTATCTCAAGAAAGAATTGAGCCTTTTCATATTATAAATATAAACCCATATCTCCACCCACTGTTCCTTGAAACCAAAATCACCATTACTAATTATAATCATGGATAAACTCCATGACAGCGCTCTAAGCTTAACAAAAGAGCTAGTAGCCCTCATGAAAGAGTGCAGCTCAGCCTGGGAGAGCAACAAATGCCTAATAAATGATCAGCTCCTCATCTCAGAATGCAAAAAATTAACTTGTTCCTTCGATACGATGACCCCACTTGTCATGGAGCTGACAGAAATTCTCCGTGCCAATGCAATGAAGCGCAATGCAGTTCAGAAAGAGGAGAATAACATGATTGTATCGTCAGCCTCACCTGTGTCAGAAGTGGCAGTGAAGCATTTTTTGGATGCTTCAGATCATGAGATGGTGGACCCCGGTTCAACCTCGCCTGTGGACCCGAATAAAACTCCTCATGTATGGCGTTTTTTGGATACAAAATTTTAAGAGCTTTGCTCCTCCTGTAATTAAGAATATGAAAAAAATTCTGGTTGAACATATCTAGTTCTCAAAATACATGCTATTGGGCTGCTATATATTATGTATGTTATTATTACCAAATAATTTTAGCAACTTTACAGAAGTAATAAACATCGCTAAATTTCAGATTCTTCTCAGGTATTGTACACAATCTTTGAAATATTTGATGTGACATTACAATTTGTACACAACTCACGAAAAGAAAAAGAAAAAACCTTTGCGTATTCTTGCACAACTACTATATATATTTCTGCTAATGCCTACATCTCTAAAGATAACAAATTTCTACTATATATAATGCAATAACTTGTTATGAAAAGCATAATTATGTACTAAGTTTATCTATGTAAATCTAATTTAGAAAAAATAATTCTAGTTCATCCCGGAGATATTATTCCTGGCAAAAAATTTCAATAATTTTGTATAATACAATATTAACTAAATCATTAATTGTGCGTTTGGGTTATAAATAGTAGGATGTACTTGTATTAAAATAGGGATCCCTTGTTGACAAAGCCCAGTTCATTGAAAGAAAATAGGTTAATTTCCAAAAGAAATATATGGTAAATCCCAAACATAGCTCCTCGCAGTAGTTTCTTTGATCAAATAGCCAACAGAGTAAAAAAAAACTCAATGATAACTTTTTAATAATCGCCTGATTTCAGTACCGGTCTTTTTCATTTGACCAGCTGCTTAAGTTCTTAAGCTCTCTACTTTGATGTTTGATCTGTAAGTTTCCTTATTGGAGCCTTCTCTTCACTGTTATATATATGCATCATCCTTGGAATCTTGGAATTTAGTGATTTAATCTTTGGTGAAGTTATTAATTTGAAATTCAGACGTATAAAAATTACTGCAATGGTTTGTTGTGTTATGGCACATGGCTATTGTATCTTATTCATTCTAATCTTAGGTTGTAACAATTGTTTCTTAGGGATATTCATTCCCAATTATTAGATCAAAGTCATTTTACCTGAGTATATTTTTCTTGAATTGGTAATTTAATAATTAATAACGGTTCTGTGCAGTGCGCAAGCATCTTAGTTTTTATTGCAAATAAATAGATTGGGCTGAACTAAATCCAGATCTTTTACGCCTCATCACAAAGAAAGTTGGGGACATCTCCAACTTCATTCGGTTCCATGCAGTGTGCAAGTACTGGCGCTCAGTAGTACCTCTTTCCAATCTACCCCAACAGCTCCCTTACTTTATACAATTCAAAAGGAAGAGTGCTTCCTCATTTGATATCCAGTTTGGTTCCCTCTTTGCCAATATAACCCACACTCTGTCAGTTCAAATCTCCCAATTAAAAGGTGAGCCATTCGTGTGTAGCTTGTTAACATCTGGTTATGTGCTTCTACGCTTCTCCCAATCTAAAACTTGGATTCTTCTCAATCCATTGACTGGATTTCAAGCTCCCAATCCTTTTGCAGGAATTGATGATATTCCAATCTACTTTGGTCCAAGCTGTAGTCCTAATTCAGTTGAAAATGAGATTGATGTGGTATTTCAATTTGAAAAAAAGTTACACCGTATAGTGTGCTTGTGGCGATATGCTGATAGAAAGTGGACAAAAATCACTGAAGTGATTTGTAAGTGTTACAAATATGTCAGATATACCAATGGAAGATTATATACCTTCTCAAAATTTAACAGAGATACAAGAGTTATTGATATCATGACTGGGGATGTAGTATCATTCATGCCTGCCTCATCTATTGATCACATGCACTACTTAACTGAGGCATATGGTAATCTTCTCAGAGTACAACGTTGTCTCAAGTCATTTAACCTGCTTTTACTTAATAGGGAGTACTTAATTGATGTATACCAGCTTGAGGATGCTGGTACGAATCCTCGTTGGATAAAAGTGAATGATATTGGAGATCGAATGTTGTTTTTCGATCACGGGGGCAGCTGCCTTTGTTTAAAGGCCAGTGATTTTGAAGGATGTAGAGGCAATAGAGACTACTTAATTGACTTCATGTTATATAATAAAGAACCGGGTTGGTGCTTTTTGAAGTATGACATGGAGAGTAAAACTCAAATGCAACTATACCCTTATGAACTTACAAAAAAACTACAGCGTGATGATTATGAAATAAGTTGGTTTGTGCCTAGTTTATTTTAGCCACACTTTATTTAATTTACTTGTTGATCATAGAGTAATTTGTGAGATTGCTGTCTGTGAAGTTCGTAATTTGGTGTATGCATGCTATGTTGTTGCGTTTAGTTGAAGTGTTTTTTGGATGAAATAAAACTTCTCATGCATGTATGGCGTTTTTTGGATACAAAATTTTGAGAGCTTAATTTGCTCCTTTTGTAAGAATATGAATAAAAAATCTGGTGAAGAGAAAGTCCAAAAGCAACTGGTTCTGTGGTTATATATGTTTCTTGATTGTTTTTTTTTTTTTTTTTTACTTCATGTTTCTTAATTTCTTTGTTTTTGTTGATATGAGGGACATGTAGTACGTTTCCAAAAGTAATGAGTTTAATGGAATATTTTTGTTCTGTCAATTTATTAATATTACTATTGAGATAATTGCTTTAAAAGTGATAAAATTGCTTGAATCTTGTTTCTTGTTTTCTTCAATATTGGGAATCAACCTGATATGATCTTAAAAGTTTTCGATTACAGAATTTAATTAGTTGCAGTTTTGATTGGTTTGTACTACGGATAAAATCCTAACAAATGATCCGAATGATTCAACATGTCTTCATAAGAATATGTGCTTGCAAACTAAATTTTATATTTTTAGAATTTTTTTTACTATTTTTTAGATGGATAGAAAATCACTTTTTTTTATGGTCCAGAATTTCCAAATCAAGTGATTTTATACTCATTTAAAAAACTAGTAAACAAATGCTAAAAAATATAAATTTTGATTACAGGTACATATGCATGTGGAGACCATGTTGAATGATTCGGATCGACCGTTAAAATTTTTAAATCAAAGATTTTGAATTTATAGAGCGAGTCAATATATGCTATGCATAGTATCATATATAGTCTCACTCATAAATTAAGAAGTTTCTGATTTTGCGCATGCACAAATTACTTGTGAATTAGATTGGTTACAATAATTTAATTGAATTTGTTGATTGAAACCAATACAATAGATTTTAGAGTTAAGCTGAATCTAGTACACTAATCTCACTTGTTACTTTCTTGCCTTTTATTTTATTTTTTTATTTGGCCCTCTTCCATTGTAACAAGTAACAAGGCAGCTCCGCACTAGTAAATTTACAAAAAGTATGCATTCAATTATTTTTTCAGGAAATGGAAGTTTGCATTTTCTGGAATAATTAAATGTAGCATTAATGCCTTTGGATGTTGCACTTTTGAAAGAGTCAGGAGTTTGATATAACATAGGTGTATGAATAGAGTAGAATTAGGGTGTTCTTAAGCTCACCAAAGTGTTTGGTGAGCTTAACTCTAAAATCCATCAAATCGGTTTCAAATGATGAATCCGAACCGTTGGAATCCGCATATCTTACGTGTGATGCATCTACATGTGAAATTTTTAAACATTCAAATTAGTTTAGTATAAAATCAATCGGTCAAAATTAGAAGGTTAATAAATTAATTTTAGTACATTCATTTTTGAACGGTTTTTGACCGCTTGCTTTATACTAAATTAATTCGAATGTTTAAAATTTTCACACGCAGGCTCATCACTCGTAAGGTAGGTGGGTTTTAACAGTTCGGATTCGTCATTTAAAACTGATTTGATAGATTTTGGAGTTGAGCTCAGCAAACACTTTGATGAACTTAAGAACACCCTAGTTCTACTCGTATGAATAAACTTTTTTTAGCGAAATATTCTGACAAATATATATATATATATATATATATATATATATATAGAGAGAGAGAGAGAGAGAGAGAGAGAGTTAGGCTGGGGTGCTATGGATAGCATAGTGGCTTCCCGTGCTATGGCTCAATATTCAAGTTTTCAAAATCCAAACGGTCGATCCGAACCATTCATTGTTTAATCCATATTGAAATGTGATTGGAGACCAAATTTTACATTTTTTGGAATTTGTTTGCTATTTATTAAGATGGTTTCAAAATCGCTGTTTTTATTAAAATTCTGCACCACTGGAAAACAGCGGTTTCAAAAATTCTTAATAAATAGTAAAAAAATTCCACAAAATGTAAAATTTGGTTTCCAAGCACATTTCAATATGGATTAAATAATGAATGGTTCGGATCGACCGTTTGGATTTTAAAAACTTGAATATTGAGCCGTAGCACGGGAGGCCACTATGCTATCCATAGCACCCCAGCCTAACTCATATATATATATAGAGAGAGAGAGAGAGAGAGAGAGAGAGAGGCTAATATACAATCGATTGCACCACGCCTCTCGTGCAACCAAGTGGTTTTTCGATTTTTAAAGTCTAAATGATCGATCCAAACTGTTAGATGTGTTCTCCATATTAAAATTTGCTTGGAGACCAAATTTTACATTTTTTGGAATTTTTTTACTATTTATTAAGCCACTTTGAAAATCACTGATCCAACGGTAGCTTCTGATTTTTACTGTTTGGCAAGCCACGTTGGATCAGCGATTTTCAATGTGGCTTAATAAATAGTAAAAAAATTTTAAAAAATGTAAAATTCGGTCTCCAAGCAGATTTTAATATGGAGAACACATCTAACGGTTCGGATTGATCATTTGGACTTTAAAAATCAGAAAACCACTTGGTTGCACGGGAGGCATGGTGCAATTGATTGTATATTAGCTTATCTCTCTCTATATGTGTGTGTGGATTGGATTAGTACATTTATTTGATAACAACCAGCTTAAATCATACATATGTACAATGTAGTTTGGATATCAAAATTGATATAAATTTAAATCTTTTATTTTAGTCACTATACCCGTTTAATTGTGTGTGTATATATATGAGATGGACTACGGTGAGTTGCGAAGTAAAACGTGTTTCTACTTCATGCTGTATTTTTATTTTAAAAGTCCAAACGACCGATCCAAACCGTTAGATGTTTAATTCATATTGAAATGTGCTTGGAGACCAAATTTTACATTTTTTTGGAATTTTTTTATTATTTATTAAGCATTTTTTAAAATTGCTGTTTTGCTTTGAACAGTAAAAACAGTAAAATTTTCTGGACCATCAGATCAGTGACTTTCAAAATTGCTTAATAAATAGTAAAAAAATTCCAAAAAAAATATAAAAGTTGGTCTCCAAGCACATTTCAATATGGAGAACAAGATGAACGGTTCAGATTGACGTTTTGAACTTTAAAATCACAAAATATGAGCGTGAAGTAAAATAGTCACTTTACTTCGCAACTCACCGTAGCCCATCTCGTATATATATATATATATATATATATATATATACACATAGGAATATGCTAGCATGCTATGCATAGCATAGAGAGCCTCCATGCAACTGCTCAATATTCGACTTTTCAAAATCCTAACAGTCGATCCGAACCATTCATCTTGTTCTCCATATTAATATGTATTTGGAGACCAAATTTTACATTTTTTGGAATTTTTTTACTATTTTTTTAGATTTATTAAAAATTGTTGTTTTTGTTATGGTCCAGATTTGCTGAAAACAGCGATTTTCAATAAATCTAAAAAAATAGTAAAAAAATTCCAAAAAATGTAAAATTTGGTCTCCAAATACATATTAATATGGAGAACAAGATGAACGGTTCGGATCGACTGTTAGAATTTTGAAAAACCAAATATTGATCCGTTACACGGAGGCCCTCTATGCTATGCATAGCATGCTAGCATATTCCTATATATATATATGAGGGATCAAGTTACAACAACTGTTTTCTACATTTTCAAAGTCCAAATCGTCGATCCAAATCGTTAGATGTGATCTCTACAATAAAATGTGCTTGGAGACCAAATTTTACATTTTTTTAAATTTTTTTACTGTTTATTAAGAAGGGTACTAAAACTAGTCAAATTCAGACTATTGAATTTTGTACCCATCTTAATAAATAGTATAAAAATTTCAAAAAAATGTAAAATTTGGTCTCCAAGCACATTTTATTGTAGAGATCACATCTAACGGTTTGGATCAACGATTTGGATTTTGAAAATGTAGAAAATGATTGTTGTAACTCAAAAATTAATGTAACTTGATCCCTCCTCATAATATATATATATTTTAACTTTTATATAGTCTAAACCCCCCCCCAAATAATAATCAAATATTTACTTGTAATTTAGTGGTTAGAACTTTATCTTGTAGTGGAGAGGTATTGGATTCAAATTTCACTGACCAAATTATGCATTTTAATTTTCAGTTCCCTCTGTCAAAATTTATTGTTCCGCCCTACTATTGAACTATTAAGAATAAGAATAGATTTGAATTCATATGAGATGTCTCAAAAATCCTACTAATTATTTATCAACTATGTTATGGTTCCGTATCCGTATCAAATATATATATATATCATATATACCTGTATTGCCGTATTTGTATTTTGTTGAATATTATCATATTGCCGGATATGAATATCGATCCATACCCGTACCCGTTTAACATAGATTATAAACTATCTTAAAAAAAGCATTATTGATATCTCAAGAGAAGCGGGGTTAATAGCGTAGGCGTTGAGCAAAATGATATTGGAATTGATTCTCTTATGTTTTCATGGACAAAATGTTGCATGACATGAGGTTTCAGTGAGCCGTTCATTCATAACATGTGTTTTGGTGTGGTATTTGAGTGTGTGTATATAAATATGGAGAACAAGATGAACGGTTCGGATCGACTGTTAGGATTTTAAAAAGTCGAATATTGAGCTATATTACGGGCCAAATCGTAATATGCATAGTACCATAGACTCACTTTATATATATAGTATTTTGTTCTTTTATTTTTAAGTCAAAATACATGTTAGCTAGCTAGAAACGAAAGATGGCAAAAAATGACAAAAAATAAAATAAAATGATCAATATTTGATAATGATACGGCTTTTATATATTTAGAGTATTTGATAATATCAGTGAATAATCAATGTTTTGAGATTTTGGAAGAAGTCAAATATTAATAATGTTAATTTTGATCTCAAAGAAAAAAGAGAAAAAATTTAACTAGAAATTTTAATACTGCCTGAGATCTTCACAACCTGATATAGGAGTATTTGTTAACCTCTAAAAAAAAAAAAATGAATTAGAAACTATTTGGGGTGCGCAAATGAGAATTTTTAAATAATAAAAGTTTTTTTTGTTGTGCACAAATAGGGATTCAATATTTGGTTGTTTAAAAAAAAATTAATCAGGAATCAAAACTTAATAAATTGTTGTTGATAATATACTCTTAAATGAATTAATTCAAAAGTAAAAATTATTTTAATAAAATGTATTATCTCAAATCTAAAATGCATAATTTTTTCAAGTACTTATTCTACATGGCACCCTTAAAAGCTTAAAGAAATGATAGTGATCTAGACACAAAATTTATTAATTGTATGAAAAATTATGTTAGGTAAATGAATAAAATCACAAACAATGTATTTTCAAATTAATAAAAATTAGTTTTGAAATTATTTTGACCAAAGATCTCAATTAACAATGTGCTTACCAATTCAAACACTTCTTGTATCGTTTTATGAAACTTATTGATTAAAATTATACCTATAAATTTTACAGATAAATCATCTCTCATGATATATTTTGATTTCAAAAATCTTCATTTAAAACCAATTTAATAGATTTTGATATTAAAGTCATAAACCAGTATCTTTATAAGCTCAAGTATACGAGAGCTTCCCTCTTAAGAAAATTTTGAAATAAAGATATGCTAAATGCATATTGTTTGAGAACTTTTTTGGGAGCCGTTTGGATGCTATTATCTACGAGGTTTATCTCTCTTTTATTTGGATGCCGTGTTTCAAAGAGTTGCCACATTTTAATTTTTTTCAAATTAAGCTCGCATCTGCCGCGGTTCGGACTTTAAAATCAAAGGACGTTACAAAACTAAATCCGAGTTTAACACTGTATTCAGGCCCAGGATTAGGCCCATTGGGCCTTAGTTGTAAGCAAGATTTTACCTAGTAGTTACTCGACGACTTTATTGCATCCCTGTCACCCTTACGCTATCTTTGGATGGAGAGTAGAGGAGGGGAGGGGAGGGGAGGGGAGGGGAGGGGATGTGTGGAATGGAATGAAATGGAATAGAAATGAAGATTAACATGTTTAACTTATTCGTGTTTGGATGATTAACGAGGAAAAATAAATTTAACTTTCATTTCTGTCTTATTTCTTGTTTGATTAATTAAAATTATAGAAGATTAATCAAATGATTTAAGTGTATTTGACTATTATACCCTTAAGACTTCTCCACTCATGACTGCATCTCTGACCCTCATATTTCTCCTTTCTAATAATGTCAGATTGTATCGGTACTGAAAGACTACTCTCTCTAAAAACAAATGTATCGGCACCAGCACCTGATGATCATTCCTATAAATCAAAAGGGATTGGCATCTACAAATTTGTTTTTTTAAAAGAAAGTAACTTATACTGGTAAAAACTGAAACACACACTCAATACATTTGAGTAGAATAAAATAAAACAGTAAAGAAATTAGTAAATAGAAAACAAAGTAAATAATGTAGAAATAAACAACTAAACTCATTAAAATAAAATTGCTATTATTCCAACATTCCAAGAACCAACATTAAATGAACGACTAATATAAACAAAATAAATAAACGACCACAATAACTTAATACAGTAAACAAAAAACCATAACCATTGCATAACAATTTAAACATCACTGGGAATGTAAACAAAAAACCATAACCATAACACATGCTTCAAATTGCAAAAGAAAAAAAAAAGTAACTTCAGAAGAATGTATAAACGGCTATGGAAAAACGATTCTGACTCCAAACTTGATGTATAAAAAACAAGGTTCTAAATAGCGTTTATCGCATCATAGCAGGAAGCCGAAAAAAAAAGCTATAGCGAATAGCGTCGCTATAGCGAAAGCTATGCCACATAGCGTTTTTTTATTTTTATAAAAATTATATCATATATTTGTACTAAATATCAACATTATCTAAGTCTCATAGAATAATAAATAACATCAAATTGATTAAAAAATTATAGTATTCATATTGAACCAATACAAAGTCCAAATTGCGACTCAAAATATCCATAGTATTACTAATATCATAAACTATCGATCTTTTTATATTCAAAATATATTCAGCATCATGACATAATTTATCTTTTTTCTATTTAAATTTCAAAATAACCTAGACATCATGGCATAATTAATTATCTTAATCTATTCAAAATATTCAAACTACCATATAGTAAGTATCATTTTGTTACTTCAAGAAATATCTTAATATATTTAATTTGAGCCTTTATTTAAAGCTCATATAAATTAAAAAAAAAACAGCTCATGTTGCATAGCGTGCTGTAGCTTCCTTATTTGATCTCATTTAATAATTAATAATTTTTTTATCAAAATAATAATTAATAATTTAATATAAAGCTTAGTATGTCAATTATAACAAAAAATCACGGTTAAAATCCAATCTGAGCCTTTATTTAAAGCCCATATAAATTGAAAAGAAAAAAAAAACAGCATGTTGCATAGCGGACGCTATTTGCGCTACACGCTATGCGCTATAGCGGACCGCTATTACCGCTATAGCGTCTGTAGCTCAAATAGCGTGTTTTAATTGTATAGCGTAGCGTTTTGGGTCCAAAAACGCTATAGCGTGCTATTTAGAACACTGATAAAAAATAAAAAAGTTTGATATATATAAAAAAAAAAAAAAAAAACTAACCTGTTCAATCAACTACACAGTGGTGGCTGCTAGGTTCGAGGTAAAATATTTGCAACACAATTTCTTTCCATCCGTTACACCTTAAATTGAGAGAAAAATCAATTCTATTAATTATAGTTATACAAAGTTAATCATTTCCCCTCTTGTACCCGTCACCTCCACCACAATTTTGTCAACCAAACATAATTGGAGAGAAATTTTTCTATCTATTCCATTCCCTCCCCTCCTCTACTCTCCATCCAAACAAGGTGTTAGAATCTTTAGAGTTGAATGTATCTCGGCCATCTGATCAGGATCGGAGCCAAGCCAATCCACACCTATGAAGTACGAGGTTCTTTAATGTTAGTGCGGATCTCAATCGGAGACGGTCCAGATCTATTAACGTCCGGCTCTTTAATGCAGAGGATACGAATTCACTACTTGTCTATCTATTTATAAAATACAGAAACAAATCGGCTGTTATTCCATTGGAAGAACAGGACTTTGTTATTCAAATGACAGTCGTTCAACTTAGTTACGATTCGCGCTTGTAAAAGGGTTATTGTCGAGATTCGCGCAAAACAATCTCAACAGCTGATATTGAATAACAGGGTTCTGTTATTCAAATGGAAATAGCAGCAGATTTTTGTACCTAAAATATTTCTTCTAATCACCCGAAGTGAATATTCTCTGAGATATCTCATATTTTGCGTGACCAACGTGTCCGGTGCCTATTCGGGGATACCCTAAGTGCCAGTATTATTAGAGCTTTGAGATTCGTGCAAAACGTATTTAAACAGTTGAAATTTTCCAAAAAGTCACGCAAAATATGAGATATCTCAGGGGATGTGAATTCGAAGTCATAAACCCTCGCAAAGCATCAGAAAACCCTTGTACTTTCGATTTCGATCCTCAGTTATGGCTCTCTTCGCCACCACGCGCCACCTCCTCCGCCGCCATCTCTCTACCGCCAGCCCCGCTATCACCGACTCGACCATCGCCGTCGTGCGCAAGCTCTCGCGCAAAGGTGAGGTAGAGAAGATCAACTCTATCCTCTCTCCTCTGCTGTCCACCTCGCCTCCTCCGTCGGACGCCGCTTTGGCCTCCATACTCTATCTCTACTCCTGCTCAGGCATGCTCAAAGAAGCTATCGACGCCTTCTCCACCCACCCCTCCCCTTCCACCGGTGCTCTTAACTCTCTCCTCGCTCCTCTCAACCACCAGTCCCGCGATCTCTCACGCCAGATCCCCTCCCTCTTCACCTCTCTCCCCGCCTCCAAATCAGTCATCCCTGATCAGAACACTTATGGCATCCTCATCAAGTCTTTGTGCGTCTCTGGTGGGGGCGCTGAAAAGGCGCTTCCTGTTCTGAAGCAAATGGAGGACAAGAACATCCCAGTGAGTGCGGTTGCTTACACTACTATCATGTATTCATTTTACAAAGAAAGTAAGCCTGAGAGAGCTGAGGAGCTGTGGAAGGAGATGTGTGGAAAGGGGATTGTACCAGATGTAAGTACGTATAATGTACGCGCAATGTATAAATCTATGCATGGGAAGCTGGAGGATGTGGTTGAATTGATCTCTAAAATTGAAGCCGCGAATATGAAACCAGATATTATCACATATAACTATTTGATCAAAGCTTACTGTGCAAATAAGAGATTTGATGAGGCCATGGAAGTTTTTAAGGAATTAGAAAAGAAAGGGTGTGTGCCAAATTATGCAACATATAAGCATTTTATAAGTTTTTTGTGTAAAAATGGCAAATTGTCTGATGCTCAAAAGGTATTTGATGATGGGCTCAAGAGTGGGACTGTACCAGATCTTGGTACAGTGAAGGGTTTGGTTAAAGGGCTGATGGAGGAGAAAAAAAAAAGAGTTGCTAAAGGGGTTGTTACCAGGTTGAAATGCAAATTTCCAGAGGAGTTTGTGGGCGATTGGAAGCAACTCCTGAAACTGGTTGGCTTGAGTGAAGAAGAGGAAACTGAGAGTACTGAGGGTGCTGAGAATGACTGAGGTACCAATATCGAAAATTGAAATTAGTGAGACTGAAATCAAGTAGTTTCTTCTTTTTGCTATTTTTATTGCTGTGATGTGTTAACTTGGATACCTTCGTTTGCAGTTTCTGTTTTCACTTACTACATGCTGATGTTGTAGTTCAGCTCTTTTCAATAATTGAGAATTGACATTATCCAATTATATTTGAAGTAATTTTATTTTATTATTACACTAGTGAATTACTGTTAAAGTTCCCTTTTCTTTGTTTTAGAGATGATACTGTTCACTATATTACTGAGTAAGGTGGGGTAAAGCGTAAATTTGTCGAAAGCCTCACTGATTGAATCGATGGTAACTGTATTCACTGATTAGTATTGAGACTATGGAAATTTTTTAAATTGTTTCAATATGTTTGTGCTGAGCCCCGCACCCATGATACATATTTTGTCATTTGTTTGCTAGTGGTAAGCCTCCGTACGGTTGGTATCAAGCAATATTATACCAGAGCACTATTCCACAAAATAGACATTAGCATGGTAGTAACTACTGGAATGTGTAACTTTTTTAAGGTTTAAATTGGGAATATTCATATGGCTACATTAAAACATTTTATTACCTTCTAAGGCCTATAATAAGAAAAGGATTAATGTAGCCATATCAGTAGTCCCAATTATTATTATTATTATTTTTGGATCAAAATAGTCCCAATTTAAACCTTAAAAAAGTTGCACATAATAAACTATTGATATGTTTAAGTATAATAACAGCAACCTTTTGTTAACAAAAGATAATTACTAAAAAGAGGTTGGTCAGGCAATTCAAACTGTGTTTTTTGTCAGGATCAGGAAACATCAGATCGTGTATTAGTAAACTGCTCCGTTGCTAAGTGTATTTGGAGTTGGATAGCTAATATTATTTTTCTTTCTTTTTCTTGTGACCGAATTGAGGATATTTGTGATTTTGATAGACTTGTTCCTTTGAAGGATCTATTGTAGAAGTAGACGATGGATATCGTACATTATAGGAGCAATTATTTTAGCTAGTTTTATGTCAATAAATTTTTATATCAATTTACAGCTAGGTTTTCTCTTTGATGTTGATGCGTTGCCTATACAGGTTTTTGGGACCAGAGGTTCAGGCAGGTGTATTTCGAGGTGCTGACAGGGGGTGTAGTGCCGGGGTTTACCAGTGCTTTAAATCATCTGGTGGCATAAATGATAGTGTTCTTTTGCCGCAATATGGTGGATTTATTAATGTTTTCATTTGCTTGTGGAACTGGTTAATGTAATTGAATTACTTTTGTGGTCACCTTCCTTATATGGGTAGTTGCTTAGGATTTATGGATTCTATTGATACCGGGGGGTGGTATCATTTGTACTCGCATTAGTTTCTTAATAAATCTGATGGAATAATTTCAATGAAACAAAAAATCTGCTGAGGCTTGAAGAACAAAAACTATATTAATGAACACATTCCAGAAAACTAACTCTTCTATAAACGCATCTCACAACATTGCTTATCTGATAAATCAACTGAAATCAATTTTTTTTATATTTTTCTGGTACATCTTTTACAAAGCTTTTCCTAAACTAAAATTAGAAAACTAACAGAATATATAGCTCAACTGTTTAAAGCAATGAACCAAAATCATGAAAACAAGAAACATGGAAAATAAAAGTCAGGAGACAAAAACATATAACCAGTTACTTCTGGATTTTCTTGCACCACCAGATAGAGATGATCTTTTCATGCCCTTCAAAACATGGGCAAAACTCATATACTACAACATTTCAACGTGTTTCAGTAACCTTTTGACACTACATCAGGCTTGAAATACAAAAATGGCAAAAATCTAGTTAATGTTTCACATGCCAAATACCTTTGTGCTAGTACTTGTACCAGTGGTACATGTTTTGGTTCTTTGTTTGCTCGTGGTATGCTTCAGTATAATAACAGCAGTCTCAGTTAAAATTGTATCAATTACAATTCCACGAAATGAGTTAGAACATGTGGTTGTAATCAAATTTATTAATATATCTTTGGTAGTCACTACCAAATTTTCAAAAAAAAAAACAATTCCACGAAATGGCCATTAGCGTGGTATTGACAATAGGACTGCTAAATTTAAATTTCTAAATTTTTAGGAAATTTGGTTTGGCAATTCTCACACACTTATTTTACTTTTGAATGCTAAAAAACACCAAAAGAAGCTTCAGATCACTCAAAATTACAATCTACTTTAGATATTATTGCACAATAACTGCTCCAAAAATGTGAAAAGGAAAATAAGCAAACTCAACTGCAACTAAATTATCTCATCGAAAACTGTAAGATCAGAGCAGGTCGATTACCAATATTGGTGGAAACAAGAAACAAGATTCAGCAATTTTATCGCTTTTAGAGCAATTATCTGAATAGTAATCAATTCTCAGAACAAAAATCACTACTAGAATAATCGTTTATTGCATGACAACGAAAATGGCTTATTGCATGGCGTTTGTCATACAACAAGCCCCGAAATGGCTTTTTGCATGGCGATAGCCATGCAAGTGCAACCATGCAAATGCCTTCCATACAAATAGTCAGTATTTACAAGGACAGCCATGCAAAAAGTCTGTTACATGAGACTTGTCATGCAATAACTAACCATGCAACTACTTTGAGAGTTGACCCAGTTTGGAGTTTATGCAAGGGAATAGAGTGTGGGTCCCATCATACTATTTGCAAGGAGCGGACATGGGTCCCACCATAGTATATGCAAGGCAAGGGAACACGGGACCCACTAGACTATATGCAAGGATAAATAACGTGGGACCTACTTGATTATTTGCAAGGTTAGTTAACGTGGGCCCCATATGTTTATTTGCATGGAAGTTGATTTCGTTATAACATGGGAGGAATATGTAGTTATTACATGGACGACAGCAATGCACAGATATGATTGATTCGCACTTTTTGCATGCACCTAAGTTACCAATATTTGCGTGGACATGGCGATGTCTAAAATGAGCTAACTGGAGGCAATAAAGCATAATCCAATTTTACAATCCTCCCTCCCTGTACCAATATGGTACCAATGCAGTGTTGTTTACCAATTTCTAGATTACCATTCAAAAAGATTTACATATAACACATAGAAGAGTACATCCATAGAAAACAACAAACAAGATAAAAAGAGTAATTAACTTTAATATATAACCAGAAGACTATAGTCATCATACATTTTTCCAACATTATAAAGGCAGTAAAACAACACCTTTCAATCAGTTACCAAGATAAGAAGATAAGAAGAGTAAACTTCTATATATAACCAAAATATACCCACCTTTCAAGCATTAACAAAATAAAACAAACACCCACTGAGTTTGCAAAATATACCCAAAATATTACCAAAATAATGAACCCTTACTATTGCCAACCACACTAGACCTCCCTGCTTCATGTTGAAGGTTGATTGGCCAACCAATCAGACATTGCGGCATCATGTCCAGCAATTTCTTGTACATTCTGAGAACTCAGCAATGCTTGGAAAGGCCCCTGATTTGGTTGTATAGAACCAGCAGCATCCTATGTATATCAAATTGTTGTATTAGAACATGTTATTATTATAACAATTATTTATGCAGTTGAAGCCTCTAAACAACTCATTATTATTTATCATACAATACTATTACCAATTAAGGGAACCAAGTTACATTGAGCTTGTTTTTACAAATGTTGCAGTTGATGCCACAAGATAACTTAGATAAGTGCATTGTTCAACCAATATTGTAAATGTACTTACCTGATTGAATTCCATTTCTAGCTGTGATGGTACTTCTTGAGATGGTTGAGATGTGAGATCATCCTGTCAGATTTGTAATATTAAAATCACTTAGATTTTTATCTGAGGTTGTTAGATGTGACTACCATCAGTTGAGGGGTGGGACCATGCACCTAACCAATATTCCCTACTAACCATCAGTTATTGGTTCATAAGTGGTGGGTGGTGCATAAGTTAAAAATGTGAAAGGACAAAGGTAATTAGTTGTTTTAAAAGTCTGTTGTTATAAAAAGTGCAATCTAATATGTGCCATTATTTCCATGTTATAAAAGGAGTCAGATGTTTTGAAAGAACCCATATTCCCTACTATTCTGGAAATACGAACCTGTGAAGGAAGGTGTTGGATCCCAATCGTCTTGTACAATTGGGCGAACATTAATAGGTTCTGTGCTTGATCCTTTTTCATCTGAGCACGCTCCTCGGCAATATGACGATCACGTTCTTCCATTATTGCATTCATTTCTGACCTAGTGAAGGTTTCCTGCTGCCCACAATTTGTCAACCCAGATACAGAAGATGTTTGGCTCTGCCTGTCTCGGTTGTTTGCTGTTTTGGTTGGTGCTATCACGCTTCCAAAGCCTACAACGCGGCCATTTTTGGGTCCGCCAAGGGCTGTCAGAAATAAGGTGCTCTCGTCTAATTCCGCATTGGCCTGATCAGCCTTCAATGCCTTAACCTTCATCTATTAATTGGAACAGATGCTAAATATGTATTAAAGTGAAAATTGAGATTTCAAGTTTTTTTATATAGAGGCAAATGTCTAAGAAGCACGAGGGTTATGTTGTGAAAATGAGATGGCAATGAATTTGTTAAGTTAACATAAAATTGATAGTGCCTTAAGCCTACTGTAGTGACCAATATGAAGCTCTTATATGAGGAATGCCGAAAATAATGTATTGGGAAAGGATTTGTATTTTGTGAATTGTGGGCATTACATGTTAAATTGGTTGAGGCAAATAATTTTGTACATATAATTTTCATTTTCAATTACCCTTCCATCCTTACCCTCATCTTTAATTTCCCTTCCATCATTTTTAATTACCCTTTCCATATGTTTCATCTTACCAGTCCTTTATATTTGTAATGGTAATCAGTGTTTGTAAATTGAACTTACATAAACATTTTCCTTTTCCGTGGTGGTAAATTGCAAGGTGTTGATATCGAACTCCATTGTACTCTCCTCGCAGCTTGGATCCACTTCCCTATTACCATCATTGTTTTCATTATCTTTAGCCACACCCTCCTTGGGTGGACTAATTTGAGCCACAACCGGTGATACACCATTTTCTCTTGCACAGTGCATATGGATGTAAAGGTCCTCCATGCTTGGCTTTCTCCCATTGAACAGCTTAGTCTTCAAATGAAAAGCAAGTTTGATAATTAAATGTTAGATGAATGTTTAATGTGAACACAATTATAATATTGGAGCGTAAGTGTTAGGAATACCAGTTTCTCAAAATGTTGGTGAGCACTAGCTGATCCAGCGTAGTGGGAGATCGTACCACCAGAGCTGGTGCGGTTTATATGGTTTTGTTTACTAACCATTTGCCACTCTTCTGTGAACCAGATATCACAAAGGCCTCGCCAGAATTCAGGCACCACAGACCAATGCGGCACATCAGCCTTCCAAGAAACAATGTCCCACTTGTATTTTTCAATACGATTCCTCCTTGCTGTACCCAGCTCCTCACAATACCTTTTGGCTGCTATGGCATCAAGTACTGCACGACAACGGTCGACATCTTCATCTTCGTGGTATGTGTATCTCTCCTACATTCAAGAAGATTAAGAAGCATCATCTTAATTTTACTATTCAAAATCTAATTATTTGATGAGAAACCCTATTACTGACAGCCATTGGCCATGTGGTAGGCTAATTTATTACAACCAAGGAAACCTTCTTTAGAAAGCCATATGTCATGCATATTTGGGATGGTTATTACTAAACAAAGGACTATTGCTGACAGATTAGGGAACCCTACTTCTGACAGCCAAGGGAACCTTATATAGCACCCTTATAGACTCCCTCCATTTTGAAATCAATAGTTGTTTCTTTAGAAATTGAACCTATCCCTTTGTTATTTTAACCTTTTCATTTTCTGTATGCTGCTTTCTTTGGATGCCTAACCCAATTCCATCACAGTACCAGAATTACACCATGTACAATAAATTAAAAGCTGATAAATTAATGTAGTAGTATGTGATCGGTAAGCATGAATATAAAAAAAAGGTTACCAGAAAGTCCCTCTCCAGTTTGTCCTTTATTGTCTTATCGAAGCTGTGAAAAGATCTTAATGGTGCAGGCATGTATTTGAGGGCAAGCCTAGTGATTGTCGCTGTAATTTTATTTGCACTTTTTGCACAGGTGAACTCGTGTGGTCCAACTCGCCATATCACTGGTCGGTCAGCGATATCCTCTTTCACCGGCCTTATCTGTCCAGCGCCTCGTCCCTTCTTTTTTGGAGGTTGAGACAGTGTAATTTCAACTTCTGGGGAATTATTCAAACTGCCACCATGCACCGAGTGGGTACGATCTGTGCTACGTTTCCCCTTGCCGTATTTGGTAGCTTTTGCTCTTGTGAGTTGAGATTTCTTGGGACGACCCATTTGTCTTTTACCGGAAAGGAGAAAAACAAGTTGTTATGTATAAATTGGTTGTTTGGGCTAAATATGAATTACATAATTTTGTTAAAGTAACACCTATGAGAAATATGAAAAAAGAGTAAAATTAAATCATATTACCATTTAAATAAAGAATTTTCACTATATATGAAGTACAACTACTTATTGAGGAAAGGTTTTCCAATAAATAGTGATTGTCATACACAAAAGCATAAATAGTGATATTAGACCAAAACAGGAAGAAAAACTTTCACTTGAGCATTTTATCAAACACCTTAAGACCAATCCCAATATAGTACATATAAAATTTAGGTTTGCTAAATTATAATCTGCTAAAAGCTTTCTTAAAAAAACCTCTTGCTGAAAGGTTTTCCAATAACTAAAAAAGTTGCATTGAAGAGAACTAAAAAAATTCTCAATTTAAAAAATTAGCAACCATTGCACAGTCACATAATTTGCCTAAATTCCAATTGCTTATAGAATTAGTGCAAAATCCCAACAGATAAGGTTTAATTTACACATATATGCCCAGATTGGCACATAGTTCTTTAATTACTTCAATTTTGACATTCTCTAACCAAAAGGAAACTAAGAAGAAGAAATTTAGGAGAGATCAGTACCTAATGCCTTTCTCAGATTAATGCGCAGTGGAAGTGAGAGAGAAGAAATTTAGGAGAGATCAGTACCTAATGCCTTTCTCAGATTAATGCGCAGTGGAAGTGAGAGAGATTGTGAGACTTCCTTAATGTAGAAATTTGCGAAATTTTCTCAAATAGTGAAAGGCAAATTTTTCTCTTAGTAAGAGAGGAGGTTAATGGCGGCTGGTTTTGTTTTCTCTCGACAAAATCGATGTGGTAAAGGACCTTTTAACCCTGTGGCACTAGTTCTCTAAGATACATCATTATTTACCCAACCATCGTGTCCTGATCCTAGATAGCGTCCCAAATTTGAGATTCTTGCAGATTTTGTATGAACGGTTGAGATGTTTGTTGATCGAAAACTCTAGGTATCAGATAACACAGAGATCGGAAACTCAAGGTACGCAAGCGGGCACCCTAAATTGAGAATGGGGGGAAATGAAATTTCATTATAGCGCCCAAGTTGTTCAATGGGAACAGAGTGGTAATGGCTTCGTGCAGAGTAGTCAGTCTCCTTTAATTAAGCCTAATTTGCGCTTCCATTGGTTGAAGTAGCTTTGTTTGAAATTTCATTCAAAATCCTTGTTGAATGGAATAAGTACAGCGGCACAGCCACCTGATCTCAAAATATATATTTTGTGATTAATATGAAGAATATTTGTAGGTCATTAATATAAGAAATGATGCATATATTATTTCCGAAATTTAATAATTTTGTTTGTTAATTTTAAGTTAAATGTGTAAATTTAATTAAAAAATTATGTTTATATTTCCTTGCTTTTTGATGCATAATATATATATATATACATGATTAGTATTTTATTACATATTTAGCAAGAATGTCAATGTTATCATTTAAAAAAATATAATGAAAATAATAATAATTATAGTAGTTATGCAATAATGAATAACAATGTTGTATTTTATTTCATAATAAGATGATTTTATACATAAAATTTATGTTTACAATTAAATGTGAGTTGGATATATGGATGACATCTATGTATCAATATGAAACATAAACTCTTGATGGAAGGGATAATGAAGATGTAATAAAATTATGGTCCCGGAGATCGATCGGAACCGTTGGAATCGAAGAACACTGTATTTAATGTCTTGCGGGAAAGTTTCATCAAGTAAAGTATTTATTCACCCCTCCATCCACTTGACAGAATATCGAAGCATCAAATGGCTATAAAAACTTTGCGGTGGATCGAAACCGATACATAACAAAACTTATTATATTTTGCGCTAGCTAAGTTCTATGTTAACTCTTGATCATTTTAAAATAAATTTTGAGTCATTTCATCGCAGATCGACCGTTCAAAATTTACATCAAAATGAACGGTCCAATTTTGTTTTTAACTTTTGAAGGGGTTAGAAAAAATTTATTTATATAAAATTACGTTATTAATTATAATTTGGTCAGATGTGTTATAAGAAACAAAAAAAATTTCATTTTTGGATTTTTTCAAAATAGTTTATGTACATACCAGTACATAATGATCACAGCTACAGCTCTTGTGCCGTCCGATTGGTGATGAATGGACATGATTTAGCAGATTTGAAATTGTATATCGGTACAGGGTGAATACACTCTGCAATAATGCAACAGATAATATTAAATCTGACCCTACACGTTGCATAAGTTGGTTCAATGATCATGCAAGGATTAGATCAAACTGTTCCGATTTAAACATAATTATTACGGTACCTGATGCTAAAGAGCACCGAGTGGGTAGGTCTCCCAACTAAATGCATCACATCTTTCTCAAAGGTAAGATAATATTTCTGTTTTGATCGGAACCTTACACCATCCACAATATACATTATAATTGGTGCCTGATCCTAATCAAACGGTCTCTATATAGTACTTCATATTCCACTACCGTAGAGTGCATGCAAAGGGCCCCTCCCCACTTAATTCTCACGAGAATATTTCAGGACTTAGCTTTTTTTTTTTGAAATCCCACTCCACAGTTACACAATCTATCTCTCTCAAAAACTCCAGCCGTCGCTCTCCCACAAAGCTCTCATCTTCGAAGGTCTCCCTCGCTGAGTCGCCGTCGTCTATCGGAGTTTAAGAAGCCACTAAAGTCGTGCCTAGGTCTTTGTAGTGTCGATTGATCGGATATCGGAGGAGGGATCGACCGTCAAGTGGTAAGTACGATAGATCTAACAAACCCCAACCCTCACCGCCACCCCCACCCCCATCCCCGATATGTGGTGTATTTTAGGGTTTAGGCCCTTCCTAAAGTTCCTAATTTTTTTGAATTTTTGAGTCCAGGGGTTGGTTAAATTAGTTCAAGAGCCCGGCCAAGTTTAGGGGTTTAGGGATTTGCTGAATTTTAGGGTTTAGGGGTTTGATAATAAATGAATTCCTGAATTTCCTGAATTTCCTGAATTTACTGAATTTTAGGATCGTTGGGTTTGCTGGAATATATGTACTCTATTGAAATGTCTAGGCATTTAATATTTATCAATGCTATTTATGTTAAATTAAAAAAACTGGAACAAGTAATTCTTATTTTTCTGAAGGATGTTATTGTTAGTTTGGTTGTTAACAGAAATCAAATAAATTCAGGAAGAAGTAATTTAGGAAACTAACTAAATGCATTCTCATAATCACAGAATACATGGCTGACAATAATTTTGAGGTCGTTTTTCGCCGAAAAAGTTCAAGGCTCAATAAATCCGACAAAACCCAAGCAAATGTGCCACCACCTCCACCGTCAGAGGATTCCCAACCCAAGTTGCAACTGCCTAACACTCTCGAGAACCCAGCAAATCTGCCACCACCTAATCCACCACCGGCACAGCAACTTGACAAGCCAGTTAGAGGCCGAGCCAAGCGCAACAAGTCGAGTACGTCGAGTCCCATCCGCCGCTCATCAAGGTTCAACAAGCTAGATCCATCACAAGCTGACAAAGGTACCAACTTAATAATTATCTTATTCTTTGCTTATATTGTCAATAAAGAAAAGTTAATTAGTTATCACTAAGGAAACGCAAAAAAAAATAGTGAACAACAACCTGTTAGAACAGCGCAAACCAGAACCATTCAAATAACGAAAAGTTAATTAATTCTCACTAAGGCATATATTTTGTAATGCCTTTTTTGGGGAATAATAGAAATAATGCATTGATGTGTGTTTGTAATTTATTGCATGTTGCTATTAAAACAATACGACTGAAGTTATGACAATGGTCTTCAATTTGATTGTAGGACCCCCGGTTGAGCCCTCTGTCGCAGCAGCAACTGTGCAACAGGATGTGCCACCACCAATTGTTCAGCAAGAGGTAGAGCCACACCCCTCTAAGTCAGCACCCTCCATGTCAGCACCCTCCAATTCAGCACCTAATCCGACACTGACACAGCAACTTGACAAGCCAGTTAGAGGTCCAGCCAAGCGCAACAGGTCGACCTCGTGGAGCCCCACTCGCCGCTCATCAAGGTTGAATAAGTCAGATCCATCACAAGCTGACCAAGGTACCATCTTATTTGCAGATTTGTCATTTCCTATAGATAAGAGTAACCAGATGCCTTTTGAGAGAGATCAGGTTATCTAGCTAGTTAATTAAGGAGTTCAATAATGGTTATGTTGATAATTATTATGTTGTGATGCTGGAATTACTAATTCAATTTGATTGCAGGAACACCCCTCGAGTCGGGCACCCCCCAAATTGACAAGACTGAAAGAGGAAGCAACAAGCGCAACAAACCAGCACAGTGCAAGTCAGCACCCCCCAACTCGACACCCCCACAACAACCTGACACGTCTGACTCATCGAGCAATGGTACAGTTTTATAAATTTTGCTTTGTTTTGGCAATTGAGCCGTCATGTCTATTGCCCATGCCTCAACTGTGAGTACCAGTTACATTAAACTGGTTAGGTTGTCAGAATTAATATGATTTAAACACATTACATTAAACCAGTCAGAATTTATCTGTTTTAATGTAATTAGGTCGTTTTTCATTGTCAGAAAACCCCAATTCAGACTCCAATTCACCGCTACAGACGGAGGCAGGTGATCCCAAATGGGATGAATGGCCCGAGTCTGATGCCACTCAGCAGGGAGAGTCAAAGAACAGTGAAGACACAGCTTATTCAGAGGATGACAGCACGCATCCAGCAGTTGTGGATGACGATGGTGGTAAGAGAGGGTGCAAACGCATTGCACTTCGTGACTGTGAGGAAGCGATGCATATCTCGGGAATGGAACTTGAGGAAGAGAACCCCACAGGGGCTGAAGACCAGGCGAAAAGGAAGAGAAAAAGGGGGCAGAAGTCTGATGTGAGGCGGGGCAGAGGTATGGCCAAGGCTCGTAAACCATCAAATTTTGCATGTAGACCTGAATTGTTTGTTGTTGGTGACGCGGAATTCACATCCACTCCTATATGCACAAAGGTGGTTGCCACAATAAGGGTCCTAACTTTGGAGAATATGCCGGGCCCATATAGGACTTACAATATGTTTCCCGTTAACGCGAGGCTGGAAATACTCAAAAAATTCTTGCAAAGGTATACCTGGGGGGAGGGGGAAAGCGTGAAACGTTGTCTGCAAGTCTTTGAGACAATTGCAGCAGATGCATATAGTCGTGAGTTGGTAGTACTGAGGGGCAAGTACACAAAGAAATACACAGAAGACAAGTTACTCTGGAGAGACTTCCCGCCTCACTGGTGCAAGAATTCGCAACACTGGAAGGGGTTGTGCCTTATTTGGTCGAAGGATAAATGGGATAAAATGTCATCCACCAACCGGAATAACAAAATAAAGGATGGGTCGGTGATCCATCACCTGGGTGGTTCCAGGTCACTATTTCGGCACAAGCAAAAGATGGTACATTTCATTTTATATTTTGTAGGTTTACTAACAAATTTCATGTTTAATAATTACTTAAAAACTCATTATCAAATCTTGTAACTGCAGGTAGCCGACAAGGGATCGGCTGTCACTCTGAAGGAAGTTTTCGATCGTATCCACACAAAGGAAACGCAGGATGGAAAGGTGTACGTAAACAAGAAGGCAGCTGAAAAAATGGTAACCTTCTTTTATCCCCATTGTTATAAACCCCCAGTACCCTTACACTCTGATATGAACCAATTCATTCTTATTTTATCCCCATTATTTGTCAAATTCAGGCTGTATATGAGGACTTGAAGGGAAATTACACATCACAGGTGTCCGATGAGGATCTATGGGATCTTGCTGTTGATGGAGAGGATGGGCACGGCCGCTTATTTGGCTTTGGACATCGATCGAGAACATGCAAAGGGAACCAAGCATTGGCTAAAGAGGATGCTACCTTGTCAGATCATGCCAAGAGCACTGCCACCTCGGCTGAAGATGAAAGTACAAAATTCACAAAAGGTCAAGTGGCAGTGATGATTAAGGCTCAAGTGGCAGCTGAACGAAGGAGACTCTTGGCTGACATGGCTGCCCAAGAGGCCCGACACAATGCAGATCGTGAGGAGTTTAAGAAGAAGGAGGAACACAACAAAAAATTATTTGCAGAGCTCTTCAAGCGAACTGGAGTGCCTCTTCCAACTTTTCCTGTAAGTTCTACACCTCAATCTTGCCTAATTTATGAAAACAATAAGATATGTTTGACTTATTGTTAACAAACATTTTTTACGTGCTCTTTAGGGGGGTTCATCAAAGGGAAATGATGGTGGGGGAGCCAGCGGGGGGGGAGACGACCCATTGCAGTCACATGATGAAGATTGAAGCAGTAATTTGTAATAATTTTAAGGAACAAGGATATGATGTGTTTAGTATGATGTATTGGATGACGTGGAGTAGGATCTCAAAACTTTGTTAATTTCTAAGTAGGATGTGAGCCTTATGTTTATTTTTACCTTTTTAAGTAGGATGTGAGTTTAGTTGTGTGAATTTAGGATGTCGGAACTATGTTCATTTCTTTTTTCTCACTATTCATTTTCTTTTGTTGTGTGTATGTTACACAAGAATATACATAGGGTGCAGTTTAATAGGATGAGGATCAGGAAGAGATCAACCAAATTGAACTTTCAAGTGACGAAGAGTTGGACATGGACCAAGATGAGGATGAATTTGGTTTCTAGGCCCTCGATGCTTCCATTCAAGAGTTTTAATATTGGTTAATCAAAAGTTGTATGTGTGTTGATACATCTTTTGTACAATTGTTTTTGTTCCTCCATTATTTTGGAAGGTTTGTTCTAAATGCAAGAATTTAATTAAGTTAGCAAAGTTTTGAATTCTTATATTCTTATATACTGCTATTATTCATGCTGTTGTGAATTTTGATTTCAAGCTTCATTGAAAAGGAGATATCAAATAAATAGAAATGAATCTGTGTACAGTAAATAAACTATTGCATGGCTAGACCCATGCAAATGTTTAGAACTTCAGTCCAGACCTTTTATATGCGAATGATAGATGACTATTTGCATGGACCTTCAATAAAATATAATATAAATATGGAATTAAGTAATTGCATGGCCATGGGGTTAAGTAGTTGCATGGACCTTTAATAAAATATAATATCCACTAAGTGGTTAAGTAGTTGCATGACAAGGGAGTTGAGTTGTTGCATGGAACTTTAATTAAATATAATATCTACTAAGTTTTTAAGTAGTTGCATGGCCATGGAGTTGAGTTGTTGCATGGAACTCGAATTAATTACAATATCTGACCTTCAAAAATCATTTGCATGACAGAACATCACACAGTTGCATGGTTGCACTTCATACAATTGCATGCAATACCTATTACATGGGAATTCGCATGCAACAAGTTTAAAAAGTCAACAAACGCCATTTCTTTTGCATGGGCCTTCTCAACCATGCAAAAAAACGGTGCTGGGCATGCAAAAAACGATTATTCTAGTAGTGAATGCTCCAATAAACTCATTCCTTTTTGCAAGCGTATTGATGAAATCAATTTGTTTAATTAATATATAAGATGTACAAACATCCTTAGTACAAAAATGCTCCAATAAAATCAATTTAGTATATAAGATATATAAAGGCTGACTCAATTAAATGAGAATATGTTTAATTAGATTAATTATATAACGGAGTTTACTAATTCAATTATTTTTGGTAAATTAAATTCTGTCAAATGATAAAAAATTAGTAGACGAGCACGTGGATATGTAGAATGTGAGATTTGAACTCGTAGATCCAAAGTTATGACATTTTAAGGAGGTTTATTCGTGGTCAACTCGGATTTGACTAAATAGGTGAGAGCAGTGTTGACTTAGTCAATGTATTGACAGTGACAGGGAATGATTTTGCTAAAAGAAGCAATTGACTTGGTCAATATTGAATCTAATTGACTTATTTTAGGTGGACTAATGATCCAATAGACCATGCTCATGTTAACTTACCATAGTGTCTTTTTATATGACATTTCATTCGTTAATTGAAATAATATTATGGTAATTACGCATTGATTGGATCACATGCCTTTATAAGCTCAATTAGACCTGGCCTCTCTCTCCTCATCCCATTTCATTCAAGCAAGATCAATCTCGGTCTAGGTTTGATCTAGATCTCTCCGTTAGGTCTATGTTCAGTGGATGGAAGCCACAGTTCTGTTTCCTTCATTGGTTGGATGGGTATATTTAATTCTATATTTTATTTAATTTTTGAAGTGAAGGCAATGTTACAACGGGTAAAAATAGAATGTCGATAAGCTCATTGAGTATTTTATTATTTTTTTAACAACTTAACTTTATAATTTATATTAATTAATTTGATATTTATAAATCTTGCGTACAAACAGATTACTCTATATCCATTTCAACAATTTGGATTCTATTATCGCAATACTCATTTACTCTGCAACAGGTTACAGCTATATATTTAATTTAAAAGATTTTATGATTCAGTTTTTATGTAGTCAAAAGTGTGTCTGGTGATTAGTTCGATGATTTCTTTGTTTCCTTTTATTAAAATTACCCGTGTTTATTTGCCTCCCTAGCCTAGCTGTTTTGACCCGCTACACTAATGACCTGCGTAATGGAAAACCTATGTTTCCTTGAAAGAAACAAAAATACAAAAACATATAGTCAGAATTCAGGATACCCTAAAGTAACTCAAATTTTGAGTTAAGATCTGAACCGTCTGATCTGCTCTGGCCAGAATATTAAAGTGACGACATGGATTTCATCTCGAGTCGGATTAACCGAATCCTAATCGGACAGTCCAGATTTACACTAAAAATTTGAGTTACTTTAAGAGTCGTGCTGAAGCCCTGTTTTCATATTACAGTATAAATATCAACCCATCTCTCCACCCAGTAATCCTACAAAGTTGAAAAACAAAATAACCATATCTCCTCGCACTAATTGTAATCATGGATGCACTCACGGCCTCCATGACAGCCACCATTCTTAGTTACAACGAAGCTGTGATAGATCTGGGGAAAGAGTGCAAGTCTGCTAGCTTCCACCCAGACCATGTCAACTCCTGGTGCTCGGCCTTGGAGAACTTCATACACCAGCATGAGCTCCTCGTCTCCGAATTTGGAAAATTAACATGTTCCTTTGATGCCATGACTGAAGAGGTCAGGGAGCTGATAGTGGCAATCCGTGCGCATGCAGTGGTGCCGGATGCAGTTCAGATAGAGAAGCACTACATGGCTGCATCCCCAACCTCACCTTTGCCAGAAGTGGCAGTGGAGCATAACATGGATGCTCCAGATGAGACAGTGGACCCAAAAAAGACTTTGCTTGAATAGTATTTTTTTTAGTATGGAGTGCTTGTATGTAAGATCTTGATTTCTCCCTTCTGTTATAACATGGAAATATCTGGTGATGCAAGAAATTCCCAAAGCAACTGGTTCTGTAACCTGTTTACGTTTCTTGATTGGTTTCTTTTTCCCCTTCTTGTTTCTTGGCTTCTTGGCTTTTTTTTTATATGTGGGATCTGTAATACCATTCGCTTCCAAAATGAATGAGTTTATTGAACTACTTTTTTTCTCTGCATTGTAACTGAGATAATTGCTTTAAGAGTTGTTTGTAATTGAGTAATTGAGGTGATTAATAATTGCTTTTAGAGTTGTTTCTCTGATTTCTTTGATTTGTAATTGAGTTGATTAATAATGAGATAATTGGTTTAAAAAAGAAAAAATTGCTTGAATCTTGTTTCTTGTTTACCCAACATGAAGGACCGACTGTATCTGATCTCACAGTTTTAATCAAACAAATTTGTTGTTTGTTTTCTATTTCACATCTTTTAATTAGTCGTCTACAATAACATCTAAAATTATTAGTAAATTTAAGAGTGACATGATGCTTCTTTGGTGTTTCTGACAATTTAAGGTAAAAGAAGTGTGTCAGAATTGCCAAACCAATATTCCAGAAAATTTAGAATATAGAAAATTAAGGCATTATGCCTTTTATCAAAAAAAAAAAAAGAATATAGAAAATTAAGCAGCACCATAGTAGATGCCATGCTAAATTGCTAATGGCAAACATCGCTAGTTTGGATAAATAGTTTGCTTTTATGTTTACTATCTGTTGTTTGGTTTCTTTGGATTACCAGTGTCAGGTGTGTGATACCTTACCTGGTGCAGTAGAATGATTCTGAAATTTTAAAATTCCTATTAATGGAATGGGCTTTGCCTCTTTTTTTTTTTAAAAAAAAAAAAAATTGCTAATGGCCATTTCGTGGAATTGTAATTGATATAATTTTATTTTCTGAATTGGTCCACTGGTATAATATTAACTGATGTCGACATTATTATACTAGAGCCGGCCACAAGCAAACGAGCAAACAAAATAAGTACCACTGGTACAAGGCTTAGCACCACAATATTTGGTATGTGAAACATAACTGGAGTTTTGGCATATATTATCCTGGTATTTGAAGCTTAATCTGAAGTCCTGGTATTCAGTGCTGATCAGCAAATATTTCTACCAGTGGTTCAGACGGGGATCTTTTGGCCTAAAATCAGACTTATTAACAAACTTTAATCAAGTTCCTCTAACAAGGGAAAATTACCAAGGACCTAAAATTTACACAACAGCCCCTCAATTTATAATAATTATGCTTTGATCCCTGTCATCAGAAAACCTCGTACCAGAAAGGTTTACCAAGCTGGTACCAATTTGGTATCGATCAGTTAGAACAACGTATTAGGAGTTGGCATGAGTTAACTTTCAATCACAGAAAGTGGACACAAAAAAATCAATGTTCATTACACAAAACTACTGAACCACGCAAAGCAACGAAAGATAAAAGAAAATTACACCAGTACGTGGTCAAGTGATCAACAATTAACCAGCAATTCGATTTCACAAGCAAGGAAATCAACAAAATGCAGATAAGGGCAATTTTTTGCTTTTTGACTCTTTTGATTGTATCTTATTTTTAATTTATCAATAAAATATAAAGAAGCTTGACCCCTATCTTATTTAAAAAAAAAAAAAAAAAATTCTGTTAAAATGTGAAACAACTTCTCCATTGCTTCCTAAAGCCGGAGGTGTAGAATGTGTAGATTTGTTATGTTATTAGGTTTTTTTTTTTGCTGAAGGTGTCCAGTAGGTTGTACTAATCAAGAAAGCCTGCAAAAGTTCTATACATCAGTATTTAGGCCACAATTGAAAATTTGAAATGCTTACATCAACATTATAATTTAGGTCACAATATTGAGTCTCCTTTTTTATATATATATATACAGTTCTAACAATTAACTAATAGTTGTAATCTATCCTACGAAACATGTAAGATTGGTAACAAGTATCTTAATCAGATTTGAATTTTCATGAATAAATACTCTTGCGGATCTCAAAGATGTAAAGGATAGCTTATTGCATCTTAGTAGAGAATTTATATTATTAATTAGATTAATTCGCCTTTTGATATAATAATATTCAAATTTGATATTTGTTAAACAGTTGATCAACAATCACTATATTAAATATTATTTGAGCTATTTCTGAAGCTATATATCATGTGTCCAAAATAATATAATAAAAAATCTTATTATAAATTATTAATTACAACAATTGTTAATTTATTAGCGGCCCCACCAATTTTGACTCCTAATTGGATCCTATGAAAATTGAAATATTTTTAATAAAACTAATTACATACATACATACATACATGCATACATATTTTTTGTATGATGCATAAAGAATCTGCTTTTAATATATATTTTGTTGTCTTTAATGATTATTGACTTCTGAACTAGGAGATAGGAGATAGGAGATAGGAAATTATCTATTTGGTTAGTCAAAAAAGGTTAATTCACAAGTCTTCCTTGATATTAATTGGTTAGCCAAAAGAAGTACAAATTTAATCTAAAAAATATATTAAATTTTCTACAATGACAGACTTTCAATAAAAAAAAACCTATAATGAATCTAGGTTAGTCCACAACCGCAAAACAATACAGTTTGTTTAATATAATAAATAATTTTATATATCAAACAGGGTTGGACTGAGAAATAATGCGGAAGCAGAAAGCGTGGCGGAAACAAGCACAATTGAAAGGAAACTAAGCTACTCCTATAATTTGTTAAAAATAAAATTGTTCTTTAAAATTTTTTAGTTCTGCTCTTGGCAGAAAGACAAATCAGGGAAGACTTCCAAGTGTTGTTGACCAACCAACTCTACGTTATTATTATCAAAATTATTTTATTTTAAATGCTTCCTAGGAAGAGCTCGATTAATGCTTTCTGATGATTAATGAAATTGGAAAAAATATAAATATACTACCATTTATTTTATAGACGCCCCAATCTGTCGGCAACTAGTCAACTACCTTCAATATTCGCCAATGCCAGATCCACTCTTCATTTACCAAAATTAAATATTCATTATTCATTTTCCCAACGGATATATTACTTGGCCATCAAGCAGGAACTAGCTTGGCAACCACGCATACTAAAATCTATAAATATTTATTTGAAGAGGAAAAATTAAATTCCATCCTCCAAAATCAACCATCCAGCTAGCATCTTATAATTAGCAATGCGGCGCGAGGGCCGGCAACACGGGTACGTCTGTACCCATGTCATCCTATCAGAGCCTTGTGTAGATATCGATGCATCATCGGCAGATCATCAGACGAGAATTGTGAAGAATAAACTGAACAGCATCCCAGTTGCGGGAGTGTTTGCGAAGGTGTCAAGAAAACCGACCAATCACTCAAAATTCACTGGGAAATGCAGCAAGCAGATGTGTGTGTCGTGCCGTGAGGTGCCAGCTTCCAAATCCAAGAACAAGTCCAAGGGAGTGGGCAAATTCAGATTTATTATGGATGATGAATGCAAAATTTAAGGTGTCAAAAATGTTTTTGTAGTTTTAAGTACCCGGCCTTTTTGTTGTAATATCCCAAAATTAGAGATCATGTTTTGTTTATTTAACTCACAAAAATCAAAATCGATCGTCTTTTTTGGAACTTGCATCAATTGAATTCTGCTTAATAGATATTGTTCTCATTTTTAAGTAACAGATCAGCTTTGGCTTGTAATATAAGTGTGAGATATGTCAAAACTAGCAAGAAGGGAACATTAAAAATACATTATTTGCTTCCCCTATGATATCCCGAAATTTATTGAGTTACTACCTCAATATGTCGAAATTCTGAGCTTACTATTGATTTCTAAAAAAATATAATGTGACCGCAAACGCATCACCAATCTGCGCCCAAATTGATCTTATTTCTATGGAGAGGGATTAATAAAGCGCTACCAGTGAGGGGAATTCTAGGGGCAAGAATCTCTACAATTCCAACCACATGCCCTCTGTGCAACACTCAACCAGAAACCATTGAGCATGCCCTTTTCTGGTGTGATTTTGCTAGAATAGCTTGGCGGAACTCAAGCCTCAGTCTAAACTCTGATCAGCTACAAGGGCCGCTAAGGGAGATTATCCAGGTTGCTATGCAGTGGCCAGCACAAGTGTTTCAAAGTTTTGTGTGCCTGGCTTGGGCTATTTGGAGATCGAGAAATGATAAGGTACATGGGGGTAAGCAGTTGGATATGGGAGCTTGTGCGAGATATTACTCTGAAACACAATTGGCTTGTCAAATGGGGGATCAATCAGGGGTGGTTGGAGTAGCCCCAACGGTAGTACCTGAAGTTGGGCACTCAGATGCAATGACTGACGATGGTTATAAGTGCTATGTGGATGGTTCTTGGTCCCAGGATGGTTTGGCGGGTGTTGGAATTTATATAACTTTCAGGGGGTCATTGGTAAAGTGGTGCACTAAACGGGTACGGGTTCTCAGCTCTACTCATGCAGAGGCAAAGGCAGTCCTACAAGGATGCCAACTGATGCGCCAATACCAACACAAGGGAGGACAAATACTCTCTGACTGCTCTGAAGTGGTTTGTTCAATCTCGCATAAACCACCACTAATTCAGGATTGGAGATCATCTCAGGAAATTTGGGAGGCATGGTCCCTGCTAAATCAGATGGGACGTAGTTTTACTCTATCGTACTGTAATAGGAACATGGAGGGATTGACTATAGCACATGATCTTGCGAATTTAGGTAGAATCAATGGGTGGGATAGAATGGGATCAGAGAGGGTCCCAACCGTAATAGATGGAAGTTGACCTACGGGTCTTGTAAGAAACCAAAAAAAAAACTAAGGGATCAGTGGAGGAGCCACGTGCCTATCTCTGAATTTTGAAAAACGATACTAAATTCGTATATAAATGATTTGGATATAAGTTTTGCCTACCTCTAAATTTGAATTTTGCTTAATTTTGATTCAGTCAAAATTCTCGATCAGTGAAATTAGCTGAGTTATTGCAAATTTAGCAGTTTTTTTTATTAATTTGGTAGTTGTAATTTTAGTAACAATTTCTCTCTCTCTCTTATATGCACAATTATAACCGGTACTTTACTCCAACTTTGGTGTGTTCAACTGTTCACAATACCGATACTTCGTCAAAATACTGTGAATTGATGTTTTAGTGCCTAACTATAATTGTGTATTGTAACTTATTGGTTACGATTATTTATCCCCACATATGTACTCTATGTTTTTCTTTTTTATTCATATGGTAAATTGCTGAAATTTTGTCAAGGGAACTGATAATTGAATTAATGTAAGGAAGCTGATAATTGTATCCCAAACAAAATATTCGTTCGCATCCCTCAACCTTCTAGAATGTCAGCGACAAAAAGATCAGGTTTTACTTCATACAGCGTAATAACAGTACCAATCTTTCTTTATTGTATATAATTTCGTTGCATGAAGAGAAAAACGCTCTATTAAAAAAATTTAACAAAAGCACAGCCAAATACAGTGAAACAATCGTATACTTTAAACATATAAATGAAAGCGTTTAATCAACTGCATTCAAGTGTTTAACTTTTATTGTAAATGAGTTAAATTTTCATTTTTAAAAACAAAAACGAATCCCCAAATTTGTCCCCGAGCAAAAAATTACAACTCTAAATTTGAACCAATCCCCAAGCGCGTCCCCGAGCATGAAATTTACAACTCTAAATTTGTACTAATACCTGAGGGCGTTCCCCAGCACATTTTTTTTTTCATTTGTGCAGAATGTGCCAGGAACAGTACCTGTAAACAAGTAAAGCATGTAAACCAATATGTACTGGCAAGCAAACAACATTAACAAAGCATTGAAAATTCTCCGATTAATATCAATACTTGTGAATTGTTTTAGGTTCTAACACATGCCTAATACCAAAATCAATACTTGTGAACAAGTATCAATAAGAAGTATGCAATTTTGTACAGAAGTTTGCATCAAGAATAATGTTATCGGATTTTGACAATTCCATCTCCTATATATATATATATATATATATTTCTAGAAATATGAACAAAAAAGAAAGAAAAATGGAATGCAAAGGAAAAAGGAAATAATGTACCTCCAAATAATGGATTCAATATAAGAAATGTCGAAGGCACGAAGAGGATGGAGTTAATTCTGTAAACCAAAAAGAAATGCAGACTTATATACGAATGTGTCAGGAACAGTACCTGTGAACAAGTAAAGCATGTAAACCAATATGTACTGGCTAGCAAACAACATAAACAAAGCATTGAAAATTTGTGCATATAAACATGTATTTACAAACACATTTTAAAGCATATAAACCTATGTTTACAAACAAATAAACCTGTGTTTACAAACACATTTTAAAGCTTATTCTTCAAACATATTTTAAAGCATATAAACCTGTGTTTACAAACATTGAAAAATCTTCATTTAATATATTAATTGTTCAAAATGAAGACTATTTTTTTAGTTATTAAATATCAAAAGCTATTAATTTGCATAATTAAAATTAACATGTGCATATAAACATGTGTTTACATATACATTTTATAGCATATAAACCTTTGTTTACAAACATTGAAAAATCTGTGTTTACAAACATATAAACCTGTATTTACAAACACATTTTAAAGCTTATTCTTCAAACACATTTTAAAACATATAAACATGTGTTTACAAATATTGAAAAATCTTCATTTAATAGATTAATTGTTCAAAATGAAGACTATTTTTTTAGTTATTAAATATCAAAAGCTGTTAATTTGCATAATTAAAATTAGAACAAATCCCCCACCGCGTCCACATGCTAACTGGGTTTAAATTGTACTTTTAAAGTACACTAAAATACTTTAAAGTACTTATAACTAGTTTAACTAGTTAAAGTACTTAATTAGTTAGAAAATGATTAGAGGACTGTTAACAATCTGGGGGACTAATTCGGAGATTGGTGATTTCAACTGTTCCTAACAAACTGTCCACGAAATTAAAACACAGTACAAAAGCATGCAAAGTTAACGTTTAAAACAATCAAATTAAAACTGCAATGTGTTAAAACAACAATTCGTTAATTAATGGCAAATTAATAAATTACCGTTATTAGCGGACGATTAAACCCAATTAAACCAATTCGAGGACGGGCTCGGATTTGGTGGCTCGGGGTACAGGAACATTTCTCTTAATGTAATTCTATTAAAGCAAATATTCCTTTAATTATGAATTCTCTTAGTCTAAAACCCACACTAGTAACTTAAGCACTTCTTACTGTTGATTTCTATTTGCATATCTTGACTGTGAAAATTTTAATTGGATCCTTTTACTATGATCTAAGTTAAGAAGTCTTTATACTTTACCCTCTATTGGGTCTAAATCAGAATTGTTATCATCCCTCTCTATTCACCATCCTACTGTACTGCTGTGGCAGTGTGTTAACAAAATTTCTTCCTTATTGCTTATTACTCTTCTAGTGTAGACTGTTACACTTAGGGGCACCTCTAATTGCTCAAAAACTGAAATTAAATTGCAATTGAAATTAAATAGATGAGTTTAGAGAAATTTGACACGCGGGATGTTAACGGAGTTCGGCAAAACAAAGGCCTACGTCTCCGGGGCTTCGCAACCTTGAGTGGTGCGCCTTTCTATTACCCAATACGAAAGGATTACAACTTGTGAACCGTTGAGCCCTTACAAACCAAGCGGGAAGTCAAACGGCCAACTCAAAGAGATGAGAACAAGGTCTCAATTTGTCTAAAACACAAGAGAAACACTCAATAGATCACTCTAACCTAATCTAGATCAAGATTAGTAAAGTAGGTTTGAGGTTGCTTGAGGGATTTTGAAGTTTTAAGCTCTCACAACAATGGAGTAGGCTAAGCTCTCAGAAAATCGCTTTTAAAATGATTAGGGTCGGCTGAGATGGATTTGAAAGTTATCCCTTCAGTCTATTTATAGTGGCAGCTCAAAAATGAGCTGTTTGACATAAAACGTTACCAACGTTTTATTAAAAGTTACCAACGTTTTATTAAACGTTACAACATTTTATTCAAATACGATTTAGGGTTTTAATTCTCTGACAGCTTAGAAAACGTTACATAACGTTTTATAACCGTTACAACGTTTATTGCTTGTATTGAACAGCTGCACTCCAGTTGTTCTGTAGCTTTTAAACGTTACAACGTTTATCAACCGTTATAACGTTTGTAAAACGTTACAACGGTTGTATAACGTTATTACGTTATAACTTGATTCTTTTGAGGCTTCTGATTATTATAAAACGTTACCAACATTTTAAAAAAACGTTCATAACGTTTTATCTCAATTTAATCAACAGTCAAATAGACATAAAAGATTATTGTACGAACAACAATCTCCCCCTTTTGGCGATTTGCAAAAACATACAATGTGAGTAAGTGCATAAATCGAAAATTTTCAGAAAAATTAGTTTATCCAATTTTGATTTTGCATTCAATCCATTTGTACCAATTTCTCCCCCTTTTGGAAATCGACGAAAGGGTGAAAAATTAGCACTAATTTAAAGTGCTCCCCCTCAAATTATGCACTCCCCCTCAATTTAGTAATATAGCAATAATAATTTACAACCAAGAATAAAATTGAGGGCATAACTTTAACATGCAGGATAATTCAATTTCAATTCACCATATCAACTTATATATATCAATATGCATAAACCATGCATATAACCCATTTCAATTCATGCTTTCCAAGTAATTTAGTAAGATTTGTCAAGGCTCTAATATATCCAATTGGACATATTCAAACAATTTTGCAATATAGTCCCTAACAAGTTATCAATTCATACATCACAACAAAACATGTACATCTCATACATATCCACACCAAATTTCCAATAACACAATTCAATCAAGTCATGCAATTCAATCAAATTAAACTAGTTGAAATTCACCAATTTAACAATTCAAAACAAATTTAAACCATTTCAAAGCAACAATTCAACTAACATAACTAAATTAAAAGCAATTTAAACAATTAAAATTAAACATGCAATCAACAAACAATTCATGCAATTAACACACAATTTTAAATTAGCAAGTTTTTAATTTTGAAACTAGTGCGGTCTACTCATCATTCATAGGGTCGTTTGGTGCGTCGGCCACTTCTTCTTGACCTTCAATTGGGATGTCCTCTTCTTCATCATCCAGGTCTTCTTCCTCAACCAGATGCTCACGTGCTCGTGCCGGGCTTCCCGAGGGACCATATTGCTTGATAAAGCGATTGGAGAGACTGGATTGTGCTTCATCAAGCGTATTGAGAGCTCGAGCATGTGCTTGCAGTTGTTGCCTAATCTTTATTTGCCCCTTTTCAAGCTTGTCGAACCTCCTTAGCGTGGCTTGATGATTCTGTTGAATCTCAAGACTTTGAGCATGCATTTGTTGACAAAGCCACATCATTTGCGCTTCTTGACCTTGTGGAGGGACAAATGCACCCGCTTGTGGTACAAATTGTGGTTGAGGTTGAGGTTGAGCCGGTGCCACTTCTTCTTCCGGATTCCAATATTGATTGGGTAAGGCTTCCGAATGGTTTATCCACGTGTTGATGTCTCTTGCATCCGGTTCGTAGCGCCTCAGACCCGAGGGTGAATGACCATAAACCCACCCGATTTTGGTTAGGTGATCAACCAAATTGGTCGGGAAGGAGACCTCTGCTTCTTCAGGTATTTGAATACCATTAAGGCG